>MU224228.1:355891-438793 GCA_018584345.1 Thuja plicata | reverse complement strand
ACTCGGTAACCACTGGTGACTCGGTAGTAACTAACTTCAACTGATGACTCGGTAGTTAAAGTGAAGCTCGGTGACTACCGTCTGCTCGGTAACTGTTGTTCTTCTCATATACTCGGTGACTGCCTTACTACTCAGTTTGAACTGTTTGATCGGTAAGCTTTACTGAATGCTCGGTATAGGCTGTGGACTGAGTGATGAGCTCGGTAAGCATTCAAAATCGAATAAGTGTTTTTACTAAGTGCATTCACTGATGACAAATAGATCATTATTCCAACAACATAAACATAAGAAGACATCATAGATGTGAAATAGGAACTTCCATTTTTATTCTATTAAATATTTCTACTCAATACATTCAGAATGATAAAAAAAACTTGAAACTTAGACAAAATTCAAGAATCTGCCTCGCAGTTGTGAATTCACCATCCTTTACAATATACCTCAGTATATTGTAATCTCCAAATTAACCTCTATGCTAGTAAATCTTTCAGCAACTTGGAGATAAAGCAGTCACGTAATCTCTAGATGAACTTGTGGTTGATATCAAGTCAAGAAAAGTTTATTACGAGATTCAAAGATAACTTGGTCGCATGATCTCAGAATGAAAGTGTGGTTAAGAAAATAGTCTCAAGATTCAGCACAAGCTATTGGATCAAAGCATAAATCAATGTTTGTCATGTAATCTTAGGAAGAATTGGGAAGGTATATAATTATTTAGAGACTCAGCACTGATCATTGATCAAGGAAAGATTTGTGGTCTAGCGCGTGATCTCTAGATTTAACCCAAATTATAAGAATTATTCAGTGACTTAGAGATCTCTTCAGTCGTTGAATATCCAAATGAACCATGGTCAGTTATGGCTAATTCAAAGCCAATTCAAGTTTTTTGTGAGTGAATCTATACCGTTGATCAAGACAGAGATGTGTGTCTGGCGCTAAATTGCTTGAAAAGATTAAGAAATCATGAGTCATTGAGCGATTAAGAGGTAATGAGCTAAGATGCAAACACATGTTTAAGTGGCTAAGTAAATATGTGGTGTTCATGAAGTCTCAAAATAAACCCAAGGTTAGACAAATCTTTCAGTGATTCAAAGATAGCCTTTATCTTTGAATCTCTACACTTGACCAGAGTTAGTCCAAACATTGCGAAATTGTGAGATAACTTGGTCGCGTAATCTCAGAATAGACTAGAGTTAGAGCCAATAATTATGAGATTTAGCACAAGCCATAGATTAAAAGCAAGATTAGCGGTTGTCGCGTAATCTCCAAATAAAATGAGAAAGTACAGAATGATTCAAAGATTTAGCACAAGGCATCGATAAAGATCTCATTGTGTGGCTATCACGTGATCTCTAAATAAACTCATAGTTAAGAAAAGCATTCAGCAACCTGGAGATAAACTAGTCATGTAATCTCTAGATGACTTAAGGTCAAGACAAAGTTAAAATATGAGTTGATAAGAAAATATCTGGACCGTTGACATGATTTAAATCTTACGGTGTGTATGTGATCTCTGAATAGATTTGGGGTTAGTCAAAATGCCCATTGATTCATAGACTTAGTTATCTTTGAATCTCTAGATAAAATCAATGTCAGAACAGAGTTATCTTTTCACCTTGTCGCTAGATCTCCAAATAAACTCAAGGCTAAGTTGAGAGCTTAGAGACTTAGTGAGGATCGTCGATCTCATCTGAGATGAATGGCTAGTGCTAGATCTCCAGATGATACTCAAGTTAAGATTTTTATTTAGTGACTTGACAGTTTCCTTTATCTCTGAATCTCCAAATTTTAATCATGATTAAAGAAAATCCTAGTAAATTTTATTATGAGATTCAGAGGTAAGAATAAATTTTTCACTTAGTGTTAAGAAGTAAACCAAAGGTGAGGTAAAATTAAAACAAATGGCTAGTGCTAAATCTCAGAACAAACTTGGAGTTAAGAAGATTGTCTAGAGACTTAGAGAGAACTGTTGATATGATCTAAATCTTGTGGCTAGCACTAGATCTTGTAATGTAACCCAGGTCAGAGGAAACTTTCAAAAACTTGGAGATAGGGCAGTCATGTGATCTCAAGATAGACTATGATCTAATTATAATAATATTATGACTATCATGTCTCATGCCAATTCAAGGAAATAAATATAAAAGGCAGGGTTAATAAAGATGAAAGATCCTAACAGAGTACAAGTAATCCACTGAGCTATGAAAAAGTAAGAAAATCAAGATAATCAGATCGTGTATTAATTCTTTCACATAAAATAAAGTTTTAAAACAGAAAAAGTACTCATGACTTTTCCAACTGGGATTTTCAAATTTGATTACTTGTCAACTTCAAGTGCCATGGATAGGAGAGAATTGATTTCAAGACATGCAAAGTTATTGTAGAAGTGATTGAGAAATGGTTTCCAGGTTCTTGACTAGACTAATGCATTGAATTTTCAATGATAAATAGATGCAGCCTTTTGACATTATGATTACCAAAAATTTTAGAGCATAGAGAAAAGAATTGCATAAGTTGTAGAGAAATTATGAAGAGCTTTTTCTAGAGAGAAAGATAATCTAGAACCAGTAAAGATGAGTCAAGTAGGACCAAGTGGAGTTTCAACTAGTGGAGGAAGCAAGGATGCGGAAGATGAATAGAAAGGGAAAAGGCACTATTCAGAAGAATTTGTGGCTTTGCTTCCTGGAACCAATCAAAATAAAAAGGTGGATGAAGAATCCTTCACTGATAGAATGTCAAATTTTAGGGATCCCAACACTCTCGGGTGCTTTGGTTACCATTTATTTAATTAATTATATAGCAATAAGGATAGACATGTTCATGTGTCAAACCCTTGGACATTAGGTCTAGCCAAGCTCATTGTCCCAGATGTCTTCGTAGATGTGGGCCTATTAGTAGAATTGGTCAGGAAATATGACCCTACCTCTAAGAAAATATGAAAATGTGATGAAGCAGCGTTAGTTACCTTGGATAGGGCATCATTCATGAAATCCTTTGGTATATACCAGGCCTCTGCCAAAGAAATTGACTTGACCAATTTGTAAAACAAGTATACCAAGGAAGTTAATGTGGTAAATTATTTGATCCAGACTCATGTGCCTAGGTCAAAGAGAAATTATGTAGCCCCAATTCCTTCTTCTAAGGGTGGACCTTATGAATTTAAAGACTTGAGTTTTTACATGAAATATATAGCTCATGGGTTGTGTAGAGTGATAGGCATTGATGGGCATAGTGAGAAGCTGCCAACAGATTTGTTGATGATTATCCTAGATATTCAAAACTCCCACTCCCACACTCACTTTGACTACATTTAGTATGTCATTGATAGAATGCATGATGGCCTAATCAGTATTCAGAAGAAGACCAACCCCAAGTTCATGCATTAATCTCTTTTAATGCATTTGATTCTATACTTCAATATAAATAGCATGAATACAGAGTTGTTGAGACCTAGAACACTTTTCCAAGGCCAGTCAAATCATGTACAATTATGGATTAGAGTTTGGAATTAAAATTCCAATGAGAATGAATACTGTGGTTTTGAGAATTGGATTGTACATCCACTTCTAGATTTGATGGGCCTAAATATAACTAGATTGACAACCAGGGTACTTTAGCTTCTACGACCCTATCAATATGTGGACAAATGGCTAGGAGATCACAATTGGGGTGGATTTTATTGTGAAAAGACTTATACCCTAATTAGGGTTTATGGATGTTATCAACCTCCTCACATACTTCCAAAGTATGTGCCTCCAAGAGTTGCCTTGATAGAATTCATCTGGCAGTTAATGTGGACTGACAAGGAGCATTTGGCTCCTCACAGAAAAGGCACCTTTACACCCAGATAGTTCAAAGTTGTGAACTTTATCATTGGGAAAAGGCCATGGAAGCAGTGAATAAATGGTTAGGGCAATACAGAATGATCATATCCTTGTATAGGTATGTAGACCCTGAGGGTTTTATCAAGAGTGCAAAGAAGTTGTTGACCCCAAGTATCACTACCATTAAAGAACAAGAGGATTGTGCTGAAGAGGATCTTATCAAAAACATCTTAGATGATGAAGAGGCAGCAAGTAGAGCTACAAAATACCAAGACCTCATATATTTGGAACAAAGAAATGAAGAAGAAAGGGATCCCTTTTGGAGATTTCTTCCCAGGATTTCCTCAAATGCAAAGACTCGCAAATATGATTGAACTGTATCATACTTTGTATAATCAGCTAGAGGGATAGATTGATGAAAAAGAGAGAGGCCCTAAGAAGAATTCATCCTCTGAATATGAAGAGGACAATGAGGGAGGATATCTAGTATATATCCCTCCTCACATGAACCAGCCACCTATAGTAGAACAAAATATAGAAGTTGATCTCATAGAGGTTCGTGATACTAAGGTGGTAGATGATCCCCCAAGGTAGAAATGGATAATAGAAGGGGGGAGCCCTCTCAAGAAGAGACACGGGGGAAGAAAAATGATAGAGTGAGTGCCTTGATTACCGGTGATAGGAAATATCATCATCAGTTGAGGAAGAAAAATAGATAAGGTAAGAAGAAAGAAAAGGATGTCCAAGAAGAATTGGAGTTACCTCTCCAATTGTGCCAAGATGAAAGAGACCTCTATCAAGAAGAGTTCCTAAGTGATGATGCATTCATTAAGACTGATGAATTCAAAAACTTCTTGATATGGAGAAAGAAACAATAAGTAGGATCATAGTTGCAACTGATAGAGAGTGATACTGAGCAAAGTGAAGTTTTGCAAGCCCTACAAGCTGATGATTCTGAGACTGAGATAATAACACCTGAGGAGGCTAGGCAATTGGTCAAATCTAGTGGAATTCTACTTGTGTCTGGATGGGATTTGGCCTCTTCTTTTATAATTGACCAAATTAGGAAGCAACTAGATGCCAATCTATCTTCTGAGACTCAGATTGGAGAGATGATAAAGGGATGTGGATATGATCCAAGATTCTAGACTTTGTCCATGTGGTCCCTGGCACCAAGAACATAAAATCCATCCTTGGTCAGTGTTGAAGAGAAGATGGATGGGGATAATATTATCTAGACTATCTAGAATACTGTTTAACTTGAAATATCTCAGGCTGTCACCCACTTTTCCCTCCTAAATCAAGAAAAAATAGAGCAACTCTCTACAATATATGCAAAAATATTTGATGATTTAGTTGTTGTGATTAAAGACAGAGAAAGATGCTTGATAAAAATCAAGTCATTACATGGGAAAGTGGAAGTATTGAACAATAAATTAGAAGAGGCTCCCAAAGCTCTCCCCACTACAGCCAAGGAAGTTGTATCCATTCAAATAGAAACTGTTGAAGACTTCCCACAAGGAATAGAGCAGCTAGACCAAGACAAGAATTATGTAGCTCTAGTTGCATTTTTGAATATCTTGCAACACATGGTAGGTGTTCTAAACGGAAAGGTGGACCTAGTGCACAAGGCCTAAAATAGACTATCTAGCTTAGAAATAGAGATAAAGGGCCACATAGCAAATTTGGACCCATATTTTGGCACATGGTCAAGCAGGGGATCATTGTTTGAAAGACTAGAGGCATTACAGCCACATAGGACATATCTTCTAGAGATATTTTTCCAAGTGGGGTAAATGATTGAGAAGATTGACACATCATTGTCTTTCTTCAAAGGCAAATCCAATTAGATTCAGGAAAGGGTCAGTATGTTTGGCCCTAATTTTAATAGGTTTATACCTCCAATTAAAGGGGAAGATGATAAAATAAAGTTTGTTGAGGAATGGAGGAATTAATTTGACACTCTACTACCTAAGAAAGATGCATTCCTGATGTATTAAAGTGTCCTAGACATGGACAGGTTCAATAAAGCCTTGGATGAAGCTTTCAAAGAAGAAACAAACTTTTTTAAGTTTGTTACTGATGTCAAGGCTATCACTAATTCTAGGTGGGAGAGGCAAGTAAAGCAGTTACAGAGCCTACAAGGTTTCAATTGGCCTTTAGAAGATGAAGTTACACTTTGGGATACTATCACCAAGCCAAAGAAGAAGAAATCAGCAAAAATTGACCTGGATGTGATAGATGAAGAGTAAAGTGGCACCTGGCACCTGATCTATGAGAACAAGGAGGGTAATCATCATCAAGAATAGTGTAAGTTATCATGTATTGGCAGTCACTAGGTCTGATAAAAACCTCAAGAGGTTACCCATAATATCTTCGAACAAAGGTACCAACTACCAAGCATTTGGAAATATTTCAAATCAGCTAATCAAGTGTTTCTCTTCCACCGACTTAGATTGTAACTACTTTTTGTCTTTTAGAACTTTTAGGTTTTGCCTAGCCATCCGAAGCTTTTTGCATCATTTCTCTTTAAGTATTCCAATATGGCTAGTGCTTAATATATATAGCAAGTTGTAACACATTATAAAGCATGGTGAATTCACAATTATGAGGCAAATTTCTGAATTTTGTCTAAGTTTCAAGCTTTTTTTTCATTTTGAATGTATTGAAGCAAAAATATTTTAATAAAATACAAATGGAATTTATTGTTTCACATAAATTATGTCTTTTAGTATTTGTGTTTATGTCCCTTTATGTTTAATCTATAAGGCATTTTAAATATACTGGTTACAAGGTAACTGTGAGATTATTTGTGAGTTGCTTTCAAGGAGGGAGTAAATCTTATAAATAGTTTCATAGGGCTAGATATTAGTGTAATAATTTCATACATGGGTGTGGGAATGAGAAGGTGTTTTGTAAGGCATCTCATCTAATTTTCATGTGTGTTTCCATTAATTACTTTATGTTAATGTATATTTCAATTAACTTTGTCCTGGATTAGGCACTGGTATAGATTTTGATTAGTAGTTATCATCATCAAAATTAAATCTAAACAATCCTTTATATTTCTATTATTAAGAGCATAGATTTTTATCAATTGAATTGAAGAATATAGTTCATTTTATTGATTCCTTGGAAAGAGAATCATTAGGTTAGCCTGCCTGAGTCTAGAACTCAAAAAGAAGAAGGATGGGAATCCTTATTTCACTGGTATTTTCCCTTTTCAAGTTCATGTTTTGTCTTCTTAAGCTCTGCATAAGATTGGTTCTACTTATTTGTAGAATATGTTATCAGTTTTGCAGTAAAAGACAAGAGAAAATCAGTGTAAACCCTTGATCCATTGACAAGTTTATTGAGAAGCAGTAAATTGTAGAAGGTACACCCTCCTAAGTCTGTGGAGCTCAAAGAAGGAGGATAAATCCTCATCAATTAGACTTTTACTTGTATGAATCAAAAGTTGGGAATCTAAGAGTCAAGCATTATTTCTATATTGAGATTCTACAAGAAAAATCTCTAACACATCTTTCATCCTAGTTTCTCGCATAATTTCTCGTTTCCTACACTTTTCCATCAACAAACAATCACAAATCAACTCAGTCACAAGTGTCATTCAACAGGTATTCAGACCTCAAAAACATGTTACCTTCTACCCCATTCAGCGAATATGCTTACCATATCTTCTTAAGCTATTGACAAGAGATCATTCAGAAACCTTTGACAATGAAACATCGACCTCGTCATCTTGGACTTGTAACCATGGTTGTCTTTATGGTCCAAATGAGAAGTCAAAAATCTGATCTCGATTCCAAGAGAAAAGCGACAGACAATCTTCTCCCAGGACTATCTTCCTGTCAGAAATTGAGAGAAGATGATAAAATCCCACAAGCAGATACTTCAGTTCTACGTCAGTCAATACCTATCTTTGATCAATCAAGTATGGTTATGAAAAACACATCAACAATGTCAACTTACGATTGGGGGTCCCAACATGATGAGCATAGTCACCACACTAGTGCCTCTTCCTCAATCAAAGAACCCACTAAAAAAGAGATTAGAAGATGTCAACGGGACAAATATTTTCAAAAAATGATGCACACTCTTATGCAACTTGACAAGGACAAGTACTTTATGCATCTCGCATCTACGAGTGTCAAACTTCCACCTGACTTTGATGTGGAGGGACTCATACAATAAGAAGAGGTGTCCCCTATCAGCATCCTCAACCAACAAATGCAAGATATAAGATGTGAATTAAGTGCACTCTGTTGGTGTTGTTTGTCACTTAGTGATTACTTGACTTTTATGCATTTCTGAAAGCATAACCTTTGTTCCTTTGGTTTTTTTAAGTCTTTAGAATTTTTTACATGACCGTACAAATGATATCAAGTTAACATCAATGAAAATACAATACAATAACTGATTTAATGTCTTGCATTATCTTCAACTTAACATTGTCAAACATTCAATCAGTTACATGTCATCAATCTCTCCCTTTGGCATTGATGGCAACATACTATATTATCATACTATACTATTTCTAATACAATATGAAATACAATAGTTGAGATTCATCAAACTACCAATCTTTTTGTTCTGTTCACTGATAAATGTCTGACCATCGCTAAGCTCTATTTTAGCTTAGATTTGATTCTTGCAGCTCTTTCTATCTATTTTTAATCCCTTTACTGGATGGATGTAGAATCTTTCTTTCTCTGGTATGATCTATTCTCCTTTTGTGGCAAACTCTCTCCCTTTGATTGTTCTCCTTTCTTTTGATGTTTTATGTGTCACTTGTCAGCAACTCTCCCTTTGTGTAAGATTTCCATAGTGTGATAATGGATAATCTCTCCCTTTCCAAAAGATGTGATAATATGGATAATTTCTCTCCCTTTGACAAAAATGCCAAACAAATATCTCACAAATATCTAACATTAATGTCAAGAAAACCTTTCTCTTTATCCATAATATATTCCTTGAATTTCCCTTATCCATCAGCAATACAACAATATGCTTTGGTGCTTGGTGAGGATATATACTTGTCTGTATATAGATTTAGCTTTGAATTTCATTTCTTTGCTTGCATCAATCATGAATGATATTCTAATAATATGTAGGTTGATGCAGCCTTCTAGTCAGCTTGCTAACCAGTAGAAAAGGGTTTGACCCCTAGTATCTTTCTCAAGTACTAAAATGTATCCTTGGGCAGTGGTTTGGTGAAGATATCGGCCAATTGTTCCTTTGATTGCACATACTCAAGTATCACCTCTTTTGCCTGAACTTGTTCTCTCAAATAATGATACTTGATGGCAATATGCTTTGTTTTAGCATGCATGACTAGATTTTTGGAAATATTAATTGTACTTGTATTATCACAATAGATAATCACTGGTTCTAGGATCTTCATATGCATACCTTCCAGTAACTGTTTGATACATGCAATATTTGAGCAATTTGCAGCAGCAAAAACATACTCTACTTCTGCAGTAGACTGAGAGATGCATCCTTGCTTCTTGCTAATCCATGTGACAAGCCTGTCACCCATAAAGAATGCTTCTCCAGTTGTGTTGTTCCATTCATTAATATTTTTATCCCAATCAGCGTCGGTAAAGACCTAAAGTTCAAATTTGCCTTCTCTTTTGTACCATAAGCCATGTTCCTTGGTATTCTTCAGATATCTTAGGATTCTTTTCACAGCAGTCATATGTGATTCGCTCAGATTAGTAGAAAATCTAGCAACTATTCCTACTACATGTGCAATATCTGGTCTAATATGTACAACATACATGAGTTTTCCAATCATTGATCTGTACAAAGTTTGATTTACCTTTGATGACTTGTCTTCTTTTGTCTATTTGCATCTAGTTTCCATTGGTGTTCCAACTAGTTTGGATTCTTCCATCTTGAATATTTTCAGTACTTCTTTGATGTACTTGGATTGCGTAATGAAAATGCCTTCTTCTTGTTGCATGATCTGTAGACCAAGAAAGAACTTGATCTATCCAAACATAGACATCTCAAATTATTTTCTCATCTCATTTTCAAATGATTTGCATAGCATATCATTGCCTCCAAATATGATGTCATCAACAAATATTTTAGAAATCAAAGTGTTAGCATCAGTTTCTTCCTTCAAATAAAGATTATTGTTTTCACTAGTCTTTACAAATCCAATACTTATAAGATAGGAATGAAGTATTTCATACCAGGCTTGGGGTGCTTGTTTTAATCCATACAAGGCTTTGTGAAGTCTACATACCATGTCCCTCTTGTGTGGATCAACAAACCCTTCTAGTTGTTCAATGTATACCTCTTCTTCAAGTATTCCATTCAGGAATGCAGACTTGACATCCTTTTGATATACCTTGAATCCTTTATATGCAGCATAAGCAAGTAATATTCTTACTCCTTCTAGCCTAGAAATGGGTGCAAAGGTCTCTCCATATTCAATTCCTTCTTCTTGTGCATACCCCTTGCATACTATTCTTGCTTTATTCCTTGTGACTTCTCCATCCTCATTCAGTTTATTCCTAAATATCCATTTTGTACCAATGACATTCTTGTCATCTGGTCTTGGCACAAGTGACCATGTTTTGTTTTTCACAATCTTCTCAATCCCATCATTCATAGCACTTATCCATTCTTCATTATCAAGTGCAGCATTGACAAATTTTGGCTCAAACTCACAAATTAGACAGCTTGAGTTTAGAGACTTACTTCTTGTTCTTGTACCAGCTTACATATCTCCTATGATCTAGATCTCTGGATGGTTCTTTCTTACATATCTTTCAAGTACAAGTATAGCTCTTTGTCTATCAGTTTGATCATTGTTTTTCTCTTCATTCTATTCTTCATCACCTTGCACATTATCTTGATCATTGTCTTGATCATCGATATTTGCAGCCTAATGCTCGGGTGCAATGATCTGTTACTAGGGATCTCTACATTGTTGGTAGGGTAGAGTGTCAGGTTCCTCATTGTAAGTGAACTTATTGTAGTCTTTTGGTTATTTAGTGCTTTCCTATTCATTCTTCTCTGCAAATTCATCTATCTTTACATTTGCACTTTCAATAATTTTGTTAGAGGCTTTGTCTATACATTTATAAGCCTTGCTCTTGGTAGAATACCCTAGAAAAGTTCCTTCATCACTCTTGGACTCAATTTTTCTATTTCTATCATCTTTTAAGATATAACATTGACTGCCAAAAATTTTGAAATAACTTATATTGGGTGTGTATCCATACCATAGCTCATAAGGTGTCTTTTTGGTGTCTTTCTTCAATTGTATTTTGTTCAATGTGTAAATAGCAGTACTGGCAGCTTCCTTCCAGAAGATTTGGGTGATGCCTTTCTCTATCATCAATGTCCTTGCACAGTCAACTATGGATATGTTCCTTCTTTCAGCAATTCCATTCTGATGTGGTGTCCTTGGTGCAGAGACTTGTCTTTTGATTCCATGCTCATTACAAAAGTTAGTGAGTTCATCTGAAATAAATTCCCCTCCTCTATCTGACCTTAAGCATTTTAGCTCCTTACCACTTTGCTTTTCAACCATTTCTTTGTACCATTTAAACATCTTAAATGCTTCTGATTTATCTTTTAGAAACATGACTGTCATCATTCTAAAGTAATCATCAACAAAGAGAATGAAATGTCTATCTCCATAATAACTCTTTGTCCTCATAGGTCTACATAAATTAGTATGGACTAATTCTAGAATTGCATCAGATGTATGGGTTTTTCTTTTGAAACTAGACTTTGTCATTTTTCCTTTTTGACAATTCTTACACATGATTTTTTTGGGCTTGGTCATCGTTAGTAAGCCTCTGACATTTCTCTTTTTGCTAATCTTTATCATTTTGTCAAAGTTCACATGACACAATCTTTTATGCCATAACCATATGTCTTCATTTTTAGCAATCAAGCAAGTGGAGTCACTATCATTTAGATAGAATAAGTTACCTTTTGTCTGCTCACCGGTACCAATCAGATTTCCAGATTTATTGAAGATCTTTTCCTTTTTATTTTCAAATGCTACTTTATGACCTGAATTATTTAACTGAGAAACACTCGATAGATTATAATTTAATCCATTTACCCAATAATCATTCTCACACTTTATCTGGTTATTCAATATTATTGTTCCTCTACCTTCACCTGGACAAGGTGTGTCATTACCCATTCTTACTGAACCACCTTTATAGTATTCAAAAGTCTCAAACTTTTTCTTATCACCGGTCATATGGTGAGTGCAGCCACTAACTATGATCCAAACATCATTTTTGCTAATTTTAGATATGAGAGCTGCTTCTACATACCTTTCTTCATCATCATCTAAATCATCTTTTACAGCCACAAAAACTATCTTGATGTCTTCATCAGATTCGGTGTCAGTATCATCATCCTTGCATTTTGCTAGGTAACTGGTCATCTTTCCTTTGTCCTTATAATCTCGAGTATCTCTTCTTTCTGATTGTTGGTAGCTTTTGTAATCACCTCTGTCAGACTTCTTTTCATATGATCTATCATTACTTCTGTCATCTTTTCTTCTATTAGTACATCTTGCAATAAAGTGTCCAATCTCTTTGCAATTAAAACAAACAAGTGGTAATTTACCTTTGCCTCTCTGCATTCTTCTGGCCATAAGTGCTTCAATTTCATCAAGATCATCTTCTTCACTTTCACTATCACTATCTTTTCTCATTGTGTTTTTGTGACTTGATTTACTTATTCTCATAGAAGTTTTGAACGTAGAATCTATGTTTGGTAAGACACTATTATCAAAGTTATTCATCTCAAATGAAATCAGTCTTCCAATTAAACTATCTAGAGTAACATTGCTATTTTCCACTGCTCTCATTTCTTTAATGGAAGATACTCTAATAGCATAAGTAGGCAGTAAGGTTCTTAGAATTTTACTTACCACTATATCTTCTTCTAGTACACCTCCAACTCCTTGGATAGAATTGACTACCTCTTTGATTCTTGTGCTTTACTGAGTGATGTTTTAACCTTCTTTCATTTTGAGATCATCAAACTTTCCTCTAAGGCTTTCTGCCTTGGCTCTCAAAACATTTTTGTCACCACCATGTACAAGCTTCAATTTGTCCCACATCTGCTTTGCATTTTTGCATTATTTAACATCTTCAAATTTAGCATCGGAGAGTGAGGAAGCAAGCTCTATCATCATGTTGTTGTGTTCATGCTTCTCTCTCATTTGTTCAATTGTTGGTGCTCCTGTGGGAAACACATATTTAGTTTCTAGGAATTGAGTAACATCATTACCAATACTTGATAAGTGGATTCTTATCCTGCTCTGCCATGAAGAAAAATTATCTGTGTTCAACTTGGGCACATCTCGTCTGTTCATCTTGTGATCTTTGGCTTAGGTCTTGAAACCTTCCTTCTACGCACACAATCTCTAATACCAATTGTTAGTAATAACTGAGAGGGGGGTAAATCAGTGGCCTCAAATTTATCTTTCAAACTTAACCAACAATAAATGAACCTCAAATTATTATGTCCCTACAAGATGCATGCCATGAAATACTAATAATGATTAACTGTCTGTCAGTGTTCTCTGTCAATCCTTATTCTTTCTTGATTACTGATAAGCAGTATAACTATTTACCGAAACTCATTAAATAAGCAGAGTATACCGATCAATCCAAAGTTACCTATGTAAGAAGAAAAATAGTAAAGAAATGAATCATACACACATAACACAAGAATTTTAACGTGGAACCCTTGTTAAGGGAAAAAACCATTGGGACCGATACCCCAAATTTTCACTCTTCTGAAGTGAGCCCTATTAAGATCCAACCCTGTTAAAGGTTACAAACACACTATTAGGTGTGACCTTGTTAGAGGATTTTATACATAGAGGTTGTCACTTAGTATCGGGCATCTAATGCTACCATCCTTGAATTAGCCTCTCTCTTAGACTGTCAATAGGCATCGGGCATATTCAATGCTACTTTCATGAATCAGCCTTTTTGGCACTCCTTGGGATGAACCTCAATATATAGAAGATTGTTAAGTCCTTCTTGGTTAAGACACTTGATGCTTCAATGGTTAAATTGAAACATTATGATCTGTTCATATTGCAACTTAAATTGTAGATTTTCAGATCTATTTAAGTACATTACCTCTCTGACCAATGTATCAAATCAATCCTTGTTCTCCATACTTTCTACTCTGTGATGTTGTGCTCACTGTTCATCGGTGTCTGCAAAATTCCTTAGCTCTTCCTTCAGCTTGTTTGATCAACACTGCATGAAGTTGTTCTTCATCATTTTCTCTTCAGCATCATCTTTTTATTCACTCCCCTTAATCCCATTCGTAAATGAATTAAGCTTGTCTCTTATATAGACATAATATTCATTATTTCTTGATTCTTGATTCTTGTCGTGAAAAAAAATCCAGCCAATTAGATTTAAAGCATAACTCCTTATTTGTCTTGTAGATATCTTCTTGCCAACTATACAAATCAGCTTTAAATCAATCGCTTATCTCTGGTCAAATAAAACAAAACAAAGTAGACAACCAGTTAATTCTATATTTAGCTCTACCAGCTAGATATTTTGTCATTTTCTAAACTCTCTATTCTGTCGGTCACCATTGCAGTTAGTTGTCAGTGAAAACTAGCATTTCCGTCGGTGAGACTCTAGTTAGCTTTGTGATCTCCATTCGTCAGGCATCATTGGAATTTTACTCATTGGGAAACACTTTCTTTAGCTCGTCAGGAAACCTTCTGAATTTTCTCATCAGGCATCCTATGGTTTTTCTTTGTCAGGAAACACTATACTTCTATTTTTCGGGTATCACTGTGACTGTTCTTCTTTGATCTGTCCATCGGAGTGCACTCTGTTGGTGTTGTTTGTCACTTAGTGATTACTTGAATTTTATGCATTTCTGAAAGCATAACCTTTGTTCCTTTGGTTTTTTTAAGTCTTTAGAATTTTGTACATGACCATATAGATGATATCAAGTTGAAATCAATGACAATACAATACATTAATTGATTTAATGTCTTGCATTATCTTCAACTTAACATTGTCAAACATTCAATCAATTACATTTCATCACAAATGAATCCACATCCCCATTTTTACAAATAGATACTCAGGTAACTGAAAGAGGGACAACAAACAAAGCCCAACAAGGTGGCTTATCTATGGATGAATCCAATCCAAAAAAGAGACCAAATATGTGTATAGACATCCCAACTAGGGGCAGATTTTTTCCATCTCTCACATACTAGATCTCCCTCATTTCATAGCTAATCAAGTGCATGCTCTTGAGGAAGTTCCAAATTGCCTCACCCAAATTCAAAAAAGTATGGAACATAACCTAGTATACCATAATGAGGCTCAGTAGGAGGCAAATGACAATAACCTGGATGAAAGTACAGGTGTCTCTGTAACACTATCCCAATATTTGGGGGCATATGACCATAACCAAATTTACTTTGACTACAGGGACAACACAGGGAATGAATTAGATGAACAACATCCTAACTGGAGGTATAATATATCTCCTACCCATGTGTTGGATTTACCTCGCTCTGTTAAAATGGACTCCAATAAATATGAGTGGGATTCTTTCTCTGATGCCATAGTGGATATTGAGATTGATGTCATCCATAATTATGCTCCCCAATATGAGCTAGGAGAAATTTCTAACACTAATCAAGCTTATAAAGAGGACTCTCACTTAGATTCTGAAGATGTTAATAGAACAACCCTTCCTCCTAATATAAATTTGAACTTTGGAGATAATAGCATAAATACCCTTCCTTTAACAATTCAAAACTCAAAGGAGATGATGGAACAACTTGAAGCCTTGCAGATATTGGCATGACCCCTCACTCACACCTCCTTCCACTTAAAGAATTGAAGTTGTACCACTAAGGACTTTTCTAGAATGGATGCATCTTCATGAAGAGAATCAGAATGCTAAAGCTAGGTTGGGTGGGTCAAAGTCACACAATACTAACAATGACTCCAATAGTAATACTAGGATGAGTCACGGTCTAGGTAGTCCTTCAGAGAGTGTCATTGTAGATCTTCTCTTACCAGTCAAGAACCTTGATCTTGATAACACATTTCTATCTTTGGAACCTGTTGGCTCTTTACCCCTTGCTCATCTTGAACTCATTGAATGGTACTTGACCAAACCTTTAAACCTGATCAACTCACCCAATGACTACACTTTGGCTTGCTACCTGAATGCCATTGAACCCCTCACCTCTCCCACTAGTTCAATGAGCATAAGTATGACAGAGGGGGACATCAAGTTTCTTAGCCTTAAAAAGAGAAACATAAAGAAAAAGAGGCTTGACGGTGCAAACCACTTTGTGGTAGTGTCAGAACCCAAATTAGTAAAAACAAATGGTGTATCTAATGGTGAAAACCTCTCCAAGGCATTAGAGGATGGGAAACTTGATCTCCTACCTAATAATTTTCAAGAGAGGTCTTCAGTATTGATAGAACCTACACAATAAGTTAATCTGGGAACAATAGAAGCACCTTAGTTAATATATCTGGCACAATCTCTATCTGAAGAAGAAAAAAAAGAATTCACTCAATTCTTCATGAGGAAGAAAATCAAATTTTCTTGGTCCTGTTCAGACATGGAAGGGCTAGACACAAATTTTATCATGTATCACCTATCGATTTCTCCAGGGGTAAAGTCGGTAAAACAAAAGCTTAGAAAAATGCATCCCCATGTGGCACTGCTAGTCAAAGATGAATTGGAGAAGTTGTTGAAAGATTAATTCATCTATGCTAAAGCATATGTTGATTGGATCTCCAACATTTTGCCTATTTCTAAGAGTGACAAGTCAATCCAGATTTTCATAGATTTATGAGATTTGAACAAAGCTTGTCCCAAAGATGACTTCCCACTACCAAATATCATCATGATTGTGGATCTTACAACTAGATATGAGATGCATTCCTTGATGGATGGCTATTCAAGATACAACCATATCCGGATAGCTCCTGAAGATCAAGAGAATACTTCTTTCACATGTGCTTGGGGCACTTACTGCTGGAATGTCATGCCTTTCAGTATCAAGAACACAGGGGAAACATATCAAAGGTCCATGACCACCATATTCCATGACATGATGCACAAAACTATGGAAGAATATTTGAATGATACCTTGGAAAAATAAACAAAAATAATTACTCACCTGGATGATCTAGAAAAGATTCTTGACCGAATGGAACAATTCAAACTTAGGCTAAATCCTAAGAAGTGTGTTTTCGAGGTAACCTCTAGTAAGCTTCTAGGGTATATTATTTCAGCTAAAGGAATTGAGTTTGATCCTAATAAAGTAGCAGAAATCATAGAAATGCAACCACCTTGAAACATCAGTCAATTCAGGACTCTAGAAGGAAAGTTCCAGTCGATCTAATAGTTTATCTCACAACTCGTAGACAAAGCTCAACCTTTCATGAAGACATTACATAAGGGAGTAACCTTAAAATGGGATGAAGGGTGTGAGAAACATTTCCAACAAATCAAAGAATATTTTGCAAAACTTCTTGTGTTAATGGCTCTAATACCAGGAAAGCATCTTATTTTATATATTTTAGCAACTAAAACATCACTAGGATCCATGTTAGCACAACATGATGAGATAGGCAGAGAAAGGGCAATATACTACATAAGAAGAAGAATAGTTTCATATGAGCATAAATACACCATCATTGAGAAAGCTTGTCTAGCTGTGGTATTTTCTTCTCAAAATCTCAAACACTACATGCTGGCACATTATGTCAAGTTAATTGCTAAGATTAATCCTTTGAATACTTGTTGAATAAAGAAAATCCCACTGGACGATTGGATAAATGGGTAATGATTCTCAGAAATTTTTTCGTTTAATACATAGATAGAAAATCCATCAAAGGACAAGTTATTTTTTATCATTTGGAAGATTCTCCTCTTCAAGATAATCAACTTCTTATACAATTCCCTAATGAAGTTATCCTTCATCTCACGAAGCACATATGTAAGATATTCTTTGATGGATCATTTACACAAAAAGAGTCTGGTGTTGGAGTACTCTTCATTACACCACAAGGTTACAAGATCCCCAAAATATATAAGATTATGTTCCCATGCACAAATGACATAGCTGAGTATGAAGCTTTGGCGAATGGATTGAAGGTGTTCATTGAGTGGAAATTTACAGAACTACATATCTACGGTGACTCTTAGTTAGTGGTCAACCAGGTCAATGACTAATACCAAACCAAAGATGAAAATATCATGCCATATAAAAGGATGGTTGATTATCTCAAAAATTACTTTGTGTTTATCACTTTTCAACAAGTACTAAGAGCATCAAATAGAGATGCTGATGCTATGGCTACTCTAGCCTCAATGCTACAATTAGAGGAACATCAATTTCACTATAAATTCCTAGTGGAAGAACTCCCCTTTCCCACATATGACTCTCTTGAATACCAAATTGTGTGTTTAATCATGGGCACTTAACCCTCCAGATATAGCCAAATCTACTCTTACCTCCATGACCAAACTATCCCTGATGACCTATCCAAAAATGAGAAAACAAACCTCATAAGAAATGCCTCATATTACTTAATCATGGATAATGAATTTTATAGAAGAGATTTTGAAAGTACTCTCTTTATATTTCTTGAACGTGATGATTCTGAGCATGCGCTAAAGGAATTCCATGAAGGTATCTGTGGGTCTCACACAAATGGTCTTTCATTAGCTAAGAAACTCCTACAAGTAGGGTACTACTGGCCCTCCATGGAAAAAGATGCTATTCAATTTTCCAAAACTTGCAAGAAGTGCCAAACTCATGGTAACCTGATTCATGCTCTCGCGCGTGAGATGTTATCTTTTATCACCCACTAGCCATTCCATCAATGGGCCTTTGATCTAATAGGGAAAATATATCCCTCCTCATCTGATGGACACAATTTCATTATCACTGCAACATAATACTTTACAAAGTGGGTTGAAGCAGTTCCCCTTATTAAGGCAACTGGAAAACAATTCTTTATGTTCATTCTAAACTATATCATTTGCAGATATAGGATACCTTCCTCTATCATCACTATAAATAAAAATTAATTACTTTTCAAACAAACTGACTTTAAGCCCTTTGAACAAAGTTTAATGAAATGAAACATCTATTGATACATTGTTTCTTTCCACCAAAGACCTTCCTCGTATCACTAGAAAACATTGTAACCATTTTCCTTCCCATCCATTCTACTTCCCAATCGATGTGTGAAGAAAAACCTAACTGATACATGCCCTAGCTCGAGGGTCATTCAAATCGAGCTTATACAATGAAAATGAGATTTTTTTTAAAAACTCTATTAATGGGGGACAGTTTAATAATAAAGATATGTATGAATTGTGTGATAAAGTCAAGATTACTCAACACTGTTCTTCTATTTAATATTCTCAAAGAAACAGACGGAATGAGGCCTCTAATAAGAATATATTGAAGATCATGCACAGAATAGTAAGTAAATTAGGGAAGGATTGACATCTTCAACTCAATCCTGGCTTATGGGCTTATAGAACTAGCATTCGCACACCCACAGGGGAAACACCATTTTCCTTGGTATATGGTGCAAAAATTTTACTGCCCATTGAAGTAGAGACATCATCTCTTTGAGTCTCCTTGCACAGAATCATAACTGATGAAGACTATCAAATTTCTAGAATCTAGGAGCTTGAGTTACTTGATGAAAGAAGAAGAAAAGAATTTGACCACCTAAGGGTATATCAGAAAATAATGTCTAAAGGTTACAATAAGAAAGTAAGACATCAAGAATTCTAGGTTGGAGACCTTGTACTCAAAGAGAATCCAAAGAATTAACAATATCAAGAGTAAAAGGGAAATTTTGAACCCAACTTGTTGGGACCCTTTGTGATCATTGCAAAATTTGTCTCTGGGGCCTATCAACTATCAACTCTAGAAGGGGAAATTTTTACAAGTCCCATCAACAGACTCCACCTGAAGAAGTCCTACAACTAGACATTTTGAGCAGTACATGTACAAAGAAAATGATCCTGAAAAAAATATCAAAAATAGCTAAAAGAAGAAAAGCCAAAAACAGATGGGAAAATTCCTTAAAAAATGATCGTCCTAGTGAAAACTTGGCAAACAGGCACCTTGATGGATCAACAAAAAAAAAGAGAAAAATACAAAAAAAAAAAGTGAAAAGAGAAAAGAAGTGCCTTGGTGAAAACCTGGAAACATGTGCCTTGGTAGAAAAAATAGAAATAATACAAGCGGTGAAAACCTGGCAACACACGCTACTTGTAATTAGTTCTTCATCTATCAATGTGTTACTTGACTATTCTGACCTCGTGCAAGTAGTAAAGTCGGCATCTTAAAATTGGAACTGATTGACCTCTTGTGTCTTAGGGCCATATCTTGGTTATCAAGTTTGCATACCATGTCAGTTGTCCTTCTCATCACTATTAGCTACCTAAATATTTTAGTCACCAGACAGTTTTCCACTGATATCAGTGGTGTTTTTCAACACCTTAATCAATCAGTGTTTCTTAACACTACCTATTTGGACACATCTATGTTTTTCAACATACTTCGGATACAATTCTCAAAAAAATGGCTCATCACAAGCACAATGATATTTCTCAACACTCACGCAGACACCTTGCATATACTAAATGTTTGTTGAAAGATTTTCTTGAATGGTATCTATTATCAATGAATTTCCTGCCATTTTATTTGATTTATGCCCGTTGGTGTGGTCCCAATGATCCTTAGTGTTAAGTAAGTACTGTGTATTTGGAAAGAGATTCCATATTTAGGTGGATAAGCCTCACATCCCTCGATCCTACTTCCTTGCACGCTAAAATGAGGTTGGAACTATCTCCTTGCTTACCAATCTACCTATTTACATAAGGACGCACTCATGGTTATCTTGGCTCTGAATGCCTTGGTACTGGTGTATCCTTACGATATCAAATGGAGACAATGTTCAGGTCATCCTAGTCCTTATACCTGGTGTAGACACCAGAAATTGACCAGGTGTCTTACTATCATCAAAATTAGCAAATCTTAGCAAATCTCATCAAAATGCTTAAAATGCTTCAAAATGGATCAAAATCAAATTAAATGGACATTTATCAATCAAATTGGATTAAATCAAATAAAATCAAAGGATTAATTAATAATGAAATCAAATAATCAAATATAAGCTTAAAAGGGATCAATCAAATTATATAATTGATTTTAATCAATTAATTGTATAATTTTAAATCAAAAATCAAACTAAACCTATTCACCCTTACATGGCTAATTTAATTGATTGATTGATAATAAATAAATCCTATTTTCTTTCGACATAATTTGATCAACCAATGATAATTGAGGATTTTGTCTTCTTGTCCCACCCTTTGAGGACAACCATTTAAATGGTGCCCCCAATTGAAACCATTTGAGGGATCAAACTCAACCAAGGATTAACCCATGGTCAATTCACTATACCCCCTACCCTTGGGATTTTACTATAAATATGAGCCATTTCTAATCATAAGTATATCCTAGAAAATTTGAATGCATAGCATCGTCACTATAGGCAAATTGAGAGCAATTGAGCATTAGTTTGTGTAATTAAGAGAAAATTGTTAGAATTGAGAGTATATCATGAGCATTTGAGTTCATCTTTGAAGAAAATTGAGAGAATTTAGAGCTAGATCAAGCATTTTCATCATATTTTCTCATTCTAGGATGGTCACTAGTGGAGATTAAGGCTGAGAGCTCTACTTGCAAAAGTTAGAGAACCATGAGATGTCATAGATTTTAAATACAATTATTTAGATTAAACTATTATTTCTTTCCATAGAATTGTAGCTAATAATCCTAATTTCATGAAGGTGTATTAACTCACACACAAATGGCACCCACCGTGGGGCTTTAGGCCTCATTTTACATCATTTTATCAAGTTTTTGTGTGTTTTTGCTTCACTTTTGTGTCTTTTTGCAAAAAATAGGTGAAATGACATGTATGAGCGATCTGATGACGCGTATGAGCATTCAAATGACGCGTGCAATTTCTAATCTTCTATGTCTCAATTTTTGTGTTGCGTGTGAGATAAATTGTGACACATACATTGGTAAAGCGTCGCCTGCAAGCAGCAAAGTGCCACTTGTGAATAGTCAATTTCCGCATTTGATCTGTTATGTTTCACATTTAAATCATTTTGTGACATTTTTAAAGTTTATTTTACCGCCTGTGCATTTTTAAATGCTGCGTAGTAAAATTTTATTTATGCTTTGAATGTTTTAAATAATGCTTTCTAACAGTGAAATACCGCATATTAGCTGTTAAATATTGCTTACTATTTTCTGTCATATTTTACTGTCAGATCTTTAAATTCTATTTTCTAACTCTCTATTTGTGTTTTTTCTGCAGATGAAAAAGCATGCAAAAGTCCAGAAACCAGAACATAGAGTGACAAAGCCAAGCAAAGAGGTAAGAGCACAAACCAAACATGATAAGAAAATGCATGCATCTAACATTTTAGAAATCTTAAAGGAAGAGGAACATCTTTATGATCATTACATTAAAGTGTTTTTTCTTATAAAATGAGATTTCCTACACTTTGAGTTGATTTGTTGTTTTTGAGTTCTTTAAAAAACTAAATTTTGCAAAATTGGATCAAAGAACTTAGGAGTGATTTTGAATTCAATTTCAAGTTTTTCTTCACTTTTCCTTGGTTGTGTTGACTAACTTGTTGGAGGAGCTGGAGTGGGAACGATCGCCACTAAGTGAGTATGCAAGCAAAAAAGCGTCAAAAACCTCAAAAAAGTGCCTAGCCTTTGCCAGCTTTGAAAAAGGTATTTTTCACATCAAGCTTCCATTCCCTTAAATTGTGGAATTTTCTTGATATCTAGTTTAATAGGGAAAACCCCATTATTGTCCATTTTGAACAAAGCATTAGGCATATGCTCCACTTTTTGAAGTGAATCAAAAAGCCAAACATGTTGCGTTTGAAGTGGTAGAAAGAAGGGGAGGAATTAATCAAACATTTCAATTATAAGAACCTCTTTGTAACGAGGTTGAAAAAGAATAAAATCCTTTTTGAAGTGTTTGGAACAAGGAAAAACAATAGGGATATGCTCTTCATAGTTTAAGTGAATCAAACTCCCAAACTTGTTGGACTAAGTTCATTTTTCACTTTTCATAGACATGCTAGATAAAATAGAACTTTAGAGGGCTTGCCTCCTAAGATTTCCTTTACAAAGGCGGTGAGAAGGAACGACCCAAAGTAAGAGATAGTCACTTTTGTCATGATATCATCCAACCCACTATAAATAAATGCACTTTACCCTAATCGGAAAGTGACTAAGTTATGTGCAAGTCATCCTCACTTCCTCAAGTAGTCCTTTGGGATTGTGCAAAATTGTACTTTCATGCATGTGGGAAGCCCACAAGGGGGTAAAGAAACTTGAAATAATTTAGAACAGAGGTGTGATTAAAACCGGTTAAAATAGTAAGCCTACCTTCTAGAGCCATTGTTAAAAGCCATATTTTTTTGACTCTAGGTAGATTGCTTGAAAGAATTTCTTGTGCTATACTTGTAAAAATGACCGAGAACATATACTCTTAGTGTTGTTTTAGGCTTATGATGCAAATTTGATGTGTGTGTTGAGTTTATATTTTATTTTTGAACAAGAATATTCTCTGACAACCCTGATCAAAGACTTTAAATTTTTAAACCCTAAAAATCTGAAAATTCAACTTTGATCTGTAAAGTGATGCGTACAAGCATTTCAACGACACTTACAAACAATCCTGTGACATGTAACAATGCCTGTCAATTATTAGAAACCGCTAAAGTCACTGAAAAGTGTCACTTTGAATCAATTCAATAATGCCTATCAATAGGAAAATGTTGCGTAGTCACTACAGAGTGTCATGTACAGCAATTACAGTCACCGCGTACTAGCTTTAAAGTGACGATTACACACCAACAAGTGACGCCCAAAAACAAAGAAGGGAAAATAGGGGGCATTTCCTAAGGGTTTGGAAAGATTTTGAAATCATACTTCAATACCCTTTTCGAAGATATTCTTTGTTAGTGAAACAGATAGATCAGATTCTTCAAACATTTATAATGATGAAACTTTTTGAGAAATGAATCAATTCTATGGTGGAGAATAATTACCAAAACCAAGATCAAAATCTCCATAGGAATCAAAATGAAAAAATAACTTAAGACGACATATTGGAGGCATCCCAAAATCCCATATTTATGGAAATAATGCACTTAATTTTGAAGAAGGATAAAGAAGCATATTTCTCAAATTTTGCTCAATTAGGAGCTAATCTTTCTCATAATGCTGATATATCAACCTTAAAGAAGGATGAGGAAAAACAAAAGGATACATTATCTAAAATGTCATCATTACGATTAATTTTTCCTTGTCTTTATGATGATGGGCCATTTGTATCTTCGTCTTCTTCACAAACAAAACATTTAAGTGCAACAAACCCATCTTGGATCAAGATAAATTTCATGACCACCCTATTTTTGATCAAGATAATAAAAAGAATGAAGATAAAGGTACCACTCTCAAGAAACATCTATTGCACAAACCCCTATCTAGTAAGGTTTCTCCCATAGCCTTTACACCTTTCATCCTTCTTCCATCTCACAAAGCTTCACAACTATCCAAAATTCCTCCACCAAAGACTGAGCCTAATGATGATACTTTCCACGTTGACTATGTCTACCCTCAAGGGCTACCTCTAAAAGAAACCCAAGATAACTTACATCTTGCTGCAAATTGTTTCCATGTTTCGAAGATCTTGGACCCCAAAGCTTCATGTGCTTCAATGCCTATTCAAAAGGATTCTCCATCATTCTTCCAAACATTCCCCCCGCATATCCAAGCATCTACCTTGTCCTTAGAAGTGGCTCCATGTCAAGAGGATAATCCAAAGAGAAAAGAAACAAGTATCAATAAAGATCAAGATCAATATGTTATACAATCCCCTCCCATATTTGATGAAGGTCCCATATCCATAGAAGCTTGTGATGATCCCCTTGCACCCTTTCATGTCTTTCAAGATGATATCCTTCCATTTCATGAACAAAGTGTCTTGCCAAGCTCTATACCTAGTCCAATTCCCAAGCAAGATCAAGATATCCCTTCCATCATTTCCAATGGACATATTGAAAATAAAGAGCAAATAATCCTCTTTACACCATCCAAAGATCATTTTCAAGATCAAAGTATCCCATCAACTCCTTGTCATGATCCTCCATATTCACCTCAACCAACAACCATCATTCCTCCAAATTCATTGCATGATAATAATTCCCTTCAAGATTCATTTGATCCTATCAAAGTTTCTCCTATGAAAGCTACTCATGAGCCTATTGGTATAAAGATAAATCTTAAAGATGAGAGCCTTGGAAATATAACTCATGCCAAATATATTGATATCCCTTTCACACCTTATCTTCCTCCATTCAAACGTAACTATATGCCTTCACCATCCTCCAAATCCATTTTGGGTTCCTATGTCCCAAAGCTAAAGTCTTCATCCCTTCCATCCATATTAGTTCCCTATATTCCTCTATAAATAATTCCTACTATCCCTAGCTCTCCATTCACTTACCCTACCATGTATCAAGATCAACGAAGGCACACATACTTGAATAATTTCCAAACACCAATCCATATGAACCCTCCATATTATTACCATTCACTCAAAATTCCTAAGTCTTTTGGAAGCAATTTGGATGTAAAACATTAAAAATCAGAAATCCAAGAATCCACATGTGTATAAAAATCACCATATACCATCTAATCAACATGTGAATGAAAAGAAAAAAGAAATATCCAAGAGACCGCAAAGGTCCACCAAGAAAAAAGAAAAATCAAAGAAAATGTGGGTTCCAAAATCCCACATTGAAGAAATACATTCAAAAGAATCACAAAAGAAAGAAAAATCAAAGACTATGTAGATTCCCAAGTCACTTTTGAAATACTTGCACACAAAAGAAAAATCAAACTTGACATTCAAGCTTCCAAAGGCTTCCATTCCATCTCCTTCCAAACATTTTCCACTTTCCAAGTCTACTTTGGTTTCCTACATCCCAAAATCCACTATCTTAGCTACATCCTCACCTCCTTCATTCATTTTTCCTCCATCATTCCACTACCCTTAAAAGTGTGTGTCAAAGTTGATCTTTCCAACATTTCCATCCACAACATACTTTCTTCTTATCCTCACATTCATTATCCAACACATACTTTCCATCTTTCCATCCCTCTTCTCCAATCTATGGCATAAAACCTTCCCCACCATCTATCCTTATCCTTTATCATCACCTTATCAATATCTTTGACAATCTTAGTCATATTCATGGTTTATTATAGCATATCTTTCAGAAGAGCATTGTCCAAAGATCCAGATGTTGGGGAAATTTTGAAAAATACCAAAAAAAAAAAAAAAAAAATTTGAAAAAAGAGAAATAGTGCCTTGGTAAAAACCCGGTAAAATAGGTGCCTTGATAGAAAAAGTAAAGATAAATAAATCTATCCTATGGTTAAAACCACTTCTTGTTGCACCTTGGGCAAGTACCATGATAAAAACCTGGCAAACAGGCGTCATGTGTAATTCCTCCTCTTGCACTCTACACTTGGGGGCAAGTTTCATCCATGCTATCCTCCATCTTCCTATCATTTATCTCACTTGCATCCATATTCCCTCTTTTACCTTTGGTCTTGATAAGGTTGAACATATCCATGAGCATCAAGTATCTTGACACCGTTATCCTTTACATCATCTTATTCACTTGTTGCATCCATGCTACCCTATCATGATCTTGATTCTCCCCAATCCACCTTCATTATTCCTATGCAGTCTTTCCACAATCCCAAATCATTCCCTCATAGCCTTCATCACCCCTTTATTCTGATTGTGCTATCTTATCTGCATCTTACCCAAATTGATCCATTGGTCTTGATTGGAAATGAAGGACGTAAAGTACAAATTTTGTTATTAAAAACCCCTTGACATGTCCACTTTTTTGGATCACACGCTTTCATGACAATAGATCATTATCCCACATGCTATCTAGAAATGCATCATTGGCTTCCATTTCTTATCCAAAAACATGTTTTGCATTGCTATATCCTTTTTCCTTAGCTTGGGTAATCTTGAGGAGATGGTTCTATGGGTCACATTCACATTCGTCATCCATCAATGAACTTTCCATTTCTAATCCATCAGCTTGCAGATCCATCCTTCATGTCCTATACCTTGCTAGACATTGGGGGAAAACCACTATGATCTTGTTTGAGAGATGGTAAAATTCAAAAATCTCTAAAAAAATTTTAAAAAAAATCAAAAATCTCTAAAAAAAATCAAAAATCTCTAAAAATCCAAAAACATTAAAAAATCCAAAAATCTTGCATAAAGTCTTTGAGTTGCATTGTTGCAATCTAGGTTTCATTTTCCCAAGCTTTAAACATGGTTTCACTTATCACTTGGGGGAAAATCATTGGTTTTTGGTACCAAATTGATTCAAAAGTGCTACATCTTGGTCACATGACAGAAGCAGATTTTCAGAATTTCAGAGGAGATGTTTTGGAACCTTTGATGGATATCATTGTTCAATCTAAACAGTTTGATCCTACAACATGATCATTGAGTTTCATTGACTTATTTTCTCAGGATTAAAAATTGACAGCACCTTAAATGATCAGAATGTTTGGAATTATTTTTGAAAATCTTGATACATTGTGATACACTTGAAATTTTTGATGAGTTTTTCATTAACTTTTTTGAGTCATATCTTTTTAGCTAATCGATGATGTTTTGACTAGATTGGCAATGATGGAGACATGATGTTTTTCTTGACTTCTCTGTGACTATTTTGAGGAAGATCCACTAACTTATGTAAATTTTCTAATGACATGGTCATCAAAGAACCATCGAGGACTTTCATATAGGGAGGAGGGTTAACCTTTATTAGTTTATGCAAAAGGATATCTTGGCTATTTAGATCTTTCATATCTTAATACCAAAATCTACTTGCAACATTGAATCTGATAAAACTGGTATTCTTACTCCCATAGTTGGTCATTCAACTAGTGAGGGTTGTACTACTTTTCTAAAGAGGTTACCAAATGAGATGAAATTCATATTCATATTCCTATGGTCGCAGTGGCACCAGTAAGGATTGTATCGACTCCTAGTTCCACAATGCTCAATGATGAAAATATATCTCTTTTGCAGTTCTTTCGCAAAAAGCTAGTGACCATTAGTTGCATTGCATTGCATTTTCATGATAGATTAATTTCATGTTTATGGTATTTTCTTTAATCAAGGGGGTGGAAGTTAATCATCATTACATCATCAATGTCCTAATAAATATCCTCAAATGTCTGATTCATCAAATTGACCAATGCTACATCAAGGATATCATCAATCTACATCTACTCACCTAGGGGAAACCTCACCATTTGATCAACAAGGGGAAACTTAATTTTGTCGATCATATATACCTACATTTGCACCTAAATCATATCAAATGACCCTATCTATCATCCTCCTACCATCAATCTTCCCATCAAATCCAATCCAATCGAATATCAATCAGTCAAAACATCCAATTGATCATTTCAAGTCAATCAGTTATCCTATCATCCATTTTCTCATCTTGAGCGCATCAAATTTCCTACCTCTAGATCTTGAGGAAGGAAAATCAATCCATTTGTTTGTCTCTCTAGATCTTGAGAGAGAATTATCAGTTTATCTAATCAATCCATCAACCTACTTATCCTATCCGATTGACATCAATACAACATCAACCAAGTGATTCTGACTGACATCACGTGATATCCGATCATCATCACCTTATCTAAAACATCAACAATGTTTTCTCAATCAGAGCTATTCTCATCATATTCTCTCATAATCAGGGCATTTTCAAATTGATTTTATCAGGAAATGAATCTCAATTTCCCCAAACTCAACCAAATTATCTACCATCATCTCGATTCATTTCCTGAGGGGGCATCATATCCACATCAAAAGCTCAAATCAGGATTTTTCATCATATCTATATCAAATCTGGGGCATTAAAATTTCAAACTTGTATCGATGGGGCATCAAATCAAGTTCTTCATTAGGGTTTTTCATCAAAGTTTCAAATCAAGTTCTGCATTAGGGTTTCGAATCAAGTTCTACATCAGAGTTTCACATCAGATTTTCAAATCAATCAGGTTTTGCATCAAGCAATCAGTATCAAATCAGTGACCAGGACATCAAATTTTCTTTGAATCAATGTCCTTCACACATCAATTCAAAGAGGGGCATTTGTAGACACCCAAAATTGACCAAGTGTCTTAATATCATCAAAATCAGCAAATCTCATCAAAATGCTTAAAATGCTTCAAAATGGATCAAAATCAAATTAAATGGACATTTATCAATCAAATTGGATTAAATCAAATAAAATCAAAGGATTAATTAATAATGAAATCAAATAATCAAATATAAGCCTAAAAGGGATCAATCAAATTATATAATTGATTTTAATAAATTAATTGTATAGTTTTAAATCAAAAATCAAATTGAACCTATTCACCCTTACATGGCTAATTTAATTAATTGATTGAACTAAATAAATCCTATTTTCTTTCAACATAATTTTATCAACCAATGAGAATTGAGGATTTTGTCTTCTTGTCCCACCCTTTGAGGACAACCATTTAAATGGTCCCCCAATTTGAAACCATTTGAGGGATCAAACTCAACCAAGGATTAACCCATGGTCAATTCACTCTACCCCCTACCCTTGGGATTTTACTATAAATATAAGCCATTTCTAAGCATAAGCATATCCTAGAAAATTCGAATGCATAGCATCATCACTATAGGCAAATTGAGAGCAATTGAGCATTAGTTTGTGTAATTGAGAGAAAATTGTTAGAATTGAGAGTATATCATGAGAATTTGAGTTCATCTTTGAAGCAAATTGAGAGAATTTAGATCTAGATCAAGCATTTTCATCGTATTTTCTCATTCTAGGATGGTCACTAGTGGAGATTAAGGCTGAGAGCTCTACTTGCAAAACCTAGTTAGAGAACCATGAGATGTCATGGATTTTAAATGCAATTATTTAGATTAAATTGTTGTTTCTTTCCATAGAATTGTAGCTAATAATCCTAATTTTATGAAGGTGTATTAACTCACACACACCTAGATGCTTACGTTCTTTCCCATATTTTATCCGATGAAGGTCATACTCATATCCTTATGGTTGCAGTTCCACTAGTAAGGGTTGTATTGACTATGATGTCCCAACCACCTGATGATGAATATAAGGACTACCAGAATCGGTGACTTGACTACTCATGTTGTGTAGGTGCACTTCATTCCTAGGCTTTCATTCTAGCATTATAACAAAGCACACACCTTTTTATAGGAGCAAGTGGGGAGCTATACCTCCGCTTGTCAAATCCTTTGCTGAGGTGATCAATTGAATTTTATCTCCTTAAGGTTCCCTATCTACAAAATAAACGGTCAATAGAAATAGAACACAATCATAGAAAATTGAATATTAGGGTACAAGAACATCGCATATGGAACTAATATTCTGCTACACATCATGTTATGCACCAAGAATTACTCAAAGCAATGATACACAATGATAATATTAGATGAAAAAGTAACAACACAAGACAATATCGACCTAAAGGATGATCATATATATATATATATAATCTCACTGTATACAAAAGGTGCTCCAACAAATCTCGAGCAAAAATGTGCATCCTCGATGCAGATGAATAATATACAATCACATGGATCTCAAAAATCAGAAAGGATAAGAGAAGAAGGGGGATAATCACATCTTTCTTCCTCCCTCAACAATGTCTCAGGCAGAGAAAACTTTAGTGGCAATTATTTTCCATTTGGCGAATGTCGCATGTCGGCGACCCCAGAATTGGCGAATATTTTTCACGTATTGGATTGACCCTATCGCCTGACATTTATTAATATTGGGTCCAAAGCCCAGGCCCATCACCCATCGGTTTATTTAATTTTTCCATTTCTTACACATTATCGCCAATGGAATATAAATTTTGGTCCCCATAAATTTAAAACATTCTCCTATAATTTCTAAGAGACCCCAAATCGACGGCCTATATTCACCTAGCATTTTACGGATGAGTGTCTCTAACCGACGTAATTTAGCCAACTTTATTAATCATGCAAAGGTATTGGATGACCCATAATCGCCTCAAAAATAATAAAATACGTGTTATAATTACGCGGGCTTCGCCAATTATTTATATACCTAATACCTCCCGCCAAATTTTCTAAATAAGGATTAGTATAAAAACATTTTGATATCTATATATTTGATTGTAGCAAAGTTTTAGACTATTGAGTGCAACTGTATACTCAATACTGCATTGGCGAGTCGCGACTGCATTGTTGCATTTTAATTTGAGGCAAAGGTAAGTGATACTTATTCTATGACTCTGTAATCTTGAGTTCATTTACATTATTTTGGAATAGTTTTGCAAAAATGGGGTTTCTTTTCCCTTTCAGCCTGAAATACACTGCACATCGTTGATCTGTGCTCATCCAACGGTCGCTGGCACTGTCGCACTATCACAGGTCCCATTAACTTTTGGCTTGTCATTTGATGTCACTAGGACATGTGTGAGTGTCACTTAATCATTTTAAATTACAACTTCAGCTTATTAGTTATTACATTTAATAAATGTTATTAAATGTTTAGTTTTACAGTGTAGTCGGATTTAGATTTTAATTCAGTTATTTCTTTCTTATAATCACACATCGATATGACACATTGGCAAATTAAAAATAGAAACTTTCTCTGGACTGATAAAGAAACTTAATCATTTTAAAAATTTAGAATCTCAGTCTTCAGATTTAAAAAATGGAAGTACTAAGCCATCGCTTAAGCATATACTTAAATATCTAATATACAGGTAAAGCAACTAATTAAAATATTGTAATCACAGAGAAGTCTAAGAATCATTTTTTGTACCTGGTACAAAGAAAATTGAAACAAACTTGGAAAATTTTAAATATTTTTTTTTCAAAAAATTACATCATAAGTAAAAATAGAAACCTACTAGGCAACTTCTTATCAGTATAAAAAAAAAAGTGAAACTTTGCATGTCCATTGTAAAAAAACTAGGGTAATGGGAATGGGTAAACTAGGGAATTAGGGATCTTCATCTTCCCTTTCATCTAAGTAGAATTTTATAGAGAGGATAATCTATGAGAATTTTTCAAGCCATGTGTATTCCTACTAGTCAAATTCATCAAGGTAAAACCATTTTTGGAGAAAATCCCTCCCAAGCATGCCCATTTCCTATGTCGCATTAGTTGCTCATCATTGAGGTTCAATAGAAAGGGTTGTCTGGCCACATTTCTGCCCGGCACCAACAACTTGTGTATATCTCTTGGCCAAGGGATCCCCACCCCTAATTCTACAAAAATAGAAACATTGACATCGTCCTTCAGGAATTTCTCTTTAAAAACCTTCCTCAACAGCATCAGCATATCCACCTTCTATCCTCCAAGGTCGAGGAGAGACGCAAAAATTCAGGACGTAATGTCTATGTAGACGTGGTATCTGTCGACATTATCAAGGAACTCTCGACCCAATAACATCAACACAGCATAATTTATAAAAGCATCGCCACCAACCTCCCTATAAACTGAAGTGAGAATTTCTTCTGAAACATTGCCCAAAAAGGACCTCTAGTCATCTGGGGATGTGCATCTCAAACAGATTGGTGTATCTATCTTTAATTCTTGAAAGCCTAAAGACCTAAAAACCTAAACCTTAAAACCAGAGGTAGAATTTCTACTACCGGCAGCTCTGACTCTTAATATACCAAAAGAAAAATAAAGAAGAAAGAAACCAGATTGTCTATAAATAGCCCCGACCCCTTGATTGATAGTAGTGATCACGGATACTTAGCAATTTATAATTATTCTTTCTTTAATCATATTTAATGCAATTTCCATAAATGCATTATGTGTATTATGCATGTGAGAGATTTAAATCGACTATCCTTAATCTTTCATATCTAAATGTAAATCTTTCCCATAAATGCATGTGTACTATTGACAGTCAAAGATGGCAGTTAAAGAATGTCACTGACAAGGCATTTATTTCTTTTCTAGTTACGAGTTACAAGTTGCAGTTGCACTATCCTCCGTCCACATCAAAAAATAACCAGTAGTAATCAACAATCATGGTTACGGTGCACTTTTTAAGGCTTGATACGTGTCATCATTCTGGTGACTTCCTGCAGAAGTCAGTTTCCTTCCAAAATTTGGCCCAAAATTAAATTTTAGTCATTGATCTAGGATGATCAAATGGTCTCAAATAATACATTTAACAATATCTAATTAGGTTATGTGTCCAATTTGTGATTATTTATATTCACAACAAATAAAAGTGATATTTTCTAGACGTTGCATTAATTACAATGTTAAGTGTCATTATTCTGGTGACTTCTTGGAAAACTCTGTTTCCTTCACGAAATTGGGCCAAAATTAAACTTTGGCCATTGATCTAGGATAATCAAACGGTCTCAAATAAGAAATTTAATATTAGTTGGCGTTGGCCCACATGACGCATTGACGAGTCCCATCTTTTGAAAATTGCCAAATAAAATATTTATTTTTCCAATAATTAATGATAGATTAGCCAATAAAATAAATATATTTTCAAACGACACATAAAAATCGCCAGTACAAATATTTTTTTTACCTTCACAAGAAAATAATTTGCCTTGTATATTATATATTCTCCCCCACATTAATTTATAATTCACCAGGATTTTATGGAATTTTCATTCAGGAGGGAAAAAATCACCTACGCCTTTATATTATTTTCCTAATTTGAAAAAAAAATTTGCCATCATCAATAAAAAATTTCCCCTAAATTAATGTATGATTCGCCAGGATTTTACACTTTTTCCTAGGAGGGGGTTTCTTAAAGTTATCCCTGCTCACAACTGATTCACCCCCCCCCCCCCCCCCCCCCCTCAGTTGTGTTGGTGGACCATTATTGCTAACACCTAGATCCTGAGTCATCATGTGCTTCAATCCCTACTAAACCAACTCAAAATAACCCCCCATCATGCAAAGATATTGAATCCTTTCATGAAAACCCCATGCATATCCAAACCCCTATCCCTTCATTGGAAGTGGCTTCATGTCAAGAGGATAATCAAACGAATGAAGAAACAAGTCCTAATATAAATTAAGATCAAGACACGATCCAATTTCCTTCAGCATATGAGAAAGAATCCATATCTCTAGAATATTAACATGGCCCCCTCATACCCTTTCACTTATTCCAAAATGATACCCCTCCATCTCAAGAAAAAAGTATCCCTCCAAGTCCTATATCTTACCCACCTCCCAAGAAAGATCGTGATATTCCTTCCATCACTACCAATGATACCCCTTCCACCATTTCCAATGAGCCTATTAAAAAGAAAGATCACAACATATATTCCACTTTGTCTAAGGTTAATCTTTCATGTCAAGACCAAATTATCCCACCATATCCTCATCATCAACCTCCATATCTACCTCAAGAAACCATCATTTCTACTAATTCCCCTCATGATATAAATTTTACTCACACTCATATTGTTCTTACCACTGATATTGAGAAACTCGTTGATATGGAGACAAATCTTAAAGATCGTGGATTTTTCAATATGACTCAAACTCAAGATCTTGGTATCCCTCATAAGTCCTACCTTCCTCCATCTAAATCCAAACATACACCTCCTCCATCCTCAAGATCCATTTTGGGTCCCTATGTCCCAAAACTAAAGCATTCATGCCTTCCATCTATTTTGGGTCCTTATATTATTCCATTAACCATACCCAACCATTCTATCTCACCATCCACCTACCATATCAAAATTCAAGGTCAACAAAGGCACATGTACTTGATAAATTTCTAGTCGCCTATCCATATAACCCTCTATAGCAATCCTATCCATCCATGACTCCCACCACCTTTGGAAGCAATTTGGATGTCAAACATGAAAATCATAAATCCAAGAATCCACATATGTACAAAGATCAACATGTCCAATCTAATCGACCTGTGAATGAAAAGAAAAAATAAATATTCAAAAGATCGCAAAGTTCCACCAAGAAAAAGAAGAATCAAATAAAATGTGGGTTCCTAAATACCTCATTGAAGAAATGTGGTATAAAGCATCACAAAGGAAATAAAAATTAGCATTCAAGCTTCCAAATCATAACCCATCTTCCAAGTCTATTTTGGGTCCCTATGTCCCAAAATCCATTACCTTATATATTTCATCACCTTTTCCATCCATTTTTGGTCCTTGTGTCCCAAAATCCACATTGTTTCCTCCATGAAAATCTCAAGCTTCCAAATCCATTTTTCATCCATTCCACCACCCTTCAAAGTGTGTGTTTATGTGTATCTTTTCAATGCTTCCACCTACCCATACATGAACCTTTCAATATTCCATCCATTATCCAACACCTACTTCCCATCCTTCCATCCCCCTTATCCAATCCATAGTATAAAACCTTAACCACCATCTACCTTTATCCTCCCCTTAACATCATCTTACCAACATCTTTTAGCATAACGTTGATTTACATGGTCTATGATAGCATATCTTTCAATGGGGTATTATCTAGAGAGCTAGATGTCTAAATTCCTCCATTTCCTATCATGCATTCACTATCTTCCAAAAAAATGAGAAAAGAAAATCAATTCCTCCTATGGTGAAAACCACTTCTTGTGGTGTCTTGGGAAATTACCATGATGAAAACCTAGCAAATAGGCATCATGTGTAGTCCACCCTCTTGTACTCTACACTTGGGGGCAAGTTCCATATATGTCATGTTATCCATCATATCCTCCATTATCCATCATATCCCTCACCATCCATTATCTATCGTTTATCTTATTTATGCACATATTCATGTTTCCACTGTTGATATTGACATGGTTGAACATCTCTATGAATCCTCATGTATCCTATATGTTTATCATTATCTGTGATCTTTAACCAACATCCCTTATCCTTTTCATTTAGTTTATTCGCTCATTTCCTCCATTGTTCATTATCATGATCTTTCTTATCCTAAGCCAATCCTATGAATTCCCAAGCCATTGACCATGTCTTCCCTCACCCATTATCATGATTGAGCTTCATCCTATCCATATATACCGCTTGATCTTGATAAAAAATAAATGACATAAAATGGAAAACAATTTCTTAATAGCTTTTTGACGTGTCCACTCTTTTGGATCGCCCATGCCTTGCACTACGCCATGATCATTTCCCTACACACTATTACCCATACATCATATCATTAGCCTACATCGCCATATCCATTTTCCCTTAACTTGGGTAATCTTAACGAGAGAGTCTTGAGGGTCACATTACACATTGCCTCCATCATTTTCCTATCCATTCTAGTCCATCAATTCATTCATCCACTCGTAATACCTTATGCCTTGCTAGACATTAGGGGCAATTAAATATGATCATTTTCTTATCCATTATATCCCATCAATTCATTCATCCACTCGTAATAGCTTACGCGTTGCTAGACATTAGAGGCAAGTAAATATGATCTTTCTTAAAATATTTAAAAATCCAAAAAAAAAATCATAAAATTTTTAATAATATTTAAAAATCCAAAAATATTTAAAATTCCAAAAAAGTCATAAAATCTTTAAAACATGTCACAAATTTCCTCTCAAAATGGCACTTAACACAATCAGCATCAATTGGCCTCCTATCCAACTAGCTTGCATTTATCTAATCATTATTCTTTATCAATCTTCCTTGGGTCTTCATCAAACACTATCATGATCTATCAATTTTCTTGTACAGGATACATCCTTCTTGAAACCAGACATCTCAATCACCCTGTCAAACCAATTACTTGTGACAAGAATCGCTTCTGCATAAATTCCTAACAGTTGGCTATTTGATATTTGTAATTGATTTTGATTTGTATATGTCACCGCTATGCATATCCATGATAAATTCACTTTTGTACATATTGCATCTTTGCAAATAAACTCTCATCATGGAAGTTGTACTTAACCGAGGGAAAAATCTTGACCCTAGTTCTTTTCAGTTGAGTTCCGTACAACCAAGAAAGCAAACATGTCAAACAAGTGTACCCAAAACCAAGATCAAGACCTATAAAATCAACAATAAAAACTTAAAACACATCAACTCAACATCAACAATGGATGAATTCTTCTGAATACTAATCAGACAATAATGGTAGACATGTTAGTCAGTTGTTTCTTTATTTTTGATTAGTAGATCAATGAAATAGAACTAGAAAAACAAAGATGTAGCATGATTTTTTTTCTTTGCTTGATGTTGTGAGATTGATTGTTTCTTAATTTTTTATTATCATATCTCTTTAGAAGATCAATGATGTCTTGGAATAGTAAAGCAATGATGGCACATGATATTTTCTTTGTTTTATGCTTGTGAGAAGATCCTTAGTAATGTGCAAAAATATTTCAAGGATATGGGCAATAAATGACCATTACAGACATTATATGAACTTATCCAAGGATGTGGGCGATAAAGTACCATTGAAAATATCATAAGTTTGTACAAGAAAAGGATTAACTCTTATTTGTCTTACAAAGCTCAATGATGATAATAAAAAAATAAATGATCTAGTGAAAAGTGACAACTTTCCCTTTGCATTACATAGGTTGCATTCATATTAGATTTAGATATTTGCATCTAGTGAATTTCTCAAGGCTTGGAACCTTATCATTAATTATCTTTCGTATGATCAAGGTAGGAATTATAAAGTGTATAATCAAGTATTTGTATACATCAATGATCTAAGTCCCAAATGATCTAATAAATGCACCCGTAGATGGCCTTGTGCTAACCCCCAAAAGGTATTGTTCTATCAGCTATTAGTTTCTCTGATCCAACAATCAATCATTGTTCCAAATTTCCTCGCGCTACCATCAATCAATCCAATCAGCTCATTTTATATTTCAATCAATCTCATTGAGCGCCTATCATTGACTTTCATCTATCATGAGGTCAAAAATCAACTTACCTCCACTTAATCACTAGCGCAATATCAATCATCAAATATGTCCCTTGTAACCTTTCAAGAGATCCTTCTCATCACACTTTGTCTTATCGATCTCTCAAGGGGGCATATCATATCCGTCGTCATCTTTATCAAGTTATCTTTGGGGCATCCATCAAGTATCAAAAGAAAATCAAGGCCCGGGGCATAAATCGACTTAAATATATTTTCACATTTGGGGTGTAAAACAAATCAATTATTGAATATAGAAAATCCATTTAATATTTTCATCATCTTCACAATAGCTGGAACATTCGTCATAATCAGTAGGGAAACATCAATCAGGTCGACAATCAACAAATCAACCAGAAGTGAAAAATACAAGATTAATATTCTTTGAACCAACGTGTTTCTTGCACATTGATTCAAAGAGGGGAAAATGTATACACCTAAAAATGGTCAAAGTCAAACATTAATTAAATTCAAGCAATTTAATTAATAAAATCAAATTTCTTCTATTATATAGTTGAATTTTATAGTTGACTATATAGTTCACCTGAATTAATTAAATCTTCATCAATTAATTAATCCTCATTCACAAATCAATTCCAACAAACTCATTCATAAAATTCCACATCCTACGTGGCTAAAGTAATTAATTATTTTGAATTAAATAAATCCTAATATCTCTCACCTACCACTACATGGCAAAATCAAGTCAACCAATTAGAGATCATCTTTAAGTTCACATGTATCACTAATAGCATTTGCTATCTTAGCTACACAATCTCAACATCAAATTTTGACCACTCATCCCTAAACCACTTAACTTGACCATGGTTGGACATAAATCACTCCCAAGGCCTTGGGAAATCCTATAGATAGTGAGCATTCTTAGTGCAAATCATCCACTTCCATCGATTATCATTCAAGCATCCACATTATGTTAGTTTTTGCATCCACCTTGATCCATCATCAATTTAGAGAAAGAGCATTATAGTCATTTTCATCATTAAGAGCATTGTTATTTTATCAATTTCATATTAGAAGTATTTAGACTTATAGCATAATGGAGGATTCGCATCATAATTATGTTTTCTTGAGAATTTAGCTAACATTTACAAATCATTTCATCATAGATATATCTTGCATCTTCATTATCTCATATTCTAGGTTGCCATTTGAGGATAATTAATTACAGCTAAGAGAAATACTCAAATCCTTAGAATTAGAGAGCGATAGAATGCTCATAGTCTTTCATTTCCATGCTTAATCTAGTTCTATCATTTGATTTGAATTGAAAGATTGTATTAATCTTTCATTATAGGTTTGTATAATTCAATTTACACACACAGTTGGGTTCACTAACGTAAAAATATTTCTTGTAGCATTATGCTCGCTATGATTTGTTAACACCCCTTGCTAACTAGGAGTTTGATTGTTTGATTATTGACTAGGAGGGGCACCTTGAGTTATGATACGTGGACCTTGGTTGGGAGGTACCCCTTGTGAGGCGGTAGTGTGACTATTTTGATTTGCATTAACACCCTGGGAGATCATGTTGGTTTGACTACTTGTGGATCCCAAGCGTTTGGATGTGCTCTTTGATTGATTGTTTCCATGGCTTAGTGGTACTAGCCATTGTAGATTGAGGATTGACAGCTAAGTTGGATTGTGACACATTGGCACTTATGTTGACACTCATTTTCATTGGATTACTAGCAAAGGGTGGGTTGTTATATTAAGTTCCAAATGATGTTGTGGAGGTCATGACATGTGTAGCATTGTGAGATACACTACTAGAGGGCATGTTGGATGATATCTGAGAAGATATAATCGTATGAGTAGCCCTAATTGATTTTGTTTGGGTTTGTGTCGCTTATTCTACAATAGTAGAAATTTCAAATCATGTGGGTAATTTTGCTCCATTTTGTGCAAGAAAGTAAAAATATCAATTGGGATCAGTAGATAATAACGCATCCATGAAAACCGTAATTGTAGGGTCTTGTAGCACATTTTTTATCTCTTCTAGGGTACATTATTCCCTAATGTTTTCAACTGAAAATTCATCACTTAAAGGAGTAAAAGGTGGTAATGGTGGTAAAGTTGTCCTTCCTCAATGGGAATGTTGTGAGGTTCCTAGTGTGCTAAAGTCCATGGATAAAAATTATATGTTGTTGGTTGGGTTAAAGTTAGGGTCACTTTTGGGATCCATTTGACCTCTATTCTTTTGAGATCGCGTGAATGGCATATGCAAATGACTCTAAGGGATCTAATCTAGGAATGAGACTAAGAATATGCAAAAAGGGAAAATGACAAATATGACAATTAGGTAAGATGCTATCTTTTGGGGGATTTTTTACTTTTGGGAATGAGAGTAATGTAAATGAAAGATGCAAAAGGTAAATGAGGATTATGACGACTAGGTATGACACTATTTTTTGGGGGATTTTTTTAATTTTTGGGAATGAGACTAATGTAAATGCAAGTGCAAAAGGTAAATGACGATTATGATGACTAGGTATGACACTAATTTTGGATGTGAACAACTAAAATAACATCTAATATATGATCAAAGAGACCTAAAAAGAATTTTTATGAATTTTTTGAGGACAAAACTTTAGGATACAACCTAAGTAATTAAAAGAATTTTCTTGACCTCCAGTTTGGGACAAAGCGACAAGTTGAAAAGGTATTTATCATGACAAAAGATGGTTGGTTTGAGAAGATCAAAATTGTTCTAAGAATCACTATGGAAGTGTCGAAAAGGTGAACCCTCTAGTTTCTAAAGATAACCCTAAGGTAAAGATATCTAACCCTAGGGAATAAAACCTATATTTTTGTTTTTTTTTTAATTTTAGAAAGTGCAAGGTAACCCTAATGATGCATGCAAAAAAGGAAACCCTAAATGATGTATGGAAAAGGAAACCCTAAATGATGTATGCAACAAGGAAGCCCTAACTGATGTATGCAACAAGGAAACCCTAAATGATTTTTGCAACCTACATGATCTCAATCACTATGCTTCTAGTTTGAATAGGTCTCAGGGGTGTATCTGGTAACCCTAATTTTGTCTAATTTGCAAGTTTTTAAGAAAAGGTATGTCGGGAAATTGTGTCACAGTAATAGAACAAATGTGTTGAAAAATCTGGTAGATGTGTCATAGGGATATGCAATTGTGTTGCAGAATAGTAGTGATTGCGGCATTTAATTAGCAGATGTGTATCAGAATAATGTAACTACATAACATAATATATCAAATGTGTATCAAAATCTAGCATTGTGTAGCACAATACAGTGATTGAAATGAATGGTTTGCTAAATAATCAAAAAAAAATTGAGCATTGTGCATGCAAATCATGGGACAATTTCATAGCACAAAATGTCAATTTTATTTTTCTATTTTTGAATGTCTGATTATCAACCAATTTTGCAAACATGAAGATCACACACATTAGACAATATGGTTGTTGACAGACTTTAGACTATTGTTCTTTGTGTGTGTTCAAGGACTTTTTCAAGCCTCAATATTTCCACTAGTCTTATCACAAATGAAAACACATAAAAATAGTCTTAGCCTAAGGACAAACCTTCATTACAATATTTTAGCCCACAACTTGAATTTCCATCAGCTCAAACAGCCTTGTCACACCCTAGGGTGCACCTTTTTTTTGCATTTTGCTAGAGTTTCCAGTCAAATAATATTTCTCTTCTATTGAGTCAACCTCCTAGGAAACATATGGTGAGTATCTTGGGGGAAAATTCTTCCCTCCCCTTGCACTGAAATATTGCAATGTTTAGACAAAAAAGGATGGCCTCTAAAATAAGGTGTCTAGTAATATTTGGTGGCGCTCGACCTAATAGGATTCAAGGGTGAGACACTTAAGTCTCTAATCATCCATATCAAGTCCTTAGGCACGTTCACCTGTCCTGGACTATTACTAACACGCAAATCCCGAGATAGCTCAAGTATAGGACTAGGGTTTTTCCAGAGTCATACTTATATAGAAGCCAGAGGGATTTGCCACTTTGAGGTAGTTCCTTGAGGTGATGAAAACCCCAAGTAAGTCTCTCTAAATAAAATAAAAAATGGGGTTCTACAATAAATTGTGCAAGTGCACCAGACACACCAAACATATTGATCAATTTTTAAGCCCAAATCAAAATATTATCTAATCTACTTGCAGACAGAAAATGAAAACAAGGTCAATTTTAAGCACCAAATAAAGTGTAATATATTATAACACAAACAGAAATCTACTTACACGCCACATGCTACATATCAAAAATTAGTAACAAAAAGCCCTAACTAAAAAGCCTCTAAACAAAGGGTACCAAAATCAATGTCCAAATTGTATTTTTCGCGATAACCTATAACAATATTATGATACCTCGTCAAAGGGGTTTGTTCCAACCTATCGGCACAATCTTCTTCATCTTTCATTATGTGTTTGAAGTCTTTGTTGATTCACTTTTGTTTTTCTTTCTCATGTATTTAGGTGCACGCGTTATGGTAGCTTTCTTTTCTTTCACTATTTTGGATATTTAACAAGCAGATGTATCATTTAATCTGCAATTGCAGTTATGAAACTGGCAAATGTGGCTTTAAATATAGTGAATACATCGCAAAATACCACAATTGTATCATTTCATTAAGTGATTGTGTTGAATCCCTGTAGACATAGAAAACAAAAACAAACATTGTCAAATACCAAAATGATTGCATATCAAAATGATGCAATTACAACTCTAAGTCATTCAATTGTGGCAATTAATCCCTAGTTGCGTCAAAAGAATATGGACCTGCATAGAAACTCAAAAACACCAAAATAAAAAATAAAAAGTGTTCACTTTAGGTTCACTAAGATGCATAGGGGTAAAATCATAATTTAGTAACCTGCAATAAGAATCGAAACATAAAACTAGTCCTATCCAAAAGAGAATAACAAATAATCATGCACAATCTATGATGAATAAACAAATATAAATCCAATTTCACAAAATAAAATACTTCTCCTTTGTTTCTATCTTCTTTGTGGGCTCTCATATTTGCTCCTCGATATGATGGCACAAATATTTGAGAATTGTGGTTGTTAAAATTGTGAGGAATCGCCCTCTTTTTATAGAATCGTGGACTTCAATAAATGGTTCAGATTAAGGGGTGTTGACTAATAATGGAGGGCTAGGATTAATTCAAACTAGACTGATTGGTCAGATGACTGAGACAATTAACAATTGATTGGTTGCATGACAAAGATGATTGAATAGTAAACCTGATTGATTTAGAGTAGACTGAATAGATTGAGCAGAGAACTATTTGCATGAATGAGAAGACTAAATTGATTGATTAGTCGAGAGTCACTCTTAGTTATGAAGGTGGAACTAGAGGAATAATTAGCATTAAATAATTTTTAAAAAGTATTTAACTATGTATGAGAGAGAATAAATAAAATATGCATTTTATTTATTTTCAGAAGAATGAGTTGCATTGGGGAAATGGAAAAACTAAATAAATTATTTATTTATTAAATTTTGTTAGACATGGTTATTAAAATAATCATTTAATTTTGGTGACAAGAACGAGGAAGAATATATTTAATTAAATAACATAATTATTGATCAAAACTGAGAAAAGAGATTAATTAAATAATAAAAATTATTTAATTAAATTGTAGAGGAATAATTAAAGAATCTTGAAGGACTATTAATTTAAAGCTAAATAATTAAATTTATTTAATAATTGAAATTGGAGGGAAATGATGAGTTGAAAATTTGAATTTATGAAGAATGACCCACGGTAGTAAAAATAAAATGTCATGTGCAGTGGACAATTTTTAGTGTCTACACATACATACATACATATGTGTGTGTATGTGCATGTGCATGTGCATGCGTATGTGTACGTGTGTGCATATGTGTATGTATATATATTTATATACATGCGTACATACATACATAATGACATAAATACTGATTTAACATTTTTAAAATGAATTATTTTATAAAAAATTATTTTAAAAATATGATCATACACCTCTTCATAAATAAATAACTGATTTAACAATTGTGAGTGGTAAAAATTTGATGAAATGAAATTGTAAATCATAAAAAGTTGATGAAATGAAATTGTAAATAGTAAAATATTGATTAAATATAGATTGTGAAATTAATAATTTTATACACTAAATTTCCACTCTCCTTAAAATGAAATTGGGAATAACAAAATGTTAATTAGATAAAAATTGTGAAATTAATAATTTTATACAGTAAATTTACACTCTCCTATAAAACAATCTTAAATCTTCTCATTGAAGACAATGGACTCAATTTAAAGATAAGTAGAGAGAAGGGACAAAAAGGTCAACACTCCAAATGGGTCCATAAGAAAATGGGGAATAACTTTAGGGAGTGGAAAGTGGAAAGTAACAGCACTTTAAGGTTTACATGGGAGTGTAAGTAGTACGAATTCGTGGAGGTGCATGCACTTTCTGGTTCAGGATGCTCAATTCAAAGGAAAGGGAGTGATATTTTTGTCTGATTCTTCAAAAGAATACCAATTATGTTTTAAAAGAATCATTGTAGGTCCACATTTTGTTCACAAGGAAATTATACAAATGTGGACAAATTGATCCTTCATTATAAAAACATTACATTTCATTATTTCATTTATCAATCAAGTGTATTTCAGAAAGTTAAAGAGATTTTCTAATAATCAAAGAGATTTTCTAATAATCAAATCTAATCAAACTTTTAATTGGGTCATATGAAATTTATAATAGACTTCATGATCAAACCTTCAACTAGACCAAATGAAATGTAAGAGTTTCTCCAAAATGCAATGATCTGTAAAGGTAGCTTGTATATTTTGTTGAAGAAAGAATATGATCATAGTAAAGAACTTTCAAGTATATTTTGTTCAAGAATAGCATAATTATACATGACTTGCTAAGAGTTATTCGTTTACATAGGTTATTCTAGGTTAAAGGTCCAATATGCTGAGCAATTTATTGATATTCCCACTTTAAAAGTGACAAAGGAAAGGAATAGGTTGTACGAAGATAATGGAGAATCACTCATGGCACATAAGGAGGAAAAGAATATTCAACAGCTTCTCCTTAGAAAAGACAAGAATATATTCAATTTGTACATTTTTCTTTACTTGTATGTACTTACAAGGCCAAGATCATTATTATTAGACAGCATGTTCTGCTTCAAATATTACAAGAGCCAAATAGAATCACAACCTCAAAAAGTCAGAAACAAAGACTTACAAGCATAAATCTGTGTTCTCAAGCATGGCTGCAGACTAAATTGGGATTCTTGAGCATTTCGAAAAGGGATTCCAAAAGTAGAAAATTCTTAATTGAATGCTATTCAATGGAATTTTAGCACCAAAATCTATTTAGGGAATAAAGGGCATCCAGAAGAGAATATCTAAATGGATAAAGAAACAGATGGGTTAAAATGTCACTAAGCTCACAAGAAAATTTACACTATTTCAGAATATCAAAATTCAAGAATGCTGTTCATTCTGAAAATCTACTTGTGAGTCTAGATGGGTTCTGCTTAGAATAGTTAGGGCAGGTTGTTCATAATTCTAATCTCAAGTGTTTATTAATAAATCTAGGTCTGCTATATATTGTTTATAATTTTAGTCGAAGCACTTATCAATAATCAAAAGATATAACCATAAGTTAAAGAAAATCTAAGATAGTATAATTATTATAATTAATATTTGAAGATAAAATAGAATATTATATTATAATTAATATTTGAAGATAATATAACTATTATTGTTAATATTTTAAGACCTAATCATGTTATTTTCAGAATACTAAAACTCAAGAATGATGATCATTTGTGAAAAGTTAATTGTGGGTTTAAACAATCTAGACCTCTAACATACCAGAAAATAAAGTTGGGTTTTACATAGAACAGTAGGGATGGATTGTTTATAATCTAATCAAAATTATTTATAAAAAAAAAATTGTAACAAATATTCTAATTCTAATTAAAAGCATTTATCAATATTTAAAAAACAGACATAAGATAATGAAAATTGAAATTAAATAGATTTTATTAATAATATTTTGAACCCAATTACAATAAAAAAAAAAAAACAACAACAACAACATGCATGAAATGAGAATCATTGGATCTAACCAATCTTTTTTGTTTCTTTTTAATGGAAAACTGTAATATAAAGCTTATATGAACAAGGAAATGCTAATGAAAAACCTGGTCAGATTCAACTGTTTGGTTTAAAAAGAAATGTATATGTGCACTCATTAAGGAGTAAATTCCTTCCTCTTTTATATTACCATAGTTAACTGTCATAACTGTCATATTTTCTTTCTCACCCTTCCTTTACATGTGCAAGAAATTTTAAGCTCCAACAGTTCTTTGATATTTTTTAATTTCAAATCTTTCATGGAAGTATAAGGATGTTTAAGAGATTCTTAAATTTTTTTATTATTTATTACAATTGGAAAGGAGCTGGGCACTTTAATAGCATAGATGATTCTAATTCGAAGAAGATTATAATATGATTTTAGATTTATTTTTCAACATATATCAATATTTTATATTGCATTTATGATTTTAATTCATATTTTATGTTTTTTTTAAATTATAGTTTTTGAAAACGTTAATTTATTAAAGACCTTATTTCAATTAATCAATTTAAAATTGATACACTTCAAATATAAAGTTATTCTTTTGAGTTATTAAATATAATAAAATTTAGTGAAAATTTATAAAACAAAAATTCTTCAATCACAAGTATAAAGTAAATAGAGGAAAACCAATAATAGTTAGTGAAAATTTTAAAATATGACAAATATAAAGTTATTCTTTTGAGTTATTAAATATAATAAAATTTTGTGAAATTTTGTAAAACAAAAATTCTTCAATCACAAGTATAAAGTAAATAGAGGAAAACCAATAATAGTTAGTGAAAATTTTAAAATATGAGTAGAGACTAGTTAAAATATAAGTATATTTCTTGAAATGAAACAAAATATTATGACTTAGTTTTTGTGTGTTTGTGTAAATTTAAGTTATAAGGTTTTATTACATTGTGATGTTGTGAACTTTAATAGATGGCTAGCTGAATTGTTCTTTGTCTTAGTTTGAATTTATGGCTCTAGAAATTCATCCTACTTATGAGTTTATTTATATCTACAAAAATGAATTGTGAATGTTTCTAGATGTGAAGAATTTACTTCCCTGACTTTTTTTTGTTTATGAATATCTTTTGGCAATTAGCTAAGTGAGGATCTTTCTTTTATCAAATCTTGAGATCTAATTTAACAATTTAGAAGAAAGGATTGAAGACAACAAGAAACTAGGTTAGTCTGTCCTAATTTGATGTTAAATGTAAATACTTTTATAAATTGATGATGCAATAGATGTTCTTTACTCAAATGATAATTCTTTATAATTATTAGATGAATCTTTTCTTGTCTAAAAGTGAATTATGATGTCATTTTGTACAATACCTTAGTGAACAAATTTGAATGTTTTGTGCTCAAGTAAACAAACTTATAACTAGATAGAAAGAAGTGAGCTTGGAACAAAAATAAAATTGAAATATTAAAAGTTATAAGTGAATTCAACTACAATTTTGAATCACAGTCATTTTTGCATCCATGAATTTGACCTAGTTACCTATGAATGGGTAAAGTGAGGATCAAAAATAATCCTTAATGACGTGAATAGATGGAATCAAGCTAGGTATAGTAAATTTGTCAAATTTTATGCATAATGAAAAAATTTAACATTGAACTTGTTGATGTTGTTTGTATACGCACAACATGGATAAAATCTACAAACAAAATCTTATCTCTCTTGAAAGATTTAAACTTCAAAATAAAATTTAGAATCCGGGGGCTTGATAATCAAGTCTTGAGGTACTATGTTCACTCAAATTGCAATTGTAGGCTGACAAAGGGATTTAAGCCTACAAAGAGATTTATAGGCAGATGATTTTACTAGTATATATTTATATTTAGCTCAACTTACAAAGGGACTTAATTGGAGGCTAACAAAGGGACTTATACCATTCAGGATTGTATATATTTATATTTATCTCAACTCACATAGATAATCATTTCATATCATATCATATTAACTAGAATTCAAGTTTCATTGCTACCAGGTTTCATTCAATTAGTTAATAACAATGTAGAATCAAATCCTTCCAACTAGAGCTTACAGTTATGTAATTTCTCGTACTACTTCTAATGAGATTCTCTACCTAACTCTTTAGTTTGTCTTTCTAGACGTGTTGTCTAAACTAACATTTAGAGTATCTTTGAGAATTCATTTTTTTTAATCTTCAAAATTACCGTAACATTGACCATCTATTTGACTTTGTTGAAAGAAGAATAAATGTTTCGCTCAATTTCAAGGAACCCCCAAGTCTAAGAAACCCTTACTACTGAATTATAAATACAAATGCTTAGAAACCAAGGCCAATAGGGAACCAACCTACTTGAACTTCTGATTTCACAAGTATCAAGGCTAGCATCCTCTAATTGGTTTATCACTAGGTCTATTGTATTAAGAATATTTGCAGACATTGGATGGGCTACAAAATTTCTCATGTCTACTTAATTGCTTAAGTGTGAAAAAAGGTTGAACAATAAATCTTCCAACAAGTGGATAGTTTTCATTGAAATTCCTTTTATGGATGATTTTCTCCAATACTATTTTAGGGTTCAACTTGCAATAATTTGAGAAAGAATTTTAAAATATTGAAGACTAAACACAAAAGATACTCATTTTTTCATATACATATAGATAATACATGTATTTCGTATACATATAGATAATACATTTATTTTACACTAAGTTTCAAGTCTTTTGTGGTTAAACAAACCTAGCCTGCTACTCATCACTCTTTGAACTCTCCCAAGCTACTCTTGCCATATTAGTGTGAGGATTGGTTGTAAAATAACCAACGCCTTTCTAACTCCATCTTTCTTAACCCAAGTTTATTTCATTTTCTTCTTTTGCCAACTTTGTCTTTTATGTTTTAATGGATGTCCACAGTCTATTCCAATGCTCCAATTTCAAATACGCAAGGAGGATGTGGGCAAAGGTTGTGGAATTTGGATTTACACCCACCAATTGCATTCACTTCAAAGTTTTTTTAAGGCCTTTTCAACAACCCCAATCTAAATATATCTTGCAATCATGACATTCCTTGAGAACACATTTATTTCAGTGGGTATTGTTCCCATGTGTGTCCTCTTTTGGCTCCCTCTCTTCCTCATACATATCTTTGATGAAACTCATCCTTCTTCTAACTGACACACCAAACTACTAATAGCACTAGCAAACCCTTACTCCAACTCTATTCAACCTCTATTTTACCTTCCCTCTGCAATTTCCTCTCTTATCGATCTCTCTTTCCCATGGTGTTTTATCATTCTCTTTCTCCTTCGACATTTTCTTCTCTTGTGCATTTTTTACTGCCTTCTCCTTCCTTTGCACACTTGCAAAGTCAACCACTTTCCTCATGAAAATCATCTATCCTTTCTTATTGATGAAAATCCCTACTTTCCTCATGAAAATCATCTATCCTTTCTTATTGATGAAAATCCTTGGCCTATTTGTAAGCTCTCCCTTGATAAAAGCAAGGAGAATGTGGCTTTTCCCTTTCCATTCCATTTCCTTGAAAGTTTCTAAAATATTTCCCACAAATCCATTTTATTCATATCATGTCCATTCGTGCATTCCATGAGAGCACATTTTATGGATTTTCCTCTATTCGTAGGCTTGATGGATATACATACTTTTGTCAAGACTCCTATACTAGCACCCTTCCTAAACGTACTAGAGGAAGTAAAAGTTTCAGAGGGATACCATACTACGTACCCAAGAAGTCATGCTTAGTTAATAGAAGTTGTAGGAGGTCATCTAACTAGTCCTTTCCTAGTATTGACCCATTTTTCCCTAGAATCTAATTTTTATTAATATTTCACTCATTTAGTGCCTAGTCAAAGGGGCTTGATACAGGGATGTGACATCATGGAGCTTGCGGACAAAATATTCACACCCCTATGAAATCCATTAGTGTAAATTACCTTACATGGACCCAATATTCTTTTATATTGGGTCCATGCAGCCCAGCGGTAAGCTGGGAAGCCTCCTTGGGAGGTCTTAAGTTCAAATCTGCATAGTACAATTATATGTATATATATATATATATATATATATTCCAATTCTCCTAGAATTTTGTTTTCATTATAAGAGAATGGATTAATGCAATTACATATAAAGAAATATCAACAAATGGCATAATATGAAAATTTATAAAAAAAAATGCACCTAAATAATTTTAGTAGCCAAAAGACAGTTGTATATTTTTTATCATATCTTTTGAACTATAACTCAAAGTCAGCTTCTTAAATGTGTTGGAAGAACGACAAGTTTGAATTAGGTTGCCCTTAGTTCTCCATGTTTAGAATCAACCTTGCACCTGCAAATCTCACACTAGAAGACAAAAGACATTAGAAGACAAATGATAGTAGAAGACAAAAGAATAAAAAAGGATGTGTTTTGCCCAAACATAATTGAAAAGGCATCGATTGGTTTTGAAGAGGAATGATTAATTAAGGAGGGACACTTATCTTGAAGGAGTTGTATCCCTTGTAAAGAGTTGCAGATTTGTCTCTCCATCCCTTTTTAAGAATTATAAATAGGGTCGTCTAATCTTAAGAGAAGTCGAGTAAGGAACAAGGAAAATAAGCACAAAAATAATTGAAATCAACTGGAATTGATATTAGCAGCAATTCTAATTAAGAGACAAATCTGATAAATAAGTAGAATTATAGACCTGTGCTTATGTGTTCAAGCAATAGGATACTTATTATTAAATTTTGAGAGTGATCTAAATGATTTTGTTTAATAATACTAATTAAATTTACAGAGACGGATTGCAAATAAGGACGGCCAGCCTTCTGAGTTCATGAGACTTGAGTACACCACCCCAAGATGAATGTTATGCTCGTGGGTCAAGGGGCTTAGTGTGACCTTGGGCTTGAAGTCCCATCAAGTACGCTACCTCGGGATGGAATGGACAGCCAGCCTTCCATGTCCATGGGCTAGGAGGTGGAATGGAAGACCAGCCTTCCATGCTCTTGGGCTTGAACAAGGAGGACGGCCATCCCCAAGGTGAACTGATGCTCCATACTCTCGCAGTACAAGGGTGACCAACCTTGAGACTCTACTTAGGTCTTGAATATTTTTATAGCCACATGTGTGAAATACAATATGGTGACTAGTTTTGTAAAATAGGTAGCAAAACTCTAAACGTGTCATCAAATCATCATGATCATATATTATATTTCAAATTAATGTTAGAACTCTCATCAATTTTCAATGTAAGATACAAGTTTACATATAACAGAAGTACTATTAATCAAAGGAGGAACATTTAATCTAGCGCCTATATTAGTCTGCCGATGTATCACGTTTCTGATAAATAGACACTGTAGTAACAGTTTGGCTCTAATTCTTGGACCACGTGCCACAAGAAAATGAAATATTGGAATATCTAGCAAAATCTCAAAAGTGATTAGAAAGTTCAAAATAAAATCGGAGTGCAAGTAAAAGAATATGAAGTTTTAAACCTGAAATAATCTCACATAAAATTCTACAAGGAAAAGAAGGATTGCATGTTGGCGTCAACATGATTTTTTAAAAATAAATAGCCTGACAAATAAACTTGAACACTCTCCTTGAAGTTTAAACTATGACAGAGACCACCCACATAGAATTTAAAAGAAACAATTCTAGAATTCAATCAATTTTGTTATAAAAGGGAGCCTTGCCTAACATCTCAAACAGGTCTAATTCAACAGCACGTCACATTACCATGTCTCTAAAAGTACACAGACATCAATGATATAATGCATAAACCTGCAGTTCACCCTGCAAGTTGTACAAAGGAAATAAAAAATATGGATCCTGCATGATAAATTAGAACAAAGCTGACTGCCTCAACTTTTACCTTATAATAATATCAATACTGCATAATCAATGAGAACGATGTTGGCAACCTCAACTTACACTTTTTGACCCGATCCCTGAAAATCCAAGTTAATTAAGGCTTAAAAGTAAAAAAGATAAAACTACCATCGTGTATACTGCATATATATTATAAACCTCTCTAGACACAAGTGATCAAATTTTTATACATAATTTCCTTAAATTTTACAAGGGCTACAAGAAGAATAAACAAGAAGAATAAACAAGAAGAATAAACAAGAAAAATCAATACAAAAAACCTCGAGAAAAGGTTACACGATTAAATGTTTAATTATACACATGTTCAAACAGCAGAGAGTTAAGATCATTGCAAAGACTTTGCTTCTGACCATAAATACAATGGCATGATAATCTCATATTTGAAGCAGCTGAATGCTTCAAGGACATACAACACGATATAAAAAGCAAACAGGCATTTCTTACTCAGATCCTCAAGCAAGATCTAAGCAAAGTCAAACTTTGCCTTTTATTGAGACCATTAAATAATGTGCCCCTAGTCTTTATTAACACACCATGCCCACACCATATTATGGTAATTTCCTTCTAGAACCAGACATTACTTTTCTAACATAATGCACAAGACCATAGCAGAGAGACAACATCAATCTGCATAGTAAGCTTTTAAACCCTGGCCCAAAAGCACTAAAATGATTCATCTATTCCCAGAGCCTAACTTCCTCAGTCATCTCACCAATATGCCAATCCCTAAATTTATCTCTTCGAACTGCACGACTACGCACCAAACGAGGGCTGCCAGGAGGACTTTCACTGGTTGCAGCAGGTTGTGGGACCACCCTCGAACTCATGGTGTTGTTTGTAATCTCTGCAGTAGTTAAATCATTAGGCTTCCTGGCCCAGCAGTTTACTATTGCTCCACATCTACCTTCGCCATCTGAGCCTGAAGATGAATAGCTCCTAAATGACTCTGATGGGCTAATTACACCATGGCATGCTAAACATGAAAGACTCATGGCTTCAGACTACAGACCAGAAAATGATAAACCTGCATAAATTCACGGATATGCAAACATCATTAAATACAGCAGCATAAGAAAACTAGAAAAATACAATAGCAATAATGCAGACTGATGTGCACAAAAATTGTGAGTGATTTCTCTAACAAGTATGTAAGTATCAACATTAACAGACAGCTTCATATTATTCAGGTTTTACACACGTGAAAGAAATGTACATATATCTATATATATATATAAGCACGCCTGATGTTACTCAGGTTATGCATGCAGATTAATTGTATCCAACTTGTACTTCTAGAATATCTGGCATGTATGCATTCTATGTTCCTCACCCAGAGACTAATTTTCACAAAATAAAAAATCAAGGAAAACGAATCCACATATCACTATCTTTTTTGGTGTTGAAAATCTAAAATTTGATAGTTGGTGGGATCATCTGCCCGACCAATTCACAGATACCAATGCGAACATAAAAGGCAATACAGCTACTCCTAAAAATAATAAAGATTCAATAGGGCACATTCTTACATATAATGATATTGAATAAACCTTTGATAGTTAGGCGTGCACTCTGCATGTTGTAGGCAATGTTGGCAAATGTTTCCTGCTCATTTAAAAGATTATTGAATTTGATGTGAAACTATCTTATTTTACCTTTTCATATTATTGAGATTAGAAGTGATTGCCATCTTATTTTTTAAATTTTAACTTCTGTGCTATATTATTTATGTTTTATCATTTCATGATTTGGCATTTATCCCCGATGCATGTGCCATGAAAGTGGTCTCATGTACAACCATGTTCTAGTAAATCGTGATAATGAGACTGATCCTCTGTGATGTTAGAAAAAATAGCTTAATGTGTGATGGAACTCTTGAAAATTTTAAATTTTCTCTGTATACTGGGAAAATACCAGGAAAAAATACACATTCGCCTCATATCAATGTTGACAGACACTAAACATTATTGCATCATTTTTTTTTACTTTTGTTAACCAAAATCAAAAAATTTAGATAAGTTCTTTTTTTTGATAGCCTTACCTTGGACTTACATCTTGCCAAGTTGGGGTTACAATGAGGGGCGAGCCTAGTCCCCTGGGGATGTAGCCTGCCAGATGCATTGGGTGAAATCCAGGCTTTGGAGTCAAACCCGAGACCATGGGGAGCAAACCCACGGCCCAATCCAACTCCCCTACCCGTGCAGGCTGATTTAGATAAGTTCTTTATAGACTTCATGTTTCAGGATATTCTCTATTTGTTATTTTCTAAAAAAATCATTTTGACCATATTTTATGATTTTTTAACTTCTCATTTAACCGTTTTTTACTGAGTTACTGGATTCGGACCCTAGACCCCGGATCCGGGTCCGGATTGTCCACCCGGTTCGTGCTGGATCCGGGCAAGGTCCGGATTTGGACCTGTGGGGCCGGATGGATCCGCGATCCGCGGATCCATCTGGCCCCACAAGTCCAAATCCAAACACTGCCCGAATCCCGCACGGACCGGGTGGACAATCCAAGGATCCTCGAGGATCCCACGCGGATCCACAAGGACCTGCGGCCAGCCAAAGTGTAAAGTGGGTCCAAAACACTTAAAAGTGTTTTTTTTATTGTTTTTTTCCTTCTAACCCTAAAACGACCCTTCTTATGGAGCTTCCAAATACATTTCATTTCATATTTGCTTTCTATTTTGCTCTTTCATTCTTGGTGAGGTGGTTGTATTCGAAGGAGATCGATTGTGGAGTGACAACTACCTTCCACAAAGCAGATTTGAGTGATTAAGGTATGCATTTCATCCATATTCTTTAGTTTTTTGAATCTTTGATAGATTATTTCAAGTTTTTGAAAACTTTTTAAAAAAATTCAAGCTTTTGTATAAGTTTTGAAGTATGTTTTTTTTTCCATTTTTGGTATAGATTGCAACAATCATACAATGAGTAGTCAAGGCTAGGTGGGTGGGAATAGGTCTCCAAATTTTAGAATTGATAAAGGGTCTCCTTTATGGAGACAAACTACAAGAATTTCTCAATGTCCTAGAGGTGGGGGGTATATATGGAAATGTAATTTTTGTAATTCACAATATAGAAGCTCCTACTCCCGATTAAAATTACATTTGTTTGGCCCTAGGGGTCAAACGATTAACATGTGTGAGGGCCCATGACCAGATAAGATGGGGTTGTCAGCTGTACAAATAGCTTCTTTTGTAAAGGAACAAGAAGATGCTGACAGATTAGTTTCAAAAGGGAAACAGGGTGCTTATATCGGGAAACATAAAACAGGCACAATAATACCACCCACTCATACATCCACTAGATCACATCCCTTCTTGCCTATGCCTCTTAGGGATGATGAAGATGTAGACCAACCACAAATCACCACCTGCAAGAGAGGCCCATTAGATAGGGCATTTCAAAATGAGTTAAGAGATGTTGTTGATCAAAAAATTGGACGTTGCCTGTTTGTGAATGGTGTTCCATTCAACTTAGTGAGATCACCTTATTGGAGGGAGATGGTGCAAGCAATAAATAATGCACAACCTGGTTACCAAGGCCCTGGATATGAAAAGGTGTGCACCACCTTATTACATCATAATGAGAAAAAATGTAGAGGCCCAACTAAAGCCAATAAGAGATTCTTGGATTCAATCGAGTGTGTCTATTGTTTCGGATGGATGGAAAGATTGAAAAAACCGTCCATTAATTAATGTAATTGTTGTAAGCCCCAAGGGGTCAATGTTTTTTAGGGCGGTTGACTGTGAAGGGGAAGTACAAGATGCAGAGTTCATATCCAAGATTCTCATTGATTCCATAGAATTCGTGGGTCATGACAATGTTGTCCAAGTTATTACGGACAATGCAAAAGTTTGCAAGGCTACAGGTGCTTTGGTAGAGGCTAGATATAATCACATCTTTTGGACACCGTGCACCGTCCATTTTCTCAATTTAGTGATGAAAGCAATTGGCACCCAAATAGAATGGGTGAAAGAAATATATGAGGGTGAGGAGATTCACATGTTTGTGACAAATCACCATATGTCACAAGCAATTTTCAGAACATTTTCGAATTTGGAATATTGAAAGTAAATATTTAATTTATTTAGTTTTGCATAATTGAATAAAATATTTTTGCGCTGTTTACATATTGATATTTTAAATGTGTTACTAACTTACTATTATTAACATGTTCTTAGGTGGCTGAAACTTGTTTTGCCTCTCACACTATCGTCTTGAGACGACTTGTGAAGGTAAAGGAGGCATTGGCATTGATGGTCATTAGCAACCAATGGGGCATTTGGAAGCAGTCCAATACAGCAAGGGCCCAAAAGGTGAAGGCCATGATAYTRGATGATGATTGGTGGGTWCGTGTGGATTATGTTTTGGAATTCACCGAGCCAATCATRTCAATGCTTCGCTTTGCTGATACTGRTGAAYCATGCCTCGGGGATGTCTATGATTCCATGGACACTATGTTGGAGGAGATAAAAAAACGTAAGTTATAATACATTCCTCTATCTTTGTTTATTGAGAGATATCTAGATTCTAAATTGACATAATGATAACTTACATAAACATCATTTGATATCCTAGGTCATACAAAGGAGAGAGAATGATCCTGAGGACACCTTTTACAAAAGGGTGGAAGCAATTGTTCATCTTCGTTGGAACAAGATGACCACAGCTTTGCACCTCCTCGCATATGCTTTATCCCCCAGGTACTATAGTGCATCCATGCTTTGCCTTCGAAGTAGAGTGCCACCATTTAGAGATTCTGAGGTTGCAAAGGGGTCTATGGCAGCACTCAATAAAATCTTCCGCGATCCAGAAATTGGGGATATTGTTAGGGATGAATTTGGATCATTTATCTCCGGAAATGATCTCGACTCTATTGCTGCCAATGACCAAAGCAAAATGGATGCTATTAAATGGTGGTACCTTCATGGGCAAGATTATAGGTACCTCCAACCTCTTGCAATAAAGATGCTATCACAAGTAAGCTTTTAAGTTTTTTTCCTCTTTTTTTGGCCACTTGCATTGTACATTTAACACTTAACACTCCTGAATTTATCTTATATTTTTTTAATTTTGTTGGTTTTCTCTCTAGGCTGCAAGCTCTTCCACCGCTGAGCGGAATTGGAGTACTTACTCCTTTATCCACTCAGTCAAGCGTAACCGGCTGGCTGCAAAAAAAGCAGAAGATTTGGTGTATATTCACAACTTGTGCCTCGTGGCATGAAAGGATCCAAAATATAAGAAGAGGCCAGAGAAGCTTTGGGATGTAGCACCTGAGAATGCTGACTTGGATATGACCATTCGGGATCTTGCTAGATCCACTTTGGCTAATTTGGATGATGATGATGATGATGAGATAGTCACAATACCCTCTAGTGCTAGTGGAACCATTTTTGGTTCCAGTGATGATATTGATCAGCCACTTGCAGCTGTTGGAGACCCCATTGATACGGCTTTTTTTGATAATCCATTTGATGATTAATGAACACTTTCATGATTGATGAACATTGAATCATGTTTCAAATTTTAATGAACTATATTTTGAATTTTCATTTTGTAATTCAGTAATTCAATGTGCTGATTTTCTTTAGAATCATGAACATAGATCAATGATCAAGTATACGACTTAAATTTTTAATGTTTATCTTGGAGATTTGGCATTGATCAATGATCAAGCATCATAGATTCATACTATGAAATGATTTAGTTTTAGAATTATATATATTTCTCTTATTTTTTGTATATATAATGCATATATATATATAATTTTATATATATATATATATATATATATATATATATACACTCACGAGCCCATACGAATCCAAATGGCAAAAAAAAATTTCACAAATCCACGAACCAGATTCGCGAACCTGAATCCGTCCCCGAACCCAAATCGGCAACTTAGGTTTTTTAACATCCGTGGCTACCTATATATGTCATATACATATGCATTTACAATATATATTTCTAATTTTCTACAATTAAATATGTATATGCTTCGCAATGACCTAAAAATCTATATATGTGTGTGCATATGGTAGCCATGTTTGTTAAAGTGTCCCTAAACATGTTTCTCATATTCCGTATTTGTCAGATCTGACAACACAGCTCATCATTCTCACATAGGACCTCTCTTTCCAACCATGCAGACCCCCATGGTGAAAGTAGACTATTCTTTTAAAATCCAGGAAAAGCTGGTAAAATCATTTAACACCCCAATCAATTACCTAGCCCGACAATGGGCTGGCCAAAGAGGGGCTAGTAGCTCCACTGGTAGAGCACTCCAACAGCACCTAGGATCAAGTCTTAGCTGGTCCATATGAGTTGTAGCTCAACATGTGGTATCAAAACAGGTTGGGTGCCTTTGGTTAGTCTTTCTGATAAACCTTGAGTGCAGATCGTGTTGGATCTTCAAAAATTGAGCATGTTCTTCACTTGCATCATATAATGACCTGAAGAATCAAAAAAATTGATAGAAATAGCAGGAGCTTGAGGGGGTTCTTTTTTGTGTCTTTGTATTGTATATTCATTTTGAAGCTTGGTGGTGCAAATCTAAACTCACTATTGAGTTCAGGGTGTCCATGAAAGTCAATTTTGCTTTTTGTTTCATCTAAATTTGACATGAGAATCCAAACTCGCAAGGGTTTGCAATGTCCCCTTTTGAAACAGGATTTAAAATAAACAATAATGATAAGTTAAAATATTAAAAAATTAGTAAAAATAAAGCATAATATAATTAAAATTTAATTAGGTTTAGTGAATAATCAAAAGGTATGAAATGAAAGGTTGCGACTCCCTCTAAGAATAAGATATAAAAGGGATATCATTTCCTTTGGTGTAGATCAAGCAAGGAATAAACAAATCATAAATTGGGAACAAATGAATCAATTTTGAAATATATAATTATTTCAAAGGCAGCAACAAAGGATGACGACTTAATTCTCATGAAGGGTGGTGACTCAATTCTTATGAAGTATGAAGGGTGGTGACTCTTTCATCAATAAAGTATAAATGAGAGATCAATCAAAGAAGCACCATTCAAGCAATCAAGGAAGAAACAATTGAGCATGTCAATCAAGGAAGGATTAATGAAGTCGTCAATTCAGAAATTCATCATCAAATATCAATTGTTTAAGCTATACATACAAAAACAGAAATCCGTTCAAGAATCAACTTATAAAATCATCTCATCAATCATCAAATCAACCAATCAATCATACAAGCACCAATAATTGAAATCTCAATCATTCAAACATTCATGTGTTATCTCGTTCAAGCAACATTTAAACATACACTCATCAATCCTTCAAGAAATAACAAGCAAGAGATATCAAGCAATCAGCAATAATCTAGCAAAAGATATCAATTTTTGAATTCAAGTTAGTACTTGCAAACTGGATGGGGTCCGCACCCATGGGGTAGGCCAAGGTTTGGAGGGAAGGGGTATTTTCCTACCTATGACAAACTAGGGATGGAGTCCTTGGATTTGTCACTATTGAGTTAGGGAAGGGGTCTTTTAGCTCAGCAGATTTGCAAGGTATTTACGAGGAATCCATGATTTGATGGATTGAGTATTGTGCTATGATTTATTGATCTGAGTGTTATTGATCTTTGACAAGCCATTATCATACACAGTTTGAAGGAGAATTATAGCAGAAAATCAAGATAAGTTCTATTTTCAGAATTATTCAGCGCATCATAAGTTGAATATCATAATAACTTTCATCACTTTTTTGATAAAGTTATATTTATAAATATAATGTGATTCTCATCTTAAGTTTGAAATTACTGTTTTAGGGCAAACTTTCGGAACATCCAAAAAATGGACATTAGTTGGAAGTTGGTTGCCAAATCCAGAAAGTAGCTACAATTTGGGAGCATTTTGGGTCAAAACAAACCCTACCACTGCATCCAAACGTACAAAGAACTTTTAGATCCGCTATCAAATTGTTGATTTTGGAGAAAGTTGCCCTCTGAAGCAAAAAAGATATTATAATCGGCTTGTACAGTACATTTACACGGTGCTGTATGATTTATTATTAAAATATCTACAAATTTAAATAATCAAAAAAATAATTCATATTTTTTTATTGAAAATTTTTTGTTTTAAAACTAAAAAAAGTACAAGGTACACAACCAATGCCCTTGAAAGAGGCCCCAACCCAAGGGTCAAAGGACCCCTACTGGACCACGACCCCGTAGAGGAGGGTTTGCCCCTCTTTAGTGGGGTTCAGGTATGGCCTCGTAGCTCCCACTCAAACATTTATGTTTTTTTTTTTAAATACAAAACCCCTAACTCAGCAAACCACAAACTCTAGTGGCAATTGGTGGCACCTCCAAAACTGGTGATAGTTCAGCAAAACATAGCTGGGACATCATAGTGATGTCAGCAAATGCATTTAAATTTTTTGCCCCCCTCATGATTGATGTTTTCAACTTAGCAGTTCAACTTTAAGACTCAAAACCTTCAACTTTCAAGAATTTTTTTTATTTGGGCCACCTTTTAGCTCTGGACAACAAATTCTGAGCCGAGGTGAATAGCTCTGGACGACGTGAATAGCTCTACAACGACGAATTCTGAGCCTACGCGAATAGCTCTGGACGACACGAATAGCTCTACGACGACGAATTCTGTGCAGACGTGAATTCTGAGCCACAACACGAAACATTTCTGGAACATACGAAAGATTTCTGGATGACGCGGAACATTTCTGGACGCCGCGATAGATTTCTAGAACACTTTTGGACAACGCGAAAGGATTTCTGCTTGACGCAAGGAGATTTCTGAGAAAGGATTTCCAGATGACGCGAGCAGATGTCTGAAACGTGAGGAGATTTCTGGAAATTTCTGAACGAAGCAAGTAGTGATATCACAATCTGATCAGAACAGAATTCCAGAAGATCACTTTGCACGCTGTTCAGAACCTGTATTTGCTCGGATTTTGGCTCTCTTGACCAGAATTTGGTAAATCTTTCGGAATTTTCAGAATCTGCAGAAATCAAAATATACTCAAGATGTTCGACATTCACATTCAGATTCAGATTGCTAGGAATTTGCTTGTTTGATTTGTCTGGCGATACTCTGAGTTCCTCTGGCAATAGACTTTGCACTTTGCACTTACAAAGATAGACTTTGCGGAACAGATCTTACGAAGATAGACTTTGCACTTTGCACGCTGTTCAGAACCAGTATTCACCTATGAAGATAGACTTAGCAAAACTGACCTTTGCAGAAGATAGACTTTGCACTTTGCACAAGGTTCAGAACCAATATTTACTCGGATCTTTGCCTGTCTCGACCAGAATTTGCTATTCGATCAGAATTCTGATCGGAATTTGCTTGTCCACCAGTATTTGTAAATCTCACTCATTCAGATTCAGAATTTGCTAATGCTGACCCTGTATTATCTGAGGCTTCTGTTATTCTCTGAATTATCTGACTCCTGTTATTCTCTTCAGAATTTGTTGACTCTGAATTATTTAGGCTTTTGTTATTCTCTTCAGAATTTGCTGACGCTAACTCTGAATTGTCTGAGCTCTCTGTGTAGTCTGCGTTCTCCTACCTCTGTCTGCCATGGATCCATCAGAGAATTCTCTTACTCCTCTACACACATATCAGAGGAAAATAGCAGACACAGCAGAACTACTGGTCCGGATTAGTAGATTGGAGGCAGAGATTCTATCGCTAAAGAGTATGGATAATACACTAACAGAGTTAGTGGAGAGGGTCTGCAATTTGGAGACAAAAAATAAAATGTTGGGGTTGAGGCATTGGTCCACTCCAAATTAGCAGAGGAAAGAGTGAGAAGAACAAGGGAACTCAATCTGAAGGTCCGTGGGTCCGTGGCCTCCCGCCCATCACCACTGACCCTTTGGATGTTGCATACACATTTCTACGTGACCAGCTTGAGGTTCCTGACATATCCCTTGATAGGGCCTGGATTGGTTATGATTCTAACCTGTTTCTTTGATTTTACAATCTCTCAGACAGGTTACATGTGCTCAAAGCACATAGGAAACTCTACCCTCTACCTCGAAGATTTTCCTCGTTGAGGATCTTACGAAATCCCAGGTCACAGAACTTAAATAGGCTAGAGCTCTTGTAGCAGTTGCACGACAGGTTGGCAAGTGGGTCGTGATCAAGAATCTTAGGGCGGTGATTCGGGATAGTTTTCCTCCTGGTTGGGAGTCTAGACCCGCGATTGTGGCCACAAAATGACACTCCAAGCGTCAGGATGTAGGTGTAATTCCGGTGATTTGGGCTTTACAGGTTAGATGTTGGAACTGCAATGGTTCGGTTTGGTCCTCACCCGGTCTTCTCCTAGATGCTCTGGATTCCTCGGATCCGTTATTCCTCACTGAGACTCATGAGAGCCCCGTACGACCTCTCCCTACATTTGTTGGGTTTCACTGGATGTCAGCTTTCAGGAATGAGACTAGGAGCTGTGGGGGGATCCGCGGTTCGGGAGGGGTTGCTTGCCTTGTTAGTGACCGGCTTCATGGCTTGGGTTTCGTTGTCCTATCAGACGCCTCTGCTAGATTCATGTGGGTTCTAAGGGACTGACAGAGGTCTATTAATGATGTAATAGTCCGAGCAAAGGGAGAGAGAGAGTCGATGTATGAAGATTGGAAATTAATAAAACAATGGTTCTCTGCAATTTCACTGTTACACTCAGACTGGCAGTCTGAAAACTTGTCATCTTTACTGTTGAAAGGTTATCATTTGAATGCTTATTAGGGGTACTAGAGGCATGAATTAGAAGGCTTTTGGTTTTGGAATCATTCCATTTACTATCGTTTCAAGAAAGTTCTCTGAATTTTGGTAAAAGTGGTTCAAAGTCTCATTTAGGGTAACCGAGAGGAGGGATAATGGATTTATTTCCACTTCTGGTTGATCCAACGTGAACTACTGATGGAATTGTAAATGTACAGCGTAGTTTAGTATCTTATAGTGTTTGCAGGGATCCATGCAGAGATTGGCAAGTGAATCCAAGAGAGAAGTGCCTGATATTCTGTCTCAGACAGTGACAGAGCAGTTTGCAAGGAATTTCCTTCATGAATGTGCTAAGGTTGTTTTGTGAAGGAGGCAGGGGTTTGGAATGGTAGTGTGGTGTGTCCCCAAGGTGTCTCAAGTGGTTAGGGGGCAAGGGACCTTTTGCATAGGGTGTTTGTAGTGACTGTTCCTAAGGAGGTGTTGACTGTCACAGTGGACAGTAAGATTGTGTTGTACACTCCAATGTAGGGATGTGTAATAGGTTGGTTTGGTGAAGGGATTAAGTGTTGTGTAGGGATGCATAGTGAGTCCTCTTTGTGAGAAGATAGTGGTGGATCCATAGGGAGTGGTCCAAGTTAAGGGGTTATTGAAGAAAAGTGGAATGCTTGTGGTTGGGACAGTCACATCACATAGTCCAATATGTGTGGAAGGATCAGGTGAGTGTGTGCAGACCTTGGAGTGTGGAGTCTGGTGGAAGGAAAGAAAAACAAAAGAAGAGTATTGACCATTAATAGGTGTTGGGGAGAGTGTATCCAATTGGGTCCTTGAAGTGATCTAGACTTGGTGAATGGTGAACTAGGTTGGGATGCATGATGTGAGTAGTTGTATCTTGCAAGCAAATGGAGTCTTTTATCCTTGATTTAGGGATTTGAAGAGTGATCCACTAGCCTTTGCACCAGGCTTGGTTACCCAACATCAAGGTGGAAGGCACTCAGCTTGTTCTTGTTCTTGGTCATATGAGGAAGTTTTGTAGAAAGCAATTAACTGATCAAAAGTCCAACCAGGGAGGGTCTCAAAAGCAGGCTCATGTCGCAGATTGTTCTGAAGAGAAGGAATCGTGGCCGAATGACCTGAAAATTATGTCAAGTCTTTTGTGGGGTAGTTAGTAGAGTGACCATTAAGGGGGGTTATTAAAGTAACATTGTAATATTTAGTATAATGGTCATGTAAGTAACTTTCTTTCAAGTCAGTCAATTTTCAGGTAACTTTTTGTTCTTTAAGTTGTTTAACTAGTTTAGTAACTTTCTATTCTGTTTTTAGTTTTCGATCGTTTCCGTTATGGAATGATCTTATAACTGTTTATTTAAGGAGTATTCCTCTCCTTTGTTATTATTGGATATCAATTGATTATCATTTCAATTGCTTCCCTATTTAGAACGTAGATGCTGAAAATCCTCCTACGCCTGCAGCAACGCTTTTCAATAATTTTTCTTCTACATCAACTGAATGGTCTTTTATTGTTCAACTGATGTTTGTGTCATCCTCCTATCACACAATTAAATAGTTTTAATTATTTAATTGATATTTAATTATGTCTTCTAATCAATCAATTTTGGTCATCAAATCATCCTAAATCAATCATTCTTTCTTTGATTAAATAATTATTTAATTAATATATTTTCATCTTCTAATTACCCTAATTATTCCTCTTAGATTAAATAATTAGTTTAATTATTTAATCTCCATTTACTAACCCTTCTCTAAGGGCGAATAAATATTTTCATTAATTCGTCCCTTTTCATCACATTCCTAATTACATAAATTATAAATCTTGATTTACTTAATCAAATTCCTAACATGTGAGGGAAATTAATAAATTTTATATATTAATTAAACCTCGCTTAACTCTTCGAATTTCCATTTCCCTCTTCACTTCTCAAACCACTTACTAAATCTCCCTCTCTACTTACCTCTTACATCTTTCCCATTTCACTCCTCTCCTCTTCACTTATTTCTCCCACTTTCATCTCCACTTAACAAACCCTCCCTCAATCATGGCCATTGATCACTTTGAGTCTCTTTTTGATCCTAGTCGTCAAACCTATCCTCAATGCCTATAAATTGCCAATCAATTCATGATTTTTGTCTAACCACGAATCTTCGATCTCCTTTGTCATTGTCTTCATCATGCTTTCGAATTGCAATTGTGAACACTTAAAAATCTGAGAGCCATTTTAGGACAATGGAGACCTCACAAATTGGATGCAATGTCTTTGGTTTGCATTTGTTTTTGGTAATTTGCATTTAGATTTCTTTTTCTCCATTGGTAGATTAGGATCTTTCATGAAATTAGGGTTTTTCATGGTTACCTTGATGTTTCATTTCATGTGATTCGTTCTAGTCGACATGGAATTCTCTCTCCATTGCTTCCACCTCTATCTTCAACTACATTTCCATTTACCATTCAATTTGTGTTATTGTACAATCTAACCTCTACAATATCTGCTGCTTTTATTGATAATAAATGTCTTACCATATATAGAAAGCATTCTCATTTAAGCTGTGTACAAGGAAAAGGACAGTACTTTGACATCCATTGCATGGGTTAGTTCTACTTTAAATGAAGGATAGTTGTACTTGAATAATAAGGACGGTTGTCTCTTAGTATGCCAAGGATAGCCTTAAAAAGATCTCCCCTAGTCCTGTACTTTGTATTCTATCAGGTACTTCACAGAATTCGCAATGGGGATGTTGGTAATAAATTCTTCTAAGCATCAATCAAGTCCCTTTATTTCTCTTGATTAACTCTCCTCATATAGCTTAATATTTATATTAGATCTGGTATATGACAGATTCAGTTAGGCTTGAAAAATTCAATTTGAGGTTATTTAGTCTTCATGCTGGGAACCTGAATATTCCTTCTGTAGATGGCTTCTCCGCTGGAATAAGCTGGTTGTGGTTAAGGAGTTGAACACTCTGGCTCACTTATTGATCTCCACCCTGTGCATGTTTTTTGTAATCCCCATATGCTGCTACATTTTGGACTGCCTGCTAAAAGGATGAAAGTTTTTGTTATGAGGAAAATTACATGGACCAATCCTTGGACTTACAAATTATGTGGCTTAGTTTAATCTGCTTTTGATTGAGTTGTTTTCATCTTAGGATGCAGGGGAAGTTTCAATTCTCCAAGAGCCAGCAAAAGAGGACGAGAATATTGATACATTATTGACGAATATAAAGGCTTTTATTTTAATGATTACAATGTTTATAATAAGAAATGGTTCTGATTTGTCAATAAATTCGCAACTTCCATGCCCAAATGCTTGTATAAAAATATGTAGTGTAAAATATCGGTGAGCCACAAAAAACAAATAATGACAGTTAAGTGTTTCAGATTTTTCCCAAAACATAGCATTATGCATCTCAGCTTTTGGGAGCCCTGTGAGGGAGTAAAAGCTATACTACAAAAGCTTAAACTCCCTCAAGGAGTTTCCAAAAGCCAAGGACCATAATAACTACAATGCTGGATCAGAAACATATATAATTATATATATATGGCTAAGACAATATCCCAATGATTCCAAGGCATCTGATGTCCTCATTGTTAGCTTCCAAGATCAGGAAAAAAACTCCTCCCCATGTTTGGAATATTGTCCAAATGAATGCAAAGTTGCAAACATATACGAACTGTAGAGTCAAGAATTCTATAATGTGCTTTTTACTCCATATTTTGCACTCGTGTTAACATCAGTCACCCCTAGACAGGATTAAGACTCATTTTGCCTAATTCTGAACCTGAAACCCTCACAAGCGTGCCAAAGCCAACCACCCAAAGATGATGCCTTCAACTGTTAACATGTCATTCCTCTCTGTTTGAATTGCTGTATCTGGACACTAGAGGGCACATGGTAGTATCCCTTGCCAAATTTCAATGTTGCAGCCACCTGAACACTAACCTTCACCACTCCTAACAGCCATCTTACCGACATCACTCTATAAAAATACTCTTTTTCCCTTATTTCACTCTCTCGCTCTCTTTCCCTACTCTCCTCTCATCCTTTCACTTTCCTCCTATGTTCCTCTTAACACTCCAATACTAAGTTTTCTGCAGACATCCATTGCAAACCCCCACTTGCAGATCAGCCACTCCACAACGCTCAATTGTCAAACTCAAGGAACACCTTAAGCTTCTCCATCACCCTTGTCCTCCCTCCATTGAACTACAGGCGCCACTCTTCAATCTAGCAAGCCTACTAAGAATTCACCCTGCATCATTTGCCTACACCAGTCCCACACTTGCACTCCGAGAAGCATAAACTCCAACTATCATCATACTTAAGCCTAAAATATGCCAAATAGAAACCACATAAAAGGAGAGATAGAATAGAGAGAACAATAGCTTTCATTAACGAAATGGGCCCCAACCCAAATTACATAGGTGAGCACCAACTCATAGAGAACACCAACTCAAAAATACACTAAACCTAAAACAATTCTTAATTAGTTATCTTTAAAACATTCACTTGAATCACCAGCTCAACATATCGTTTGTCCAAAACTTATATGCACAAGAAAAACTTCAGTTGCTGTTCCTAGGAGGTGATCAACCCAAAAAGAACAGTCATGCCTGATATCATGAAGTAGGTTTCCACCCCAATCTAATTTTTATACACCCAGCTCATTCAATTCCACCAACCCAAGAAATCACACGCCCAGCTTGCATTCTCAATTCCACAACCTATTATTTATTCAAATCCATAACATGCTCGATCCCTTAACATACTCCACTCAAAATAAAAAACACTACTCTATTCAAATGAATACACAAATCTGCCCAGCTTCTTCGATCCCTTAAAAAACACAAGAAATCATACACCAGGTATGAAATGATGCGCACAGTCCTTTAGTCGCTTGCTTTCAAGCTATATCATTAATTCTTTTCACACCAATCTGTAGTAGGCTGTCATTACTACCAAATACCCACATTTTCCTCCTATCAAAAAAATTAATATTTTCCAACGCCCAGATATATCAGGAATAATCTAGGATGCCGGTTCGGGTTCGAATTCGGGTTCGGGTTCGAAGAACCGGTTCGCCGGTTCGACAAAATTTTGAAAAAGGGGTTTTTGGGTTCGGGTTCGTTTTTTCAAAAATATGTAATTTTATATATATATATTACATATTTTGATATTTATGCAACCTAGAAGCATGAGTTAAGATTAGAATGTCACATAGTATCATAAAAACTAAAGTAAACATTTAAATTTGTAAACATAGCATTATGAATCATGAATCCATGATCATACCATTGTTATGTATGTGGAGCCTAATCAGACTCAGGTTCTTTTGGCGCGGTTTCCYCCTAGACTTATCTACAGGGGATTAGGGGCAGCGCCCCCAAGCTYGGGGTCAAGGGGCAGAGCCCCTTGCGGGGTCYTGGGGCAGCGCCCCAGGCGGGGTCAAGGGGCAGAGCCCCTGATGGGGTCAAGGGGCAGCGCCCCTTGCGGGGGCCCTGTGGGGCAGCGCCCCAGGGCGGGGTCGAGGGGCAGCGCCCCTCGACGCCAACAATGACTTAATAATATTGTAAAGGGTCGACCATCAATTTTCTATTAGTCAGAGTATTCAAAACATCTAAATTAAATCAGAACATCAATTCAAGTATCATTGTTTGAAGTTCAACTAATGGATTCAAAATTTATTGATATTCATTATTCTATTCAGATTCTTCAAAATTTAGTAATAGTATTTGCATATAAAAATCGGACCCTGCCCAAGAAATTCGAATTTGGCATATAAAAATCGGACCCTGCCCAAGAAATTTGAATTTGGTATATAAAAATCGAACCCTGCCCAAGAAATTCGAATTTGGTATATAAAAATCGAACCCTGCCCAAGAAATTCGAACCCACAGGCGAACCGGACCCGAATTTCGAACCGGTTCGAATTTCCAAGGGTCCGGAGGGGCCAGGGGCCGAACCCGGTATCTTAGGGAATAATTAATGCTACACACAAATTGCCAACGTGGACTCTTTCATCAAAAAAACACCATCACAAAAGCTCGACTCTATATGCTTTGCCCAAACAAGAAACAGCTGAAGTCAATATATTTACTTCATAATACAACAAACGGCTCCACCAAGTTTCAACTACAATTTGATTGACTCCTTAACATGCCTTATTTTAGAATGCTACTGATCTCAGTAATCATGCTGTCACCAATTTTCCTTCACCTGCTAACATTAACCAAAAAACGCAATTCATCAAAAACGCCCAGCTATTATAAGAATAATCCTCATGCAACTCATAAACGCTCAAATGAACAACATCATTCCACTAAAAAAATGCATCAATTCATTCATGAAAAACAACTCTTCCATATAGGGCTCGGCTGGAGAATCTTATAATTGACTTCTGAATAACTCTTTTAATGCTAATAGAAGAGTGTTACACATGCGACTCATAACCGCTCAAATGAATAACATCGTTCCACTAAAAATCTGACCTAAGACAAAGAAGTAGACAAGCAACTAGCTCACGCATGCAACCAAGAAGCTCAGGCAGCTCAAGCATGCAACCAAGTAGCTCAACCAGACAACCAAGTAGCTCAACCAGGCAACCAAGCAGCTGATGAAGATTTGATGAATAATCAGCAGCTTGATAAGCATTTCATTTCAATTCTCTATTACTTTGAGTAATCCTCCAAAATTTAAATGACCTTGATCATCAACCTTTGACATCAATGACAAAATATTCAACAGCTTCTTCACCACCTATGTCCTCCTAGCATTCAAGCTAGCAAGTCTTCTGGAGTTTCACCCTACACCCTTTGCACTTCCACTCTAACACTTGCACTCCAGGAAGAATACACTCAAGCTATTATCATACTTGAGCCAAAAATATGCAAAATACGGGCCCAACTTCTATCATTATACTTGAGGCAGGCTCCTAACCACATACTCTAGTTTCTACAAGCACCACAGACAAGGTTTTTTTGGCAAATAACTCCAAAAAGTTTCAGGTCGCAGTACTCAAAGGACACTACCTTCTAAGGTAGTTCGTCATAGTAGGAAAACTTGCCAAGTACTGGGCTGACTCACCATGACTTGTACGTTTTCCAGTGCACCACACCCAAGTCAACTTGGACTCACAAACCGAGCTAGGGGCAAGTTGGGTTGAGTACTCAGAAAGTTTTTGCTGGTACTCAACCAAGTTGTTTGCTCAAATGGGGTCCTGTATAAAGAAGTTGAAGAGGATCCTGTAACAAGAACTGCATAAGAATGCTGTAAAGAAGGGATCCCACTAAAAAATTCAAACAGGAACCTCTTAAAATAATTCGAACAGGATCCTGTTTAAAGAATTTGAACTTGATTCCGTTAAAGAATTTGAAAATGATCCAGTTTAAAAGAATTCAAACAGAATCTTGTAAAAAGGATTCAGAATTTGTGCAGTAATTTTTTGAACAAGGCCCAATTTGAATTATTTGAACTGTGTCTGTTAAGGTTCTTTTATCCAAATTCTTTCTGAGTTATTTTAACAGGATCCAGTTAAAAAAACGCTATTAAAATAGATTCAACAAGATCTAATTAAAAGAACTTGTAAAGGACCCTATTAAAATGACTTAATTAAGTTGCTCTTAAAGGACTTGAGCAGGATCTTCTCATATTTATTTGAACATATTTTCTTAGAAGAATTTGAACAGTACTCTCTATAACAAATAATAAATAAAAGAACTGAAATCTCTTCAAAGAGATACACGAAAAAGTCTTCTTTGGAGAATTTTGGGGAAATTATTTAAACAGATTCTGTTACATATACTTGAATGCTTCCACTGCCATTCCTTAAATCCTCCCTTTCTGCTAACGGTGCTTTATGTATTTTGCTTTACTGTGGTTAATAGTGAAGCTAACATATGGACCCTCTCAAAGACACCTTGTGAACAAAGAATGTGCAAAGTGTAACTCCAATGAAGTGCAAGACAATAAATTTTCTTCTAACATTTCCAGTACGTGATGGTATTAGCCACATATACAGGTATCCTGGTTCATGAAATTTGAACCAGAACAATCAAACAAGGCTTGGGGAAATTATTTTAAAACCAAACCGGCAAGGAAGCAATCTTTCAAACAAGTATACAAACCTTTGATAGCGCTTACAGACAACTTTGGCCTATAAGATGTCATAAATTATCTCATTTCAAAGGGATAAGTGATAACCATACTGTAGCTCACATTATAGAAGACTAACTTTCCTAAATGACTAGATTTTCACAGTCAAACCCCAGTGTCATAATAAAGTGTTGAAAATAAATAAGATACTTACTGCATTTAACTTGTTAGCTATGACAAACCTCAATGTCCCAGGCTGTGACCCAGTACAAGTGCTGGGTGAACATGACAAAAGAGCTATCCCTTAATATTAAACCAAAGACTGTTCTAAAAAACATTTGAATTTACCAAATCAAATTTTTTTCATAAAACCCTAACTTTCGTCACAAGCCTTCCGTCTTCCGTCCTCAACTGGCCACTACAATCATAATAGATGCATGCTCTACTTTCTTTTCAAACATTGAAGCAGAGCCTTGGGTTTCTTTCGTAGAGTTTAGCCCTACTTTTGACATATGAAGGTCGTGAGTTCAATTCTAATGGCGAATAGATCACTAACATCAATAATTACACAAATACTGTACAAGTATTGATATGCGATGCTAAATTGCAGAGATTTATGTTAACAACAAACCTTAGATACAAATCTCAGATTCAATTTGCATGACATAACAGAAGATTTGCATCATAGATAGAATAAACAGTGCAAAGTACCTTTATTGCCGTCTGAAGCCACAATTTTGGTTGTAATTCCTTCGAGATCCGCGCCAATTGTCGAATAATTCGTCTAAATACAGAAACTCGGAGAGCTACAGATGATGTGAGAAAGTTGTGGTAACAATTGAGAAATTTCTTAATTGTGTACACCAGAAGTATACATTCATCTAAAAGGCGTATAAATAACACTTCTACGGTTTTGGCTATATACGTAGAATCGTGAAAAAATTAGACAGGGGGAGACCATCTAAAGTTACGGTCATATGAGGAGGACCCGCTTATGATTTCATGATATCATTTCCCTTTTATAGAAATCAGGGTTGTGCTTGAATACGCTAATATTTAGATATTTTGGGATACTTTTGGGTTATAAAAAAAATATTTAGATATTTTATGGGCGATAAACCTATTTAGAGGAGCTTTTAAGGAAAAAAATTTCACAATTATTGTTATTAATCTTTTATATATTGAAAATTGTATATCCTTGTCCTTAATCTTTGGAATGGCATATTTTTGAATAAAAGTAAGTCAAAGTCTTATCTTTGGGACCCTCTTCAATTACAATTAGTATAGATGGCATATTCTTGAATAAAAGTAAGTCAAAGTCTTATTTTAGCATGTTATTAATTTTCAAGGATAGTCTTTATTTTTATTTATTTTTTATCTTTCATTCATTATTACGATTTACATTGTTGGTGAAAAACTATTTTGCTTTGTCAGTTAGTCTATTAGTTATTGTAAGTCAAGGTAGCTTAAGTTTATGTAATTTGAATGCTATCTTGTATACTTAAGGATAAATTTCAATACATTATCATTGTCTACATCTAGATATTATAGATATTTTGGGATACTTTTGGGATATTATAGATATTGTCACAATTATTAGTTCCTGTCCTAGACATGATACTATAGCATTCAATGAAATGCAACTATTCATATTTCCTTTTTTTGTTAGCCAATCATCTTTTTGAATTTTTTGCAATGTTTTTGTATATGTAATGTTCTATAATTTCTACATTTTCAATGATTTTTCCTAAAAGTTTTTCTTTGCTTTCTCATTGGCTAATAGTTTGAATAGTTATTGCAGCATAATTTTTTGAGCTCTACTATAGACAAAAAAAAAATATTATGGCATTTGCTACATCACCCATGTATTTGAGATATTTATTTAATGTGCTCACTATTGTGTGACAAAGACAAAGGGTTAAAAAATATGGAAGAAGCCTTTAATTATATAAAAACTTATGTCATATAAAAATATATATATATCTTCTAACTATGCTTTCACTTTATTTAGACTAAAAATGAACTTAGTTTATTTCACTTTAAAAAACCACTTTTCATGTTTTAGATATTAATTGTTTTAGTTTTTTTTTTTTTTATAACTTTTCATTTTCTTTTCAATTTGTTTGTTTTTTATAAAAATCATATATATATATATATATATATATATTGAACTATGCAAACTATATTTATTAGAATTTTTCTTAATTTTTCATTCATGTTATACATGTTCAAATTATGCATATATACTTAACATTTTGACTACAACCTTCAAATTCACATTGCTATGCGTCCTTGTTGTTATTAATCTTCCACATATTGAAAATTGTATATCCTTGTCCTTAATCTTTGGGATGGCATATTCTTGAATAAAAGTAAGTCAAAGTCTTTATCTTTGGGACCCTCTTCAATTAGTATAGATGGCATATTCTTGAATAAAAGTAAGTCAAAGTCTTATTTTAGCATGTTATTAATTTTCAAGGATGAGTCTTTATTTTTTATTTTTTTGATCTTTCATTCATTATTACGATTTACATTGTTGGTGAAAAACTATTTTGCTTTGTCAATTAGTCTATTAGTTATTGCAAGTCAGGGTAGCGTAAGTTTATGTAATTTGAATGCTATCTTGTATATTTAAGGATAAACTTCAATTCATTATCATTGTCTACATCTAAGCGCATTCATGACACGTCCATAAAGAGTGAAACTAGAGGATTGGCATTTCACCATCCTAGGATATTGCATGCTCGCTTGATGTCCTCAATATTTGTTCGTTGTTATGAAATTGGTTCAATTACGATCTTGACCAATAGGGTACAAAATCTTGCCTAGAAAGTTCTTAAACAATGTTTTTCAATGCTTCTCCACCCTAGACACAAGTATAACAAGCCAAGGCATATCTACTTCTCCCAATTCGCTTATGTGTATTAGGTTAATTCTCAAGCACTAGGCTTACTTTTGCAACCACTAGCTTCACTTCCACAAGCACGAATATGAACTAGAGTGAAATACAATCAATTTACAAATTCTAAGGCATTTGTCTAACAAGACCATATTTTTTGCACATTGTTGAACCAATTCCTAACATCTTTACCAACATGTTCCTCCATCAATCTAGAGCAAAGTATTGCATTTAATTTATTAAAATTTGTAAGTTTAATTATGCATTTATTGTTCTAGTCCTTGCTTAGAAAATCTAGATTATTATTATGGTTTAACTATTTGTCCTAGGTAATTTATGATTAAAGCATTCATTTCCATCATATTTTAATAGTGAATATAAAATTTCTACATAATGAAGGGTTTGCCTTAGGGTTAATTCCTTTTTTATTATAGTTTCAAGTTTACATTATGTGATTATATTTATTTTAAAAATCTAATTAGAGATTAAATTATCCTTTATTTATGCTTCATTAGTATACTTCTCAAGGTTTTTGCTTATCGTTGTGTGATATTTGTCTACTCTCTATATCAATCGATGGTTTAAGGTTGTCATTTTTGCTCAACAAAGCAAGAATAAATTTATCCTAAACTAATCAATAATTTGTTGATATAGGCCCCCGTATATTTAATTATTAACCATGCTCATAAACTTAAGATGATATATGTGGTGCATATGCACTAAAATGCCTTTAGCTTTTTTGTCCTACTTTCAAATTACAAAAAATCATCAAAACATTGGTAAGTTGATAAATGAGTGGAAAGTAAAAATATTATTTCAAAAAGTGCTTCTCGATTCAATTGTGTGCATTTTATTTGCATCAATGTTTCAGATCATACTCAATGATCCATCATCACGATGAAAGAGCATTGTCAAGAGATAATGATTATCTCTTGACAATGCTCTTTCATCGTGATGATGGATCATTGAGTATGATTTGAAATAATGATGCAAATAAAATGCACACAGTTGAATCCAGAAGCACTTTTCGATGTAATATGGACTGTGGAAATCTGATGTCTACAAAAATAGTGATGTTAAACAATAATTTGTTGCTATAGGCCCCCGTATATTTAATTGCTAACCATGGTCATAAACTTAAGATGATATATGTGGTGTATATGCACTAAAATGCCTTTAGCTTTTTTGTCCTACTTTCAAATTACAAAAATTCATTAAAATGTTGGTAAGTTGATAAATGACTGGAAAGTAAAAATATTATTTCAAAAAGTGTTTCTGGATTCAATTGTGTGCATTATATTTGCATCAATTTTTCAGATCATACTCAATGATTCATCATCGGGATGAAAGAGCGTTGTCAAGAGATATAATGATTATCTCTTAACAACGCTCTTTCATCCTGATGATGGATCATTGAGTATGATCTGAAACATTGATGCAAATAAAATGCACATAGTTGAATCCAGAAGCACTTTTCGATGTAATATGGACTATGTAAATCTGATGTCTACAAAATAAGTGTTGTTAAATAATAATTCATGATTACTAGTAAAGTTAATCACAACTAAGAATATGTGAAAAAAGTTAGCAATTTCTATGTAAAAGTACGCACACAATGCACATTTAACTAGTCACTATATAAACAATGAACTTATATCATAAAATAAACTAAACAATAATGAAATCACAACAATCCTATAAACTAATTATGAGCAATACATTACCTCAAGTGGGCCCTGACTTGGATAAGTGCACTAACTAATCTAATCAATCAAATATAGTTGTGTATGTTGAATATTGAACTATCGTAAACCCTGATTAACCCAACCACAAGCCTAGATCTGCAAATTAATCAAAAAAACAATCAAAAAATATCTAAATTATGAAATGTAAAACATAATAACCAAAGATATACCATCACATTCATGATTTTGTTAACTCCATTAATCTCCTATCCTTCAAGATCTTGTAGAAATGGTGTTTTATCTCAGCTATGTAGCACATGCACAAGATGACATAAAAGGATTGGAGTGTGGTTTATTCATATTAGTATAGAAGTATGATGCAAAGTGATAAATTCACAAGGTGATAGCAAGTAAGCAAGTGTACTCCAAAATCTTTGTTATTATTCACATTATATCATTTCTATTCACATTAGCCTCAAATGGGAGAAGTCATCTTTTATGGAAATTCCCAAGGGAATCAAGGGCTTAGATTAAGAGGTTATAAGATGAATGGCTAAGATAAGAGGGTAGGTGGGAATTAATAGGACTTAGAGGTTGATTTAAATGAAAGGCTAAGATTGAGTGTTAGGTGAAAGTTAGGTAGAGATGTTGACTTTGGTAACACGTCTTTAAGTTGAATAAACCTAGACATGTTGGAGAAGGAGAGAGAAAAAGGTGAATTAACAGACGCGTAATATTTCTCACATGCCTACAAGTTTAGATTGCGATCCATGTGAACAAGTTAGAGGGTTGGGATTAGAAAGAAAAAGAATAATGAATTACTTAAATTTAAAAAAATAAAATTATATATATTTAAATAATAGAGGAAAAGGGTGGGGGTTAAGATAATTAAATAATTAAATTTTTGCTTAATTATGGGAGAGAAAAGGCTAATGAATCAAATAAATAAATAAACATATTTATTTAAACAATACAAGAAAAGGGTAAGGAATTAATTAAATAAATTAAAAATATTTATTTAACTAATAGAGGAAATATGGTGAAATGATTAAATAAATAAAAATATTTATATAATTAGGTAAAGGCATTTTTAAATGTCTAAATGTGCCCCTCTTTGAGACAATATTGTTTATCAAGTTCTTTCAAAGAATATTAAAACATAGTGGATAGGAAAAGGGATAAGGACTAGAAGCATGATGCCCTAGCATATGAAGGAAGAGGAAGGATGGTGAGTTAGTAGGATGATGCCCACTTGAGAGGATGTATAGATTAGGGGAATACACATGTGCTCTCAAAAGGAAAGTTGGGGGATAAGGCACGAAAAAAATTAAGTAGATGATGAAAAGGGTGGCGAAGAGGTTATGGATAAGGAGATGGAAAATTGATGGCCATAGAAGTGGTCATGTAGATTAATGAAGGATGAGGCAGATAAGGGTAGATAGAGAAGATTAGGATGATGAGGACTTGTCATTTTTATAGTGCCACATCATCATTAAGCTTATTATAACAACCAAATGCAGGCATCTACACGTGAAAAGATCAAGATGGATCACATACCATTTGCAAGGATAGAACCTTCTGTAGAACCAATATATGTTCTACTAAGAAGTCATAGTGTAAAAAAAATTGTGGCATATTGATGAGAGATGCAATGATAGTTATGACATCGATAGCTCTATTTTTGTATCTTGGAGTTTGCTCAAAAGTGATCTTGATAAAATATGCCTTGAATTCATTAACCATCCTTTTGTACGCCATAAGATTTTTATCCTTTTTTGTAATAATTGTCTACTTGTCTAATAACAAATTGGAAATCACCAAAGACACGTAACTCTAGTATTTTCCATTGAACTCTCATGCAAAGACTAGTGATAAGTGATTTATATATCAACTATTCTTTTGTACAAGGGAAGCTTAGTGTGTATGCCTTAGGAATGCAATATCCTTGTGGTGTCATGAAAAGGATACCAACATCTAATCCATTTTGCATGAAAGAGCCATCAAAGTACAAAGTCCATGGTTTTGCAAGATCCACAATGAAAATTTCCTCATTGAGAAAATTTGAAATCAATAATGATTATCAACTAGGGGGCATTAGCAAGTTGATCTCTTATAGATTGTCCTTTGATATCCTTTTGTTTCTCATACTCAATGTCAAACTCACTAAGTATCGTGACCCACTTGGCTAGTCATCTTACAAGGGCTACTTTACATTACAAAAAATTGTAATGGATCAATATCGTCAATGAGCTTTTCTTAAAGAGTAAGTATGTAATGATGTTGTTTCTATGAGGCAAAGACCATGAAAAGGACACGCTTATTCTATAGGAGTATAATTAATCTTGTATCCAACTAAAGTGTAGTTGATGTAATATATTTCTCTTTCTATTCCCTTTGATTCATTTTGTTCTAATAATTCCCTCAATGTTGAAGTAGTCGTTGATATGTGTAGGACCAAATATTGCCCATCGATAAATGGCATCAAAATAGAAGGGGACATGAGATAATCTTTGAGTTCATTGAAAATATTTTTGGAACTTATCATCCCATAAAAAGGGAACATTCTTATGTAGGATATTGTGAAAGGATGACATTTGTCAACTAATTGAGCTATAAACCTTTAGACAAATTCTAACTTTTCTGTAAAGACTGTAGCTGACTAATATTCTTTGATGGAGTCATTTCAAGTATAGCTTTCAATTTTTAGGGTCCACTTCATGTCATTACTAGAGACAATGTATCGCAAGAGTTTCCTTGAGTTCACCTTGAAGACACACTTCTTTGGATTTAGCCTCACTTTGTATTTCTCAAGTCTATTGAAGATTTTGTCTAAAATATGCAAATGGCCTCTCCTTATGACCAATTTTCCCCAAAAGTTCATCAACATAATATTCCATCAAAATATGCATTGTATCATGGAAGATAATAGTTATAGCTTTTTGATAGGTTGATTTTACATTCTTAAGACCAAAAGGCATACATAAGGGCTTCACTTAGTGAGTGTGGTTTGTATCAAGTGTGTTCATGGCATATTAAAGAACCTCGTAAACTCAAAAAATATTGCCTTAAACTCCTTTCTTGTCACCCCCTCCCAATACATACCCAAATTAAAAACCCCCATATTTTCATCAAATATTCTATATATCATTTTCTTCTTTAACATTTTTCATACCCCTTTATATTTATATCTTATGTTATGATAAATAATTGGTTGGGTTTTAAGAAAAACTCTAGATTTGGAAAAAGGTGCTAATATTAATTTATGGGTTCTAAATTAACTAGATATATTATTTAACTTGGCTTGGTTAAAAAATGTGTGCTAGGACTACTAAATGCAGAGTTGTTTTAAGCTAATTTCCCATCCTTTACGTCTTTATTTCATGTGAACATCAATTTTTTCTAAGTGTTGGCTTTACATTTATGGCATTGTGATCGAGTTGTATAATATATTTGACCTAATGCACCTGGTTGAAAATCCTTTTAAGTTTTTGATTTTATATTTTAAACGTTTGATTATCAATCCCATGAAATGAAAATACCTTTTAAGTTGATAAGTGTCATTCCTTTTAAGTCATTTGTAGTGTTTCCTAAATATTTCCTAGTCATGAACCTTCATACCCTCATGTTAAAAACATTTTTAAGGCACGTGCAAAATAGAAATCCTTAAGTGATTTGTTGTCCTCATGTTCCCTTGAATTTTTTTGAATATGTTGCTTTAGGTTATGAGATTGTCGAGTGGTGTCTCAAGCATCATGGATGGTTACCCCTCATTCCCTTGTTGGTCAGGATCAAGCAGTGTTTTATATATGAGAGAATGTAGGAGGAAGAAAAGAAGCACTAGGATTATCACTCACATTCCCTTATAGTGAATGATTGTCTAGTAAGAATAGTTGAGGGGTTGCAAGATGTAGAAAAATGTGTGGAGAATGTGACCCTGTGTTACCTCATTAGCGGTGACTAAGTGATGAGATAAGATAAGGGACTTTGGGGTGGGAGATTGAGGAACTATATTGAAGGTTCTTATCATCCCTTGCATTTTGGTAAGTCATTGAAGAATTACTCGTGGGATGGTGAGCATAAGAAAAATGAAGGAATATAAGCTCTCACATTCCCTTGGGGTATTGATTGAGTTTGTGAAAACAATTGCGGGATTCTATGACCTATATTATTTTAGTTATGTTCATTTCTCATGTTCCCTCTTAAATTCATGGATGAAGACATAGTTTGTTATGGGACGCTAGAAAAAGAAAAAGGTAAAGATGATGTAGCTCTGCATTCCCTCGAATTCAAAAAAGGTTTAAGGCAATAAGCTAAGGGGTTGTAGGATAAGTAAATTAATGATAAAAAAGGGACCTTGTGTTCCCTTACAAAGTAAAAAAAAAATTGAAAATGATGAGGGGTTGTGGGAAGTGATGAAATCAATGGAAAATGCTTTTGCTCGTATTCCCTCATTATTCATGAACACTATTATAGTGTTATTGCAGGAGTTTGGGGTAAAGGAATTATGAGGGATCAACATAACCTCGCATTCCCTCTGAGTTTAAAGACTATGATTTTAATGTGTCATGGGATCCCGAGGTCAATATACATATTTAATTGAAACATCAACTTGAGGTCAAGTGCAATCGAGTTAATCTAGATGGTTGATTATGAGAAGATCAATGGTGGATTTTTAAATTCATGCATGGTCATCAAAGATGATTTATTTCACACATACAAATTAATAGATAATAGACTCCACCATCCTACATGGTATTGATTAAGAATTTTCTTGATTTCTTATATTGTTTTGCATTCCCAAGGCCAAGAAGGAGAGCTCTACAAATTGAATAGGCGCTTGTCAATAAGCTCTACAACCCCTTAGCTTATTCATAGGCCCTAGATCTTTCTATGTTTAACAATGCCTAAAAAGGGGGAAACCACAAAGAAAAATGTGGAAGGGGAATCCTCTAAACCCAAGAGTGTCAGGAAGAAAAAACAGGAGGATGAGCAAAAAAAGGAAATTAAAGCAGTTGTAGAAGAAAAGAAACGAGAGGAGGATACTCAACCTGTAGTGAGGAAAAGGAAACATAAGGCCTCTGCAGTAAAGACTCTTATGAAAACTCTTGAGAAAGAAGAAGGAAAGGGTAAAGAACCCAAGAAGGATGAAGGTGTGGAAATCGTAAAAAAGACCCCAAAGAGAGCAGTTAGGGATTTATACCAAGACATTCTTGATATTTTTCTCGAATCTAGTACAAAATATGAAACCAAGTCCACTTTTAAGGAAAGTTATTCTGAATGTAGAGATGCTAATATTCCTATCTCTAGGTGGCAATTATTCAATTACTGTTTTGACAACTGAGATAAAAAAAAATTCCTCTTTCAAATACATGGTTCCTTGACTTGGAAAAGTTAATTGTTTCTAATGTCTACATAGAAGTGGATATGATAAGAGTTGTGGCACAGAAGTTTGACCCAATGATTAAGGGATGTGGGAGGGATGATGAATCAATATTCTATGATATCAGTAGAGACACAATAATCAAATGTTTTGATTTTCATAGACATGTCCTCACCTCAGTGGATTTGTGGAAAATCAAAGTTGATTACATCAAGCAAAGGAATACACTAAGATGTAATGAGATTCCTAGGTATAGTAAGAATATTATAGAAAATAACAGGGTTGAAATAGCTTCCTCTGAGTGTGAGCCTTTCAATTAACTAAATTTGAGAGGTACTTTGTGTGGGCATATTATGAAAAGTTTCACGTACTAGGGAAAGATGAACACCCTGAGACAATGCCTTTAGACCTTATGTTTATGATCACCCATACTCAAAACCTAGATATGAATGTGGAATATGAATTTTCTTCATACCTTTTCATGGAACTAAATATGAGGGTTTGATGAAGATTAGGGAGAAGAGTACTTATATTGATTTTAAGTTTTATTCTCTTTCATGCCATTTACTTTTGTTTCATAATGAACATGTGTGGAGCGATAGTCTGAGATTAAGAATGGTTGATAATCAAGGGAATGAACTATCTATGCAATATTGGTGCCATGTGTGGGATAGTAAGTGTGAAATTTTTATTATATTACTTTCCACCAACATTTTTCCATCATAATTATGGTCTGGTGTAAAAAACATATACTAGATTAACACATGAAATCAAAGATTTGTTGAGGCCTGACAACATTGGGCCTAATGATGATATTAAACATAATTTCTCTGAATATTTTTCCTTTAGGAATTATACTCTTATTAGATTTTATGGATCTCCAATAGCTCCCCACTATTTACCTTTTCTTATCTCTATGAGACTTACATTCATGGAATTCATTGTAGAAAAAGAACATGCACTTAGTCTAAGAAAAGGGAAACACTTACCACAAGCTATTGTATATGAATATTCCACAATTGGTTGATATGCACTAGGACAACTTCAAGAGCACTTGAGAATTTTGTACCATGTGGGTTATGCAAAGTTTAGGCATTTTGACCCTGGCAGGTTACATGGATCAAATCAAGTGTGAGAGAGTCAAACTGAATCACTACTTTCATGATGTATTTTATAAATATGATGTCATAACAACTTGTACTAGTGTAGATGAAATTGTTCAAAGGAGAGAGAAATGGGCCCTATTGGAAAGGATTGAAAGAGAGAAGAAAGATGTTGACCCTAATTTCAAAGGGTTTTATTCAAATATATATTATGAAGTTCAAAGAATTGAAAAGATGTTGGAAAACTTTGAAGAAATTTATGCTACGGATTATGTAAAACAACAATTCAAGGAATATGTGCCTCTCGTAGTGCGAGAATTGAAAGAAAGGATGACAATAAGAGTACAAGAGATGGATGAACAAGTAACAAATGTGATTCCTTCAAGTCAACCCAAGGGACCTCCTAGAAGCATAAGATGAATGATCCTACTTCACTGATTCAATATGCAAAAATATAATAGACTATAAATACATAGGAGGTAATCAATGTTATGTGTAATATGGAATACAAGGAAGAGGTTGATCAACCCCTTCATTCACCCCCTTTAATTGATCATGCTAATGAAATCCAAGAAGATAGAAAAAATCTACGTGCTCCCAAGTCATTGGATTTAATTGATGATGAAAAAATTATTGTTTCCAAACAACTCCTTGAGGATGATAAGTTTTGTTACCATGCTTTTAGCACCCGCATTCTAAAACTTCCAAGCCAACTCCGTAAAGTAAATTTTGGTTGGTTTTAATTGTTGATGATGGTTTATAAACTGTGACCTGTGAAGAAGATAGTGTGTGAAGATAAGTTGAAGTTGAACCATCAAGTTTAGAACTTCAACTTCAACTTCAACTTCAAAGTTCGGGTTTGCAGAATTGAGGTTCAACTTCAAGTTCAGATTCCAGTTTAGATTCAAGTTCAAAGATTCAATTTCACCAGTTTTCAAAGCGCAGGTCCTCTGGTTGGAAGTTCAAGGTCCAGACCCTCCTACATCGACAACTTGC
>MU224228.1:301695-316211 GCA_018584345.1 Thuja plicata | reverse complement strand
GGGAGCAATAAGTCGGTTTTAGTGATTTGTATCTAACCATTGCTCTTTTATGCTATTTTTTTCACTAATCTAATGACTTATTGAAGTGTTGTGTCGCAGGCAACAGGTGCATCATTTGACACTCACAACAACCAATGCCTCAGAAGCTTCACAAGTTCAGACACCAGGATTCACACCACAATAAGATCAAACTAGCTCTGATATAATCTGATGCAGTCAAGGACAGAGAATCCTGAAAGGAGATGTCAAATCCTTGCAGCAATTATTAACATACAAAAAATCAACAAGATACAAACAACAACAACAACATGATTTTCATCCAAACAACAAGTTTTATTAATCATAATTTCTTCATACATGTCAAGTTGTAAGACCTTCCCGGTTTAGGCCAAGTACAAAGAAAACCTAAATAAAGAAATAAAACCCAACTCATACTTATACATATCTTCCTAAGTTTCAAACCAATCCTCTAGCAGTCTCTCTGCTATCTAGCCCCCTACTAGACTTCTTCCTCCCCATCTCAAATTATCGCAAGCCATAAATTTATACAAAACCACCAATAGGTTGACCTCAACCAACTTTACATATCTGAAGAAACATTTTAGACCCAGTCGGCCTTAACCAAAATTAAATACAACATTTAATTCATTTAACAAGGACCTATCCAAAAAATAAATTTGGCCACACAAATATCCACATAGAAAATTATGTCATTCAACTCCAACAACCACAACCTTGATCAATCAACTGGTTAACTCCAAGAATTAGTGTCATGAAGAACAATAGAAACCTAGTAGAGAAACAACGAGATCTCTCAAACCATGCCACATCACGAAGTGGTATCAATGAAGTAGGCTCTAAAAATAGCAATAAACAAACCATTTTCATCACTCCTGCCAAATATCTCCTCAGTTCAACTGATTTTAGAATATTAGAAGATTGTCTGGAACCACAAACTTCTATCTTAACCCAGTCGCAAAATTCAACATAACTCAAGCACAGTAACTCCAAATGAGTTGATATCATAGGAAAAGCTTCCTTATGAACCCATGAACAATATATCATGGATGTACCTTCTAAAGATCCACATAAATCAATGATACAACAAACACACTAACCAATGACAACTCACTGCAACTAGTTATTTGGAACACAACTACCCGATAAAGAATCAATAGTATCTCACAAACTACTCCACCAAAATAAGAGTTATCATAGGAATAAAATATATGAACAAAAAGAAAGAAACCCTCTTGACCACTCCTTTCCAAGATCTCAACAGATCGACTGCTTGCAAGATCTCTAGAAAAATGTCTCAAACCCGGAACTTCGTCAACCCAAAAGGAAACAGCTCCTAAATGATGCAATTTCTTCAAGAACCCCAATATTATCCTACATCACATTAGTAAATCATCATAAATAGTATTGAGAAAGGAAATTTGTGGGAGAATTGTCCATCTTCCACAGTACCAAGTTGTTTGATTGATGGCCTTCTAAAACCCTTTAGATTTGATTTGCAAACCTCATTGACATCATCAATGATATATGATTTTTCCTCCACCCATGTACCTACACATTTGGATCACCATTTGAGATCCATTTTTATATTGAAATTTCATTTAGAACACATTTTATCTTTTCTCCAAATTTCATTTCACTACAAAATATGAATGGTTGATGAAAGGAACTTACACCAAGAAGTAGGTAGCAACAAATTGGTTGATTTATCCCAAATATTCACCATCCAATCTATTCATTGCATGATGGAAAAAATTATAAAATCAATAATAGATTTGATAATAATAAAAAAATTTAAACAATCTAACACATAGGAATACATAAGGAAGATGAAAGTGGAATATTTTTAAAATACACCTTGTTCAATTTTTTTTATTTTAAAATTGTTCTCTTTCTTCTAATTTGTATGTATTATTACTAGCATTGCAAGATAAGTTGGTTGTTGCTATGACAATTTCAAGTTCCATAAAAACATGATCTATCAAATCATACTTGTGCATCCATTGCCCCTTTATTCTATTATACCAACATAATTGAAGCTTAATGCCTTATATCCTAGATCCAAAAGGTCAATTTAATCATGATAATCAAACACCCTATTACCATCATTCCTCTATATTATTTTAACCCTTCCAATGTACCAAGTTCCACAAGAAACACCTTTACTTGTACTTTAACAAGTACCTTTTCTTGTAGTACATTTCGTGGGAGGCATTGAATTGCTCTAAAAAAATAGCCCACAATTTGATCTAGTACCAAATCTAATTGAAACACCCTTTTGTGGGGACCTTTAATTTTCCTAAAGTAGACCCCATTCCTCACTTCATTAACCTATCTTTGGATAACATCAAATTTCTATTCAAATGACTAACCAAACAAGCTTTTAACATATTGTTACCATTAAGATCTACCACTGGTTTTATAATTTATTTACATTTTTATCAATGGAATCTAAAATTTCATCCAACTCATGCTTCCACTCACTTTCCATTATTTGCAATTCACCATGATTGTGTGCCACGGAAGATGCACATTGAAATATAGAGTTGGAATGAGTTGGTGGAGAGTCATAAGCTACTTCATCCACAACTTGGAATGTTGGATAATTTTAGCACTCTGCCCATGGTTTAACCCACCAAGAAGATTGTGTCATATTATTTGGTTGCATCTGAAGAGTTGATAAAATGTCTTGTGCATCCTTCAATCCTATCTTGAATGCTTCTATAATTTTATCATATGTAGATATTTAATCATATTATCATAATATGTTATTATTTTGTGTCCTTTCTTGGTGCAATCTATTCCAACTACTTTCTTGCTTCTTATGAGATTTATTAAAATGAAGCCCTTGGGGATTTGATTCTTCTTCTATAACTCTATTAAGGGTTCCAACGACATGAAGCAAGTCAATGAAATAATAGGCCCTTTCTACTCCAACCATCCCACCAACTTTTCTAAAGAAGTTCTCACATATATCTAACCTATCTGGGTCCAAAATATGTGGCAAGTGAGTATTGATATTGAAACAATATCAACAACAAAACTACAAAGTGGAAAGAAATTTTCACATCTTGATATGCCTCTTTGTTGATAAAGTTTATGTTGACATTATTATTAGATTTTTTTTTACACGGGAGCATCTTGGTTTCTTTGGAAATCTTGCATCAACCAAAAAATATTTATATTTCCAGTTGTTCCTATTTTTTCATTCTTTGTATTTTCAGTGGTGTTCCTTCAATTTGGGTTTTCTTCAGTTGTGAACCTTGCGGTATGTTCTTCACTTTGTGTTGGATCATCATTTGGTTTCGCACCTCAATCTATTTCTTCTAGATGGATATTTCTTGGATTTTGGCCTGAACCTATTTGTTCTTCATATTTCTCAGCTAAATGGAGTTTTCCAATCTCGCAAACCTTTTCCTTGGAATGAAAACTAGGTTGTGGTCGATGTATCTTATGGATCACACATCATGTTTCATCTATTTGAGGGATATCCTTATGTTTTGGGTTGTGACCTATACTGGTTATGTTTTCCTACCTTGGAGAATGTGATCGATCTTGGCTGACTTGTTTGTGATGCAAGCATCTATATATAGATATATTAGATCTCTAGTTTGGAAATTCTTGGATAGATAACCTCCTGAAGGTTAGCATTGTAGATATTCTTTGTTATGCATCAAATTTTTCACCCTATTAATCTCTAAAGCTTAATAATCTGGCATAACATGGGATTCACTTTTGCAGGTGGGATATGCAAGAATTGCAATGAAACCTCCAGATTCTAGGTCGGTTCCTATTTGATAATCACCTTTTTAAACCCAAAAACTAAACTAAACCCTGGAAGGAAAAGGGGAAGAGAGGAAAAATAGAAATAACTTAAAATAACCTGAAATGCATATTTTCTATCTTACTTAGGTGATACACAAAAATTCTATGAATCATGGCCTTGAATAAGTAAGTGTTGGTTTAGTATTATTTGACTTAATGGTAAGTACAAATTTCATGTATAGGTTTGCATAAATATTTCATTGTAAGGTGTTGAATGAAATTATTAAGGAAAAGAAATTCTCACTTAACAACCTTCAAAGCATAAACACATACTATAACATGCAAACGAACATACACTCTAGAAAATGGGTACTTAAATGAGACAAGACAATAAGGAATGTTAACATTCCCAAAATCACCTTTATCCATCACTCATAATGTACTCAGATATGTAGAAAAGGAAAAGAAGACTAAAACAACTCAGATAATATCCTACTCCAAATCTCAGTTATCGTAAATTATGCTTCAAAATATGAGTTATAGACACATGCAAATACTCCTCAAGGACATAAAACTGTCACAAAAGTCTCCTCTGCATAATCAAAACTAACTCCCTAAAAGAGCCCCAAAAAACACAAAGCACCAAACTCCTCACTTTGGAAATCCTTCTAAAATCCTAGTTGCTCTCCTTATGTCTCCAAACTTCTTATAACTTCCAAGAAGAAGTCTTAGAGGCCATTAAAACATCCTTATCTCTCCACCCCTTTGCTATTATATTGTTTTTCTCAAAAAATACTTTAATAATTATTAATTGATTTATAACAAACATCAATTAATAATTATAAATTACAATAGTTACTTATAAATGCAGTAATCATTACAAAGTATTATTTTACTTAATATTATAATCATATATTAATGAGATATATCATTATATTATTAAGTAATATATAAAGATGCATTTAAATGCCATAAAAAGGCATTGACTGAGAACTTCAAGTCATCATAAAATAAAACAATAAGGGCACAAAGAAACCCGAGCCCTAAAAGCATTTTTGCACTCAGGGGTTGTGGAAACCCTAAGCCATCATTATTGGAGAAAATGTGTAGGCTTCTTTTGTCTATGTGGCCATGGAGAGAGATTGAGCTTCACTGGATACTTTCTAGAAATTATTGGCACACATTCTTTGAGTATATTTTCCTAATTCTCGGTGCTCAAGGTAATGAAGAGTTTGTTTTTTCCCAACTTGTTGTGGCTCTATATTCGAAATATATACTATTTTTGTTATCACCTCCATGCATTCTGGGTATTAAGAGTTGGAAACTCGACTGTGGAGTTTTTTTTTCTATTTTGGACCTTTGGTTGTGCTCTGTTATGATTATTATCAATGATGCTTTACTTGACTGTCTCAACTAGTCGATACTTGCTTTTGACTGCTATTCCAACCTTGAAGCTATAAAAATGCATCTTCTTTTTTTCATTCTAAGAGCTCCACATTCAATTTTGTGTAAGCTATTAATTATTTTGATTTATTTGTTAAACCTTACTGTAATGAAAGCATCTCTATTGACTGATGTAGTGCACATTCACAACAATGCTGGAGTCATGTTGATTCAATCCCTGTTCATAGCCACTTTGAGCTTGAGATTTCTTTGTGTTCCAGCTGTTAGAACTTAAAACCTTCTTACCTGCAAGAAACAACCAAAAACTCATGAGGATTTACCCAACTTGTAGATCACGTCTTCATAGTTGTGCTAATAGGTTTTCAATGTAGCCCATTGTATTGTCTTTACATATTCCATACTTTAGCAATGATAAATTGTTGTTATAGATTAATTCGTTGAACTAGCAGTTGTACAGTCACTATGAATCCCATTGTATATTGATGACATAGTATGCTCACTAAACTTGACTCCCTTTCAACGTTGTTATGATAAAACTTTTGTGATCAATTCATTGCTATCCTTTCATTGGATCTCATTGTTCAATATCTCTGAATGAAACACCAACATCTCATTGACTAATGTTTCTCAGCATAATGCATGCTTACTGCTATCACAGTCTCATTTTTCTTTTATACATGCCATGTATATGATTCCTTGACTCATCTCTAGTCTCCACATCTGAGATGTGTATCTTGACATTGTTGTCTAAGCATTATGATTTTGTTAAGGCAATCTATATTTTCTCTTTTATTCATTGTGGCTACCCATCACTATCATTTTGTCTTTAAATTATATTTTCTCATGATAATTGTGTCTCATGGATTTTTTTTTTTAGCAATCCTTGCATTATTTGAGTTATTCATTGCTTGGCTATAACTACATTGGAAGCCCTTCATTTATGAACATCAATCAATGTACCAATTTATCACACATATATATTATTTATGGGCTTTCATGGCTACTTCTACGAAGTTGTTCTTGAAAGCTAACACATGAATCTACTGCTATTAACAAAAAATGTTGTCTTTGAAAATATTCATGATGTCCTATTGTGAAACTCTTCTCTCTGAGGTTTATTCACTTTCTTTCTATTCATTGTTTAGGCATCTCTATTATATAGCAACATTGATGATATTTCTTGGTATCACTTTTATATACAACTCTTGTGTTGTAGAAAATCATTGTCTTTGGTCTTTATTGTTGATTGATCCAATTTATCTGATATGTTATCCTCATAAGGTATCCATTATGGTTGTACTCCATTTGGTTGATTAGAGCTTAATATCTTGTTTCATTCTTATGATCTGGGCTCAACCCTTGTGGGAGCCACATTTAACTCCACTTGTCAGACTGAAACACCCTATTTTCTGCACATAGAACAAACTAGTTAGAATTTTATTTTTATTTTTAAAAACATTTTGACTAGAGGTAGTGGGTATGGTCTTTTATCTTTAATATGGACACAGGGCAGCAATAAATAGCATATGTGTAGTGGTAAATACTCATGGGTAATGATTCATTACTTGGATCCATTGGATCTAACTCCACTTTCTCTCTCATGCAGGATTTAAGAAGTTGTTCAGAGGCTAGGAGAACCAGGAGCATACGTGAAACAACACAAAGACAACTCAAAACCAGTCAAATCAAAAGGCAATGACTGGTTATACCAAACCTTAACTCTCTACATGTTCTATCCTTCTTTATGCTTTGAATGTACATGAAAGATAATAGGCTATCATCACGGCTTGTGTGAGAAATTTATTTGAACAATACTTTGATGAATAAAATTACATTTTCAGAAAAAGACTGCAAAATATTCTTTTCAAGTTGTGTCTCTTTTCTTCATTAAATGTAATAATTTAATTTTGTCCTCAAAGTTATTGCATTTAATCTTGAAATCACATAGTGTAGAAAAGTAATCAGAATGTACCTTTCCCCTTGAAATGCCTATGTCTCTACCTAAATTGAACCGGGGGTGAAATTTTGGTAACATTCTCATAATTCAATCTATGAATATTCATGTATGCCTAGAATATAAGCTCACATATTGTTGGCCAATTTGTTGTAATTTCTTGAATCTAGAATAATGTGAACCACTGATCTTTCTTACTCTTTATATCTTGTTCTTTTTTGAGTTGTTGTTTCCACTATGTGACTCTTTCTACAATGATTGGACTGACCTCTTTGAGTTCCTTGTGTCCTTGGCTACACCAAGTGGTATCATAGTGAGTTTTTTATTTTGTTGTAGCATATCGTGGTTCCTGAGCATGTGAAATCTTGAATTGATTTATTGTGGGGCGGCGAAGTGAGGATACGACCCCAATTGAAGAATACTTGTGTGAAGATGGCTCAAAGAGGAAATGATCAAGTTGGAAGGAGAGATGTAGATCCAATTGTGTTAGATATGTTGAGATAGATTGCAACTAGATTGGATGTATTTGACATGACCCAGAGAAGAGGTAGACATATTGAAGATGTAAGTGATGAAGAGGAAGAAAAAAATGAAGAAATTGTTGAAGGAGGCGAAGAGCAATCTAAACCTGAACTTGAACAAGGAGATGATAATATTATAAAAGCCTCAACTAGAGTTAGTGTTTGACTGCATTTTAATTCCCCCTGATTATCATGGCAAGTTGGATTCAAATGAATTACTTGATTGGATCATAGAGATGGAGAAGTACTTTGATTATGAAGGTATCGATGAAGATAAGAAGGTGAATATTCTTGCACAAAGTTGAGAGGACATGCATCTTTATGGTGGGAACATTTGCAGATTGGTAGACAAAGAAGGGGCAAGGAAAAAATCAAATCATGGAATAGGATGGTGAACAAATTGAAGGCTAAGTTCTTACCTATTGATTACCAAGTAAGTTTGTTTAGGAAGTTGCAAAATTTAAAGAAAATAGATCTTAGTGTGAAAGAATATACCAAATATTTTTATCAGTTGGATATCATATCTGATCATACAGATGATGATGTTGAAACAATTGCAAGATACCTGAATAGTTTGAGGACATATATTCAAGATGAGATCAATTTGGTTAAGTTAAAAAGTGTAGAGGAATCTTATCAAGATGCCCTAAAAGATGAGGAGAAATTTAACAAAAGACATGAACAAAGACAAAGAGGAAGAGATGGAAGATCCTTCCTACGTATTCCTTTCAGGATCGGGGAGACTCCATTCACACATGTTTGGTTTTGTTTCTTTCCAAGGGGAGGAATATTGTTCAATGATCATGGACCATATTCTAAATCCAATTTAGAGCATCTAATATTGACTGCACATTTTGGAGGGATACATCATCTCTTCCATTTCACTTTCTATGAGACCTTTGTGGTGTGAAGGATTCTACAACCCAGTAGTCGACATGTAGAGTAACTAGTGTATATTTTGAAGGGGGTTTTTGTTCCCACCAAGTTTTCCCTCTTTCCTCTTTCCTTTCACAAGGAGTTTGTCTCCTTAGGTGGACTTTAGGGGGTGTTAACAAAAAATTTTATGCTTTATTAGTTTTATTATTGGAAGTGACAACTTTGTGTTTTATTGCCAATTTTTTATTCTGTGACTTGGATAAAACTTATGTTGCTTAGTTTTTAAGCTAACTAAGGGATATCTCTATTTTTTAGTTTTAAACTATTTTTCCCCTACTTTTTTATTTGAGGAAGGTTATATAATTTGTAAATTCATTTTTAAATTAATGGAAAATGGTTTTATCATTCTTATTCTTGCTCAAAATTTTCTTCTTTGATCTGCAAGTTTTGTTCTTTCTTTACTAGCTAGATCTAGATTGTGATGTGTAGATTTAGTTAAAATTTTACATGGTATCATATCACAAAAAATTTAATGGTATGAGAGCTCTATATTTTTTTCCCAATGAATAAGTATTAAAATTGAAACAAACTTTCTTCTGTAACATTACCACAAACAAAAAACATGAAATAGAGAATTCCAACCTCACAAATTTGTTTGAGAGAACTAGTGAATTTTAATTCTTGAAATAAGAGTAAAGAAATAAGGTATACATTAGAAGTGCATTTCATGAATTTGGGGTTTTATAATAGACTTGCAAATAAATACAGATTGACTCGTCACTAGTAGTTACATAACGTATCCAGCTCTACACATTTATCTTTAATTGTAGATATCTTTAACTTCTTGTAGTCTTGAATAGATTTACATTCATCTTCTTTAGACTCTATAATATTAGCCAATTTTTTGCAGTATTGGTGAGATATTATTTGTAGTCTAATGTCCTCCCAAATACATTGAGTATTTATTAACTCCTTGTCAACAAACAAATTTCACCAACAGATAATGCACATGCATGATGCTTGATAGGAAGAATCAAACATTACTCAATATGCCATACAAATATTAACTTCTTGTAACAGATATTAATACAAACCCATTCAGATTAAGGATAAGAATATGAAAGGTTACAATCAAGGAAGAATACTAACCCCATGCCAAAGATCAACCTTTAGAAAAGAGAAATTATCACACTTGACAAATTCACAACAATAAAAAGGAGATAATGTTGTGAAATCACACTTTCAATATACACATCCAACATATATTAAGGAGTACTATCACATATAACATAGACCACCAATCATTTGTGGGCATGGTATTTAATTCACAACTATCATTGTATTTGTATAACTTGAATTCCATGAAGTAAGCTTCAATGACCAACAAATGTAGTCTTTCTCTCATGTCACACTGTAATATCATTCCATAGTGTACGCCTGAGTTGGCCTAGGGGCGGATAACTTGTGCTCTTGAAGGAGAGATCACAAGTTCAAATCCCATAGGGGGTAGGGTATGTATGCCTCATTTGTAGTATCATTAGGTTCCTCCCACAAAGAGTATGAGGTATTCCTATATTATTGTCACCATATGTAGACCCAAAAACAAATGGTTGGTATCATAGACTATACAAGATCTTTTCCTTTCCTATTGTTCATACACTACACAAAGTACAGGCAATGTCAAGTAAGGAATTGTTCCCTCTGATTTAATCACTCCTTTTTTCAATGCTATGGACTAGATTTTCTACCACGATTCCAAGAACATGAATTGTTTCCTCCAATTTAATCACTCCCCTCTTCAATGTCATGGACTAGATTTTCTTCCATGACACCAAGAATTGTTTTTCTCTTCTTCCACAATTAGCTAGTAATATTATTTTCATAGGATAATATCTTCAACACTTAAGAAAATGAAACCTCAATGCAAACTGATATTCAGTAGTCACGACCTTAACAAATAAAATATATCTTTCAAATATTAAGCTCACAACAAAGCTAATAGGACCCACAAAAATCATGTAATCAATAAGATCCTTATTGTTATTTTAGAATAAAAGTAGCCACTAAAGGCCCCCTTTTTGTACACCATCTCAGTGCACTTACCCCTTTCTATTATCCCATGACTCTAGATCTTAATACCATGCAATGATATTTGATGATCATGAAGAAATTAATATATCAGTGTAATATTTTTAGTTGATTCTGATGTGGGTAAATGGGTAAGTCCACAAAGAAAGGGAACCAAAAAGATGCCAAATATTTATTGCCCCCCCCCCCAAAAAAAAAAATAAAAAAAAATAGGGCACACACCCTGTGGCTTGGCATGCCTGAGCCTTAGGCTCGGGCTATGAATACATAGGACATGCACCCTATTTAAAAAGAAAATAAACAAAAGACATAAAATCAAAATGCCTAAATTTCTATTTGAGATGCAAGCTAAGGAGGGTTTTTGAGTTGCAAAACTGCACACGCCATTCGTTGGAGCACATTTTCCTTTATGGGTGCATTGGATTGCAAAAACAATATCTCCACCATGTAGAGGAGGTTGAAAAGGTGCAAGAAGTAAGTTAATTTACAACCAATGCCTCTTTTTTTTTATTGAAATTTAAGTTTAATTTGGGTTTTAAATTAGATTTTGTTCTCAAAGCCTCTTTTATTGAAATTTAAGTTTAATTAGGTTTTTAAAATAAATTTTGTTTTAATTTTGAAGAAAGAATAATCCCCCTCAACCAAACCCTCCACCATCTCCTCATGAAGAAGTTAATGATGAAATTAATGAAGAAAATGTACCCCAACCTCCTCCATCAATCTAGAGACCTCCATCTGGAATGCAAGATAATTTGATTAACCAAATAGAAAGTGGTAAAAATGAATTAGAAGCTTTGATTGGGAGGTTGAAACAATCTATTGATACAAGTCCTGTAAGGGAAACACTTGCGAAATCATTGGAATCAATCATGAACAACATAGGCTCAGTTAGTGCACAATTTAATCTATGGTCAAACAAACAAGATGAACAAAAATAATACTATGCAGATAAATTATCATACGAGGATGTAAAAAAATAAAAAAAAACCAAAGATGACATTTGAAAACTCTTTGTAAATCCTAAAAAGAATGAAACTGTTAGAACTACTTGTAGGAGGTTTCCGATCCATTGGTGTCAGCATGAAGAAATAAAAAAAAAAAAAAAAATTTTTGGGAGAGATGGTGGATGGTTTTTGATAACCCTCCCTATAACAATCATAAGGTTCCATTATATTTTTTGAGAAAACTCTATAGTGAGTTTGTCCTCAAGGAGGTCCCAAATTATTTTGACTTTCTAGAATGTTAGGGTAGAGGCAGGGGTTCATCATATGATAGATTAAGGTCACAACATGACCCTAACATAGTTAAGGTGCCCAGTGGAAAGCCACATGTTGAGAACATTAGTGTTCCTTCTGTTGTGAAGGAACAAATGGAGGTGGACAGACTAGGCACAATTAGTGCTCTAACACAAACTCTCATACAATTTTCTTTTCCTTTAGTCAAGAGTGAGCATGATAAGTCTTTGAGGGTCCATATTTGTCAGTCATGTGGATCCCTATGCACATATTGCAATGTTGACGGACATGGAGATGATGATGGAATGATGACTGATGATTTTCTCAATGCAACATTTGACATTGCTACACAGGTAAATATTTGCGCAAGTTCATTTAATTAATTTTATTATATTTTATTTATAAATGAATGATTAACTAAATTAGTATCTAATGATTATGATCAAAATTGAGGGTCAGAGTGTCAGTGGCAGTGTTCCCCTGGGTCCCTTTTATACAACGTCATCAAGTCCACAAGTATGTATCTAATAAAGCATTATAATTATTAAATGTAAGTAGTTTTTTAATTATATGAATGGTTGTCTCACAACTTATTGTGCATGTGCATTAATTTACTATTGCACCCTCGATGTTCACACACCACAACAAAGGACATCATGCCACTTTCATGGAGGTATCTTTATATGCATGTTAATTTGATTTACTTGATTATATTTAATTAATAAATTAATGAATAACTAAATTAGTAGAAAAATTATGATCAAAATTTAGATTCAAAGTGTTTATGGCAGTGGTCATATTCCTTCACCCGCCTTTGTCAACACATCATCGAGTCCACAGGTATATATCTAATAAAGAGTTATAATTATTACACATGAGTAGTACATTATTATATGAATGGTTGTCTTATAATTTACCGTACATGTACATTAGTTTATTGTTGGGCCCTCGACGTTGACACCACACACTGAAGGACACCTTGACACTTTCATGGAGGTACCATTTATTCATTAGTGGGGTTGTAAAAAAATATAGGTATTCTTGATAACTACATAATACTCTTGTTGTTTTGTTTTCAATTGTTGACATAAGATACTCCTCCTCTTATTCGTGACTCTTTGGATCGTGGGGTTACTACAGCTATAGCGATTTTTGAAGCATTAATTGAGGTATGAAAGAGATTACTTAATTTTAATTATTGTTTTAATAGTTTGTATTGAAATTTTCAATGATATTCATGTATGTAATTTAATTATTATTTTAATTGTTGTTGTAGGGACTTGTTACTCTAGATTATCAGTGTGCCCCTCCCGTGGATGAACATAGTGACTATTTGTTAGCGGTAAGTGAATATTTTATTGTATGTTATCTTATAATTAAATTTTGTTGTATATTAGTTATTGATGCTTATACTTTTGATTTTATTAACTTGAGATCTAGAAGAGTATAGAGAGGAGGACGAGTGAGTGCACTCGAAAGACTCTAGCATCCACTGCATCTCCATCCACATGACGTTTGAAGGCATCTCATAATTATTTTTCTTCCCCTTGGGGGAGAGGACTAGATTATGGATATATATTTTATGCATATATGGCATTATTGAACATATTTTTTGTATATTGTATATGTGACATGTTCTACATCCATTTAGATTTTAAGAAGCCAATTCAACTACATTGGATATATTTCATACAACTTTAGTACAACTACTTTCATCTCAAATGGTTTATGAAGAAGGTAATTCAATGTACATCAATATATGACTATCTAACGTAATATATTGTTCTTTGTTGGCTTTGTAGTTCATTGTTTGTTAAGAAATTAGTTGGACAAACTTATGGATGATGTAGTTCCATAGTGTAACCACCTAAATTTGGTCTGTTCTAAACTATGGACCCTATTTGCCTTAAGTTTGATCATACCCTCGATTATGTCCAAATGACCCTGTTACTGCTCGGCATAATTTTTTAAATCAATTTAATGTCCTAGGTGATTTTTATCACTGATTTATATTAACTATTATAGACATACAATTTAAATCAATTCAAACCAATTAAATCAAACCAAAATCAAATATGGCTATAGCATTTAATTATAAAGGAATTAAATAAATCCCTAAATCAATTACCCACTTGCAATTAACCCATTCCCCCTAGCCTATTTAATTTAATTAAAATGGCTATAGTCCCCTAATTATTAAAAAGCAATTTCATTGTTTAAATAATTAAATTCCTATATTTCTAAATGAATTAAATAAGTTTATTTCATTTATTAATATTCCCTCAAACCCCAACCTAACCTATCTCAACCACTTCTACCCTGGGTTCTAACCCTTCTGAACCCATTCACCCTTGCTAATCTAATTCTAATCCTAATTCTACTCTAACCCACCTCCTAATGTTGTCACATTCCATTAAGGAATGATTAACAACTCAACCCACTTGAGAAAGTCCACTTTCTCAAGCTAGACTTTCTTAAAGTCTATTTTCTCAAGCCACTCTCTTACATCCTCCCTTACCTCTTTAAGACTTTCATTAATGCCTTATTAATGAAGATGCCTTAAGCCTATGTCTCTCCCATGCCTTATTAATGCCTTGGGCATTAATGGCTCTTACATCTTCATTTATGAGTCTTCTAATTCATAAATGAACCTTG
>MU224228.1:277167-295173 GCA_018584345.1 Thuja plicata | reverse complement strand
TAAATATTTACAAAACATGAGATTAGGTAGCCCAACTTCCGGAAGCCATAACTTTTGAACCGTAGCTCCAATTGGCTATTATAACCACTTTCCGGAAAGGGGAGATCGCGATCTACAGTGCCTAACTTGCGAAGTGGCAGTCAACCAAGGGTTTGACCTCAATCTGGAGCCTCTAAGGTCCTAAAAATTGAGCTCAAAGGTTTTGCACCCTAAAATCTCAATAGTAAATCCTTAATAAATTCACCAATACAGATGATCTGGCAATGAAATTCAACTGGCGTTCTTATATGACTAAGATGAACCTTCACCTGGAAAATTAGAATATTCTGAGTTCAAACGACCAACTTACTAAAAATAGTAAGTTTCCAAAAATAGCAGCTTTGTACAAATAGCCCTTATTGAATAGAAAAACATATATTTTTGGGTGATGCAGGATTGCCCTTACACCTAGGATGCTCCTGCATCACATGGCCTTATGAGAGATTACTACATATTGGTACAGAGAATCTTGAATATCAAGGAGAACACTATGTACCTAGCTTTGAGGTACCACAGGATCTTTACACTCCTTTGATAACACCACCTCCCATTCAAGAGGTAGGAGACACCATAGCAACGATCACTCAAGAGGAACCCCAGCCACAAAATTTACATCCTAATTGGGGGCAATTAGTCATAATTTCACATGTCCTAGATCTACCTCACTTTGATCTACAAGCAACTAACCGAGTCCATCAGATAAACATTGCTGAATACTTAAACAAGTCTGATGATGATGTCACAGACTCTCATGACTATGAATGGGATCGGCTATATATTGCCTCTGAAGAAATTGGGATAGATACAATTCACATGTTCGCAGATTCCTCAACTCCTAGTAGATGACCTGACACTCCTTTCAATGATACTAATCCTCCTGAAGCAGAAGAAGAGTTCATTCCCCCGATCATTGATGGAGACACTGGTGAATATATAACTCTAGAAGAATTTCATAGGCTACAAGAGAGAAGCCTCCTTTTACAAAGAGATGATGACGAGTTATCTACTGATGAGTCACTAGAGTTTGATCCATATATGACTGACAATGACCCTTTTAACAACGATCTCACTCTTATTGATCTGAACATCAAAGATATTAACTTAATAGGCCGTGTCATGTCGGTTAATGGTTTTGATGCTAGAATGATGTTGTCCTCCTCAGAATCTGACTCCCTAAAATTGGTACTTCTAGACCTAATTGATTGGACTGAAATAGATCCTACGCCTATGCTCAACTTTTCCAATGACAACTCCCTAGCTTGTTATCTTAATGCTTGTGAACCTTACCCTTCTTCCACCAATGTAAGGAGCGAGAACATGTCACAAGAGGATATCAAGTTTCTTAGTCACAAACTGAAAAATAAAAAGAAAAAGCGGACTGATGGTGAAAACCACTCTGTGGCAGTATCAGATCCCAAAATAGTAAATAAAAAAGACATATCCAATGGTGAAAACCTCTCAGAGGTTGCAAAGGATGAGACTCTTGATATCCTCCCTGAACACTTTTAGGAAAGATCTTCGGTATTGATTGAACCAACACAGCCAGTAAACTTGGGCACTGTTGAGAATCCTCAAATAGTTCATTTGGCACAATCTTTATCAGAAGATGAGAAGGTACAGTTCATAGAGTTCCTAAAGGAGAAGAAGATCAACTTTGCATGGTCTTACACTGATATGCCAGGGCTAGATCCTAATCTCATTATGCATCACTTATCTATAGCTCCCGGGATCAAGCCCGTGAAATAAAAACTTAGAAAAATGCATCCTCAGGTTGCATTACTGGTGAAAGTAGAATTAGAAAAGTTGTTAAAAGCTAGATTCATTCAAGTCATTGCCTATGCAGCTTGGATCTCCAATGTGGTCCCTGTTTCTAAAACTGATAAATCTATCAGGATCTGTACAGACTTCAGAGACCTCAACAAAGCATGTCTGAAGGATGACTTCCCTCTACCAAATATTGACATGATCATAGACCTTACAACTGACTTTTAGATGTATTCATTAATGGATGGATTCTCAGGCTATAATCAAATCAAGATCGCCCCTGAGGACTAAGAGAAAATTGCATTCACATGTGCATGGGGCACATTTTGCTAGAACATCATGCCATTTAGGCTAAAGAATGTCGGTACAACATATCAAAGAGCTATGACAACAATATTCCATGACATGATGCACAAGAATATGGAGGACTATGTCGATGACACATTGGCTAAATCCAAAGAAAGAGATACTCATATTGCTGATTTGAGAAAGATATTGGATCGAATGGAATAGTTCCAACTCAGGCTCAATCCAAAGAAATGTGCCTTTCGGGTCCAATTAGGCAAACTCCTAGGATTCATCGTATCAGCAAAGGGAATTGAAGTAGATTCTACAAAGGTAAAAGCTATTCTAGAGATGACTCCTCCCCGTAATATCAGTCAAGTGAGGATGCTACAAGGAAGACTCCAGTCTATCTAGAGATTTATGTCCCAACTTGCAGATAAGGCACAACCCTTTACTAAGCTACTACATAAAGGGGTTACATTCAACTGGGATGAACAATGTGAAGAAAACTTCAGGGAATTGAAGGCATACCTAGCTGCTCCATCTATTCTTATGGCACCGATTCATGGAAAACCTTTGCTCCTATACATTTCAGCTACAGCTACATCCCTAGGAGTATTACTGGCGCAAGAAGATGACACAAAGAAAGAGTGCGCTATCTACTACATTAGTAGAACTCTTGTCACTTATGAGCTCAATTATAGCATTATTGAGAAAGCATGCGTAGCAGTTGTCTTCGCATCATAGAAATTGAGACACTACATGCTCTCACACACAATCAAGCTCATAGCTAAGATCAATCCTCTGAAGTATCTTTCAAGCAGAACAACATTAACAGGCCATTTGGCGAAATGGGTCCTCATTCTGAGTGAGTTTGACATTGAGTATGTTGAATGAAGAGCTATCAAAGGACAAGTACTTGCAGATCAACTAGCTGATTCACCGCTCCAGGATGATGCACCATTGCTAATTGAATTTCCTGATGAAACAATCATGCATCTCACCGAATATCCATGGAAGATGTACTTTGACGAGTCATTTAATCAACAAGGATCTGGAGCATAGGTTCTCTTCATTACTCCACAAGGATATAAGATTCCTAAATCTTACAAATTAATGTTTCCATGCACCAACAATATCTCAAAATATGAAGCGTTGGTCAACGGCCTTGTTGACGGGGTTTTGCTGACCGGGTCCGCCAACAGTCATAAGTTGTCACCGGGTTCTAGGGAAATCGACCAACTCCGTCTGCAAAGGTTGTCCAGGGAAATAAATTCTCCAGGCCTTCAAGCACCTGGGTGTCGAGTCACGACGGTGTGGGGCTCGGATGGGAGAGGTGACTGTTTTCGAGGGGGATAGCTGGTTACTTCAACTCATTCTCCTGGAGATTCAACACGGTAAAGGGGGTTTCCCGGAGTATTCCACACTTAGCAAATAAAATGAAAAAGATCCTGCGGGGTTAGAAATGTTTCATCTAACTACAGTCATGCTGAAATGTTTGGAACATCAACAATACTCTAAAAAAACTACACTAAATACCGAAGAAACACACAACCATCAGTTAGCATTTTATCAGTAGCGGGAACAAAGAGGTCGTTAATCTACTTTAACATATCAGAGTAAAGGACATGCAGAACATTAAAACATAAAATATCATCAACTCAGAAGCAGGGACGTTAACAACATCATTGCCATGAATCCTTCCTTCTTTATTAATATTCTTTCCAGCAAGCACTGGTGCGTGATACAATGGTGGCTCCAAGGGAGCATTCAACTACCAAGAACAGAATAATGGAGCATTGAGCTCTGCAAGTAAAACCAGAAATCACTTTTCTATTTCTTATGGACAACAAAATCATCAATTTTGCCGGCCCTTGGAAATGGGTCGATCTGCCTATTTATACAACTTTCTAACCCTAACCCTATTTTACTGTACTTTAATAAAATACAATATCTGGGGGCCGGTACTACCTGCGCCACCCTACAAAAGACCTGGAGATGAAATAGGTCTGTCATGTCAGAAGAATAAGATAAGAATATACATCGGAAGAATCGGTCTCGAGAAGAGAGCCGGAGAGGAGAAAGAAGAAAGTAGGTCCTTCAAGGAACGAGGCCTCATAAATGGGAAATGCAGCACCCTGTCCCCAACGTGCCAGGTGTACCTTTGAACGGTGTTTTGAGAAGACCACCCTGTCAGAAACCAACTGTCGAGCCAATGCCTCTTGATGCGCCCAACTACCCTCTGACAGTCTTTATTAACCGCCTCTGAAAGTGACTGGTCGGCCCCGGGGGTCGGGACACAGATCACTTTAAAAAAATACAAAATTTTGGATCCGGGACTCCAGGATCCGGGAACTTATGTCCCCAAAAGAATAAAGAATGTTCAATATTTGAGTTTCCCCGGTTCCCGGAGAAAACTCAAGGCTGTTTATTATCACTAAAGGCCTGAATGAGGTGGAAAATGTCGTCTTCATCAATTTTCTTTAGGCTGGCCCTTCTATATCTGGCCACTTCAACTTGTTCCCCCAGGTCTGGAACATTATTTCTGAATTCATCCGCCATTTTTGCGGCGTCATGGCCCTTTAGCACCGTTTCGGTCAATTTTACCATCTGGGTCCCATCCATCCCCTCCGGGGATTGATACCGAGAGTTCATCATCTCATCAAAATTTCCCAAAACTGTCTCCTAAGGGGTATAAGTATTTGTACTAAGGGGATCAACCCCGAAAGCCTTTATTACAAAAGACTTGTATAAATTGGAAGAAGTCTTCACTGTATTCACCTTTTCTTGTAAGGACTCTACCAGTTGCTTGATTACCTCCAATGTGAGGTCCAGTCTGGAGTGCTGATTCCTTACAAAATCAAAGGATTCCTCACCCAGAATTCTAGATTCAGAGATTATATCTTCTCCCAGGGTGAGGAGCTCTTCAAGCTCTACCTTCCACGCCTGGTAATTCTCGGCGTCACTCTCCCATTGCTTAATCAACGCTTCTGCCTGGAGAATAACCTTCCGGGCTGTATATAGATCTGGGAGAGTGGACACTAGGAAACGCCGGGTGTTTCCTATCTGCAAAGCGACCCATTCATCTACTGCTTGGGCCTTCTTTTTCATTATTCGCAGGGAGTCTATGTCGCTCTGCGATAATTCCTCTGATGTGGAGGCCTGTGGAGGAGCGGTGTTGATGGGTCTGGCCAGCTCAGCAAGCAATCCCATAAGGTTTGCGTTCTTCTCTTTCTCCACCTTGAGCCTCTGGGCCTCTTTTTCATATTGGGCCTCCACTGCCCTTGCTGCCTCCTTCAGCAGGTCCACTTCGCCCTGCTTCCCTCTCTTGCCCAAGGATACCTCTGCGATATTGTAGTCTGCGGGATCTGCGGTTGCTTCATCGGCATCTGGGGGAGGGGTCACCACTACTGCAATTGCTTCTCCGCCCGACCCAGTTCGTAGGGTATGAACTGTCCGGGCCTTCTTTGCTTTTGGCGGAGCCTGTGCCAAAGCCATCATCTCGGCCAGGGAGAGAGGGATCACCGAAGTAGATTGGGCTTTTTTTTTCTTGCTTTCCACCAGCCACGGAGGTGGGAGAGGTGGCCTTCCTGCCAGAGTTTGTTCTTCAGACCCTCTCCCGGTATCTGGTGGTGGCTGCTCCTTTTCTACATATGCTTCCTCCGTTTCTCTCCCTGCCGGAACCTCTTCTGCAACAACATCCTCAATTTCTATATCCTCAGCCTGGTCCCGGATGTCAATTGGCGAGTCTGGACCCTGGTTGGCTTCCTCGGGGATTTCTTCATTTTTTTCTTCTTCTTCTTCCTCATCTGTCGGCAGTAAGGGAGGTATCAGGCCGAGATTTAGAGTTTGGGCAGCTGTGATGACCTGCCCAAAGGTTGCCCTCGGGAGTGGCCTCAGAAACGCGGCGGCTGGGGTTACGGTTGCTCTCGAAGGTTCAGGTCTGGGTTCCCCAGCGGATGCCTTTTGTTCACTCAGTTGTTGTTGGTCCACTCTTGGACCTTGTACTGCCTGAGCCCCAGAGGCAATCTCCAGCCTTGCTTCTTCTGTCTGCTGCTCTTCTTGTTCTGTAGCTTCTTGTTCCAGGTCCTGTAGGTCCACAGCCTCTTGTTCTTTCTCCGGGACCTCCATCCCGGCTTGTGTGTCGCCTCCTTGCAGATTTCTGAATTCATCGGCTACAAATAAATCAAACTCTTCTTCTGGAGGGGGACTGGCTGGGACCTCCGCCTGTTCTGTTTCTCTCTCTAGTTTCGGGGAATTGGAAGAGAAGATCTCTACTTCTTTGGGGAGGGATACCCTTGGCGCTGGTTCTGCCTTCGACTGGTGGATGTGCTTTCTCTTCCTCCGGGTGATCAGAGGCGGCCCCGCATCGGCTATTGCCGCTGCTTCCATAGGATCTACCCCAGTTGCCTTCATCATTAAGGCTGCTAGTGACGGGGAGGAAGGGGGACGAATTGGTCCGGCCATTAGCGGGGGAGTGGCGAGCCTTGTGATCAACTGCTCCCTCATTTTTTGGGAGGTTGCTACAGATTTCCTAATCTGTTCTTGAATGGGGACTTGTTGCGCGGGGGGAGTTATTTCTATCCCCTTTCCTTTGTCTGCGCCTTGCGCAAAAGTCCCGGCCCCCGGAGTCAACTTTGGTGCCGGTGGTGGTGTCACTTTTGGTACCGGTCTAGAGGCTAGGCACATACTCCCGGGGCACGCCTTTTTGAAATAGGCGTGACTTCACTCGAAAATTTCCTGAGTGAAGTCCTCAATTGTATGCTCTTCCTGGGTGGCCCATTTTATTGCTGGCAATGCCATTTTATCTATCCCCTTCTCCTTGTACTGGGGATCTGTGGTGGGGGCGGTGTCTGAAAAGCCCGCCAGGAACCTCCGGAGCTTTAGCTCCTGCATCATTCCAGCTGTCATTCTGTCATAATGCCAACTTCGCACATCCACATCATCTTGGCAATCGGCCCAGAAGTCTTTTATGTGTGCGAGGTGGGGCTCCGAAGCCCAGGGCAGTGCTGTTGCAATTCGGCCATGCGGATCAAAGTTTCTCCGCGCCAGATAAAATTCCTGCAAGTTATAACACTTTAGCTCGTTGTCTGCCTCCTTCACGGTGGCCAGACTGCAGGTGTAGTTCCCACAGGAGATTGGGAATGAAACATTAGGGACCTTCTTGTGGGCCAAGAAGGCATGCAACTCCATCATTTGCCTGCAATATTTCAGCAGCACGATCTTGTCCCCACAATATTTGGGCAACAAGTAGGGTTTCCCGGAGAAGCCGGCGACCCTAATGTAGGTATGCTGCTGGAACTGAATATAGTAGTGCCCATAACTACTAACCAACTTCATCACCTCAGTAGATAGGCGGTATCCGGCATCCCGGGTGGGCGTGAGCAGATGGTAGTAAATGAAGGAATCATTTACCCGGCAGAAGCTGGGGAAGTTGGCCTCCCATTGGATCTGTGGGAAATAATCCCATGGTGCTTTTTGTCCTGGGCCAAATCCAAGGACACCATCTATAAGTAGGCCATTGGAGTGGGGCCTCTGTTGGGCCAGAGCCCAGAAAACATAAGAAGTCATATAGAACTTCTTCTTCTCATTCAACTGTCAGAACTGGGAGTCAACGTGATTGGAGATTATGGTCACCCAGTCGAAGAATTCCCCCTTAGTGGAGATGCCGAGGAGGAAATAATACATCCATTTTGCAAATTCCTGGGCAGAGGGTTGCTCGAAGACCTGGGCCAATGCTATCATCCCCATCTGGATGCTCTCCTTGAATTCAGAGCGGGGGATGTCGATCTTCATTCTTTTTGGGTCCCTCTTCGGGACCTTGAGTCAGTTGGTGTTTATATACACACGGGCGACATCCTCCAGTTGAGCAAATTGTTTCAAGGCATCAGTCCTTGTTACCACTGTGGCCCTATCAAACTGTGGGATGCCCAGGCCTGCTTGGAAAGTAACTGGGTCGAGGGACACCAGTGGAGTGGGGAACCCCGTGGGTTCTGCGGCTGCGAGCATGATAGCCCGGACAGAAGGATTGTAGTTGGCTGCCAATGCTAAGACAAGCTCCGGGGACTGCACGGAGCACGGGAAGCAAGCTGCCCGGAGGATTTCAGAACCCCCGACGTTGGTTGCAAGTTTATCTCCAGCCTGCCGCTGGATGTGCATTACTTTCACCAGGGCCTGCATTTCTGCCCAAGTTTCAACGTTGGCGTCAGTCATAAGTTTCATTTTAGACTTAATCTTTGAGCCCACTATCTCATTGTCTTGCACAAATTTCATGGTGAGGGGCAGCTTTGCCAGGGCCTTCTCTATCTTTGACTTTGCAGCTGCCCTGGTTTCTGATGTCGTTGGTAATTCTGGGCTTCCAGGAGGGGATGATGCAGATGCTTCAGACATGGTTGGAAGTTGAAGTCCGGACCTGCGAGATAAAGCGACCGTCAGAATATTTTATCAGAATGAAATAATTACTCGGAGGTCCGGAGTTCTCACCACCGCGTCATTTGCTTTTCTTGAAAAGTTAGTTTTGCATAAAGATATCCGAAAAGAAAAACATATGAACTTAAGATTTTCATCATATCTCCGGGTCCGGGAAATTTTATCACACTTGATGAAGACATAGGATGAGGGGAAGTAAAGGGACCCAAGGTCCGAAGAAATGACCGTTAACAATGAAGAATGTGAAGGTAAGTCCACGTGGGTGCCATGTGGGTTGGCATTAATTGGATGTGATGGCGACGACGGCGGAGCCGACTGTTCGAACGCGCAAAAAGGGAAAGCCACTTGGCCAGAAGTAATTGCGCACATGGGAAATAAATGAGGCTCTGATAGCCTTGATGGAGGAGAGAGAAAACCACCTGTTTGAAACCGGCCATGAGCCGAGTTTCAAACAGGTGGTTTTCTGCCTCGAAGCAAATTTGGAGGTGAAAACTAGAAGCAAAGGCGACTTGACCAGCTCGTCAAGCCACCCAGAAGGATACACACAGAGCCGAAGGGTATACACATGGAAGGGAGGAGATATACAAGGGATATCTACAAAAATGCACATATACATATGAATATACACACGGGATTACTCCCGCGAGAAAACCAGAAAAAGCAGAAACAGATATATACAATCATCTACATCATGCACATGCTATTTACAGACTATTTAAAAACTATTTACAGACTATTTACAACCCCTGCATAGAAGGAAGACAACCTTCTAGCAGAGCCGACCCACCAACGGGCGGCAAAACCAGAAGACAAAAGAAAGACATGACAGAGAAACGAAGCAAACGAAAACAAAACCAGGCAAACCAAGAGAACCAGAAGAGACGAAAGCAAAACAGAGAAGAGGGAAGCCGAAGCACCAACCTGAAAGCGCAGAAGGCAGAGGAAAGGAAAGATTACCATGAGAACTCTGCAACAACTTCAAATCGTCAGGATATCGAGATCACCACCATGGAGCGCTAGCGTACGTCTGAGAACAGCAGAAGGTGTTAAACTTTGATTATCACAAATTTATCTGTAACTGCTCTGCTAATCACTTTGAAATCTCTCTATTTCGCTCTAAGTGCTTGAAGTTTTTAATCACGGTAAATGTCAAAATGACAGGTGAGTCTATTTATACCCGCGGTAAAAATTAATCCTCTTCCTTCCGGGGATTGTAGGTCAGGCGCAACCTCCGGACTCCGGGCCCTAGGATTCCTTATGATGATATTCCTAAGAACATCATAGTAAAGAGTCCCGGAGTCTGGAATCCGGCTTCCAACAAAAGATGACCTCCAGGTCGGAATCTCGGAGGGGAAAACCAAACCACGAAGACAACACACACCGGGAAGAAAAACCCCAGAGAAAGAAAGCAAAAGGAAAAGAAGGGAAAAGAAAGAAGGCAAAGCCGCAGCAAAAAGAAAAACAAGGGAAAGAAAAGGGGGACCCAACATTTTGCACACAAAATGTAGGGACGGGAATGCAGGGCATAACAAATGGTGACTATCTAGGACAAATGCCTTAGCGCATTTGAGAACCATAGAATCTCTGGTTAGCACAACTGTAATCGATCCGTCTCCTGAAGCGTTTAACAGGCCAAGAGCAGCATATCTGAGAGAACCCGACCATATAGGAGTCAGTCCGTAGCTTTTCATCTCTGGTGTCGTGTGTGCTTTGGAAAGAAATCAAGCCGATGACCCCGGGGAGGAATAGAGAAGAGGTATTAATTACATCGAACTAGTTGTCGATTTGCTCGTTTCCCCCAGAGACCAGAGTTATGTCCCGCTTCCTCTTATTATTTTATTTATTTTCGGGTGGGGAAGGCGGTAATTCTTTCACCATTGAGCTTAAGCTTAGTTAAATTCAAATGGCGGTACTTCTTTCACCTGTCCACCTATATTTAGATATTCAAAGAGGATAAAACTCCAGACCCGGGAAGAATTTCTTTAGATTTTCAGACGTGGATCAACCAACCAGTACAACCGATCTACCTCCGGTGTGTCTGATTACTTGTTCCTTATATTATTTTTATTCACTGATTGCCAGACCCTCGGAGACAACACCCAATGGAGATTGTTCAAAAATGTGCCGTGATCCGTAAAACAAACTCGGAGACCGAGTATATTCCACCGTGCTAAAGATAGATTCTAAAGTTCACCATGCCGGAGGCATTTACACCAGAGGCCAAAGTTATGCGAAGCATCCCAATTCCTGCAAGACGGAACAGAAATGTCAGGACCAAAAGAAGACCGAAAGCAAAAACAAAGACCGTCCCAGAGGATAGCCGACAGGACTATTTACAAGGGGATATTTACATATAATATAACTTTGGACAAACTTACCCTTACTCGAAGTAGTGTTTGAGAAACTATCCATTAACAGGCAATGCAACAGGTTCTCCAGTCAAGGTGTTAAGGCGGTAAGTGTTGGCTCCGTAGATTTCTGAAATTAAGTATGGTCCGAGCCAGAGTCGTTGGAACTTGGTGTGCTTTCCTTTCTTCTCCTGGGCCTTGTCCCACAGCAGGACCAGATGCGAGATCTAAAAAGCCTTGTATTGGGCTCTCTTGTCGAACCATCATTTTACCACTGCTTGATGACGCGCGAAATATTCAAGGGCTGCGTCTCGCTATTCTTCCATTCTTACCAAGTTTAAGAGCCGAACCTCTACGACGTTGTCCCTGTTGTTGAATTCTTGCATGAACTGTAAAATCGGGATTTGTAAGTTGACTGGGAATATAGGGTTCTGACCATAAACCAAGTGGAATGGGGATGTTCCCAGGGCAGCTTTAATACGAATACGATCTTCCCAGAGGGTGAATTTTAGTTTTTGGTGCCAATCCCAGGGATTTTGTTCTAACAAATGTTTGATCACCTCAAGTAGATTATTGTTCGTTGATTCAGCAATGCCATTTCCTTGAGGATAATAGTTATTGGAGAACTTCATTGTGATCTTTCGGTTCTAGGTCCATTCGAGTAATTATGCGGAAGAAAACGCCAGACCATTGTCACATACTAAAGCAAAGGGCATTCCAAACCTCGTGACGATGTTTTCTTCCAAAAACTTGATAACTATGTCCGTCGTGTTATTTTTGCAAGGGATAGCCTCAGACCAACGAGTGCAGTAATCAGTCGCAGTAAGGATATATCAGTGGTTGGCAGACGAGTTGGGGTTGATCTCCCCTATGAAGTCAAATGCCCACTGGGCAAAGGGTCTAGCCTCGTAGACTGGCTGCAGAGGCATGGCTAGGTTACGCTCACGATGTACTGCAGTCTGGCAAGTATGACATTTTCTGACATGAGCGTAAACATCTCTGAAGATATAGGGCCAATAGTATCCGGCCCGGAGGATCTGATGGGCAGTGGCATCAGCCGAACCATGCCCGGTTCCAAACTGTCCATGGAATTCATCAATTATTTTTATAGCTTGGTCCCTGTCGATGCACCGGAGGTACACTCCCTCATAGTTTCGGCGGTAAAGCGCAGAATTTTTAATCATGAAATGGGCACTTTTCATCCGCAAGGTGCGGCATTTGTGGGGAGGTAATCCCTCCGGGCACTTGTTATTTAGCAGTAAGTACACCAGATCGGTATACCACAGGTCTTGAGTAATGGACTCTACAGTATAAGTCTGACATTCTATGTGGGGAGTCTCTTCTGCCATTACCCGACTTAGTCCCTGGCCTTAGACTATTTTCATGGGCTGCATCTCTAAGTCATATTCCTGGAGGATGGCCATCCATTTCCCCCGTCTCTCGCCCAATTCACTCTGCATCAGCAGAGATTTGACAGCCTGGTCCAGAATGATAGCGTGTACTTTACTCCGAAGAATATAATGCCAAAATTTATTCACGGCGCGAACTAGGGCAAAGGCCTATTTTTCTAGGGGTGAATACCAGACCTCAGCGTTCTTAAAGGGGGAACTCATGAAAGCTATCGGTCGTTCTTCCCCTTCAACCTTTTGGGTCAACACTGCCACGGTAGAATGCGGTGAAGCAAACGAGTAAATGTAAAATGGGAGGGAGTAGTCTGGACTAGCCAGGACAGGAGCCTCCGTTATAGTCTGTTTGATCTGGGCGAACGCCCGCTTTGCTTCAGGACTCCACTCAATTTTGGTATCCTTTTTCATCATCTCATTGAGTGGTTTGACGATTTCTGTGAATCCTGTGATGAATCGTCGCACAAAGTTGATTTTTCCAAAGAAGGATCACATTTCCTTTTTACTGCTAGGCATTTGTAAGTTCAGCAATGCTTTGACTCTATCAGGGTCTATGGATATACCCTTCTTAGAGATGATATGCCCTAACAATTTCCCCTCGGTGACCCCGAATATGCACTTCTTAGGGTTGAGGGATATTCTGTATCGGTGACATCTCTCGCAGATCTAAGCGAGGTGGGCGGGATGATCACGCCTGTCCCAGGAGAAGATGGTCAAATCATCCATGTAAATGATTATGCATCAGTTTACAAGGCCCTTGAATGCAATGTCCATGGCCTTCTAAAATGTAGCCCCCGCATTGATTAAGCCGAAGGGCATTCTTCTATATGCAAACGTCCCCCACTTAGTGGTAAACGCTGTTTTCTCTCTATCCTCATACTTGACCATGACCTGGTTGTATCCTGAATATTCATCCAAGAAAGACATCATCTAGGATCCATTCACTATTTGCAACACCTCGTCCAACGAGGGGAGAGGGTGATTATCTTTCTTGGAGGCCTTGTTCAAATTTTAGAAATCCACGCAAAGGCGAATCTCACCGTTCTTCTTCCTGACTGGGACTAGGTTGGAAACCCATGTAGTATGCTGGATTAGGAAGATTATCCAAGCTGACAACAGTTTTTCACCTCTTGACAAATCAGAGGCTCTATCAGGGGGTTGACTGGTCTTTTCTTTTGCTGAAAGGGCTTAGCGTCAGGTTTCAGGGGGATGGTATGGGTCATGATGGATGTGTCATATGTCTTTAAGTATTCATAACCCCAGGAAATTACGTAGATGTATTCCCGGAGAACTGTGAGAATCTTCTCCTTTTCCTCAGGGGAGCAGGAGGTACCAATGTGGATGATCTTCTCTTCACCAGGCTGCCCGATGTTAACCTTTTCAAATTTTCCTCCCTCGGGGGAAGATAACACCTTCTCACGAGCCCGAGGGTCCGAGTCAAAAATTTGTTCTAATGCAACCATCCCCTTAGGGATGGTGTTGGTGGGAAAATCCATGATCCCATCATCTTCATCACCCTGCCCAGTATCATCGTGATCTCATTCTTCTACTATTTGATCTTCAAAGACACCAACATTCGCCATGAAGGCCAAGATATGTTGATCATCCTCAAAAACCTGAAAGTGAGTGACATTATCTGGAATGGAGGGGGTGGGGACCATCTCAACTGAAAATCTCCGGAGTCGTGAGCCAGCCATCGGCTCGAGTGTGCTAGCAGAAATGGCCAGGGCGTCCGGGATGTAGTTCCGGCGCCGGGGAATGAGATCAATGCCAAAGGCATCGAAGTCTTCGATAAGGCTCCAGGCCCGGTTGCGGTAAGCGGCCAGCCTTTTGTCATGACATGTGTATTGACTCCAGACTTGTTTAACAACCAACTCTGAATCACCCAGAGCCCGGAGGCGGGTGATACCTTTCCTTAGCGCGAATAGGAGTCCAAGGACCAAAGCCTCGTACTCTGTGACATTGTTCGTATAGCTGAATTACAGCTTGTAGGATGCGAGGAAGGATCTCCCTCGTGGGTTGATTAGTTCTACCTCGGCTCCACAGCCTTGTTTGGATCGGGACCCATCAAACTTCAGGGTCCACAAGTCATTATTTGCAATCTGGGGCTGTGAAAAGGGGGGTTTCTTTGGATTATCGTCGGGAGACTTGGGGATTTTCTCCCGGATTACCGACGTGGAAACAGGATTCACCTTCGGAGGTGTTTGGGATTCTTCGGGGGATGGCGCCAAAGGAGTGCACCCCTAGGGACACTGGGTCCCGGGGAATCAGTTGCATGCTGTTTGTTCCGGAGGGTATCAAGGTGTCGATTAGCAATCGAGAGACATGGTTCACACTCAAGCTCTGAATGTTTTTGGTAATGTATTCGGCACCAAGTGCCGGACATGAGTGTACCAAGGGTCGCTGTGGGGCCCCGAGAGTTAACTTCAACTCTCACCTTTTTGTCCAAGTCTTGTGTTCTTTGCAACACTACGGGATCCTCTCCGGGGATGAAATCAAATGTTAAGATTTCAAGAGGGCGGTATACCCCCGGAGAAACCTCAGAGAAAAGGACTTCATTGACCCTTCCAACTTTGGTGATGGCCTATTTCATCCAGGGTTCGCTTTCGACCCAGATATGATTGGATTCTCCTTCCCATGGAAGCCATAAGTGGGTGAAGTCGGTCGAAAAGTATCCGTTTAAGGACTTAGACCAATTCTGACTTAGTAACATCCCATAGGTATTTGGGATGTCCACCACTTGGATGTCAATGATGCTGGCTATCCTGGGTTCCTGGATAAGGTGTATCCGGATGTTCTTCAATTCCCCCACCATTTTCACAGTAGTTTTATCAAGTTGGATTACTGCGCCATTAGATGGGGTGGGGTGGATTCCGAGCTTCTGACAAATAGACAAGGGCATGATGTTACCCGAAGCTCTAGAATCTACTAGGCAATTGTGAATATTTTTTCCGTAAATGTTCAGGCCTAGTAGGAAGGGAGGATCCTCATTGTTTCCCCGGAAGACAGCCGCGTTTGCATCTTCAAAGGAGACGGTCTTGGGCGGGCAGCTAATGGCCTCCGGGTTTCCTAAGAGCTTCAGAAGAGACTTCATCTGCTCAAGACAATTCAGCAAAACCTCCATTAAGGTCATGGAGGTGGTGGTTTTCTCTAACGCCTTCGTAATATCAAATCTTCCTCCTGGGAACGGGTGATTTTCCTCTGCAAGGTCTTTTGCTTGGTTAGGGCTGGGACCTTTTGGAGGGACGGGTCGGTCAGTTGCGTTGTTCCGGGGAGGAGGAGTATCCTTGGTAGGAGGTACGGGCATGTAAGCTAGTCCTTTACCCGCCTGGCTTTGAGTATTGTATGGAGCTCGAGGGTTGGTAAAGGCGTTGGCCTCAAAGGGCGGAATGGATTCATCAAAGAATCTGGGCAATTCGGATTCTTCCTCATCTTCCCCGGAGGTTCCGAAGAAGATGGTATCACAGGTGAAGGCACTGTGGGTTTTCTCTTAGACAGGAGGCTCCGGGGGAGCGGTATCGTGCGATTGTTGCCTGTCTAGATGGAAGATCATTATGACTTTCTCCAAAGTGGCACAATTCACTTTATTGTGCAAACCTGTATCGTGCAGCTGACACCAATTAGTCATGGGCTGAAAGTCTGCGACTGGCGTAAAATGGGATGGTCCAGCACCATTTTGGTTGGCATTTTGGTTCAGAGGCGGGCCTCCGGTATTAGCGTTATTGTTCCATTATTGTTGATTGGGCCTAGGCCCGTTAAAGTTTCTTCCCCCGGTATTGTTGTTTCGTTGGTCGGACAAGATATTCCCTCTCTGGGAATTTGAATTCTGGGGTGTGTAGGACCCTGCCTTCAGTTGACCCATGTCCATAGTCAAAGTGGATAGCATTCGCTGGAGGGATTCGACCTCGGCGGTCAACTGAGTGTTAGCGTCACAATGGGATGGTTGTGGCGGTTGTTGGCTTCCCGGGAAGGCAGTAGGATTAGCCGGAGTCGAGGGCGGCAATCCTCCAGCTGTGGACGACTGGAAGAATGGCACTCTGGACGGTTGTGTATGAGTTTGTTGTGTATGGTATGGCTGATTCCAAGGGAAGACTTCTAGACCTAGTGTCATCTGGGTTTGGGAGGGGTAAACATATCGTGCCTGTTGGTCTACCAAAGGTGGCGAGGGATTCACCGCCATCGAGGGGGCACCTATTGCCAGATTGGGATTGTAACCCCCAGCGTATGCAGTTTGACCAGGGATCATATTGAAAGGCGCGTTCTGTCCAATCCCACCCAGGGATTTGTTGAGACCACGGGACAATTCTAAGGCCAGGTTGTATACTTTTGCCAAGGTATCTCGGTCACCCGGGGCGGTTGTTCTCCAGAGGAGAGTGGCAACGAACGGGTCCATTGCGTTAAGATAGGTCTGTATAGTCACATCTGGGGATGGAATGAAGGGGCCCGTGCATCGCTTCAAGGAACGCTGGAACCTATGGTTGAATGCTACAAGGGGTTCATTGGGTTCCTTTTTGATGGAGATGAACTGGCTGTGGGACCAAGCTGGGTCCACATGCACGCGAAAGGAAGCCAGGAAGGCGTCCTCCATATCCTGCCAAGTGTTTATGGAGTTTGCAGGAAGGTTCAAGTACCAGTTCAACTCGCTTTGTCCTAGGGATAAGGGGAACATCCGAGTCACAACATCCTCATGCTGGATTCGGTGTCGGTTCATGGCATCTTTGTATGCTTGTAGGTGTTCTTCTGCGGTTCGTGAGCCTAAGCGCTCATATCGCAGGCAAATCTTCTCCGGGTGAGAGGGTAAATCATTGGTGGCGCCCAGAAATGTGCCCATTGGGGACCTAGTGTTTCTGAAATATGCAGCCATTGGGGGAACTATATGCTGGGTAGTTTGGGTATTGGTTCCCGAGACCGTCTAGGGAGCTTGAGTATTCAAGGGTATGGTAGAACCCCAGACTACAGTGGCTGGTAGGACTTTGGATGTCCATTTCTTTTGAGCAGGAGGCTCAAGTTCGACAAACCTTCTGGGATTCGGGGAAGACCTAAGGACTCTTTCAAATTTGGCTGGAGAAAAGGACCCAATCCCACTAAAGGCTTGTCTCCTAAAACTACAACTCGGGGAACCCTCAGGAGGTGTAAAATCAGAATCTCTGGGAGGGGACGAGTTCATGCCCTCCTTCTAACACCAGTTTCTATTGATGGGGTTTTGCTAACCGGGTTCGCCAACAGTCATAAGTTATCACTGGGTTCCAGGGAAATCGGCCAACTCCGCCTGCAAAGGTTGTCCGGGGAAATAAATTCTCTGGGCCTTCAAGCACCTGGGTGTTGGGTCACGACGGTGCGGGGCTTGGTTGGGAGAGGTGACTATTTTTGAGGGGGATAGCTGGTTACTTCAACTCATTCTCCCAAAGATTCAACACGGTAAAGGGGGTTTCCCGGAGTATTCCACACTTAGCAAATAAAATGAAAAAGATCCTGCGGGGTTAGAAATGTTTCATCTAACTACAGTCATGCTAAAATGTCTGGAACGTCAACAATACTCTGAAAAAACTACACTAAATACCGAAGAAATACACAACCATCAGTTAGCATTTTATCAGTAGCGGGAACAAAGAGGTCGTTAATCTACTTTAACATATCAGAGTAAAGGACATGCAGAACATTAAAACATAAAATACCATCAACTCAGAAGCAGGGACGTTAACAACATCATTGCCATGAATCCTTCCTTCTTCATTAAT
>MU224228.1:252610-266101 GCA_018584345.1 Thuja plicata | reverse complement strand
ACATGCTTTTTCATCTTTTTAGCTTAAATTTGAATTAAATCCTTCATGCTAGAATAGTATTGGTCACTGATTTATAGCATATTATGAGGGCTAGTATGTTATGAATTACACTCTTTCTAGTTAGAAGACAATCGGTCAGTTTTAGTGGGTTTTACATGCTTTTCTAACCCTTTTGGACTAATATAATGACTTATTGAGTGTTTGTGTTGTTTTCATCAGGTACCCAAATACACACGCACACATAGTAGTAATTTAAAACTCAATTATGTTTAACATGCCTTTAATGAAGTTTTGAATCATCAAGGGCATGAAATTAACCTTTCAAACACAAGGCTTTAGACCAACTAGGACCTACGTGAATTATTTTGACTTAGAGCAGAAAATAATGTAACACGTACCTTAAGGGAAGAACCGATATGGTGTGGTCCAAATTTTTTAACCAAGTTGCAAATCCTAACAAGGTTGTTCCTAGTGTTTACTCTCCCAATCAAAGGTGTTGGAATAGAAAGTTTGAGGCCATTATGAACCATTTCTAAGACAAGCAATGTAGAAACTTTCATCTCATGGACATTGCAAGATTTGGAAAGAAACAAGATACGGTTGCCACTTTTGAATGAGGTAGGATCTTGTGAAACTGGGAGAGTCTTGTGTGGACATCAGTAACACAATCCTATAGCATATAATAGATCATTGATACATTGATGAGATTTGAGAAATAACCTTCCAAGGATCGTTAATTTTTGTGCTTAGTGCACCTCAAGGGACACTTCGGTCTGGAGGGTTTTGGAACGTTCAAGCAACTTTGTGAGTGAAATGAGTTTGTTCCTAGAAATTTCCTAGCCATCCAGAGCTATTTGTGTAGACGGTTCAAGGCCAAGATGAACCGTTTCAAAGATTCACAATGTTGCAACTTTCAACTAAGGCACATTGCAAGATTTGGCAACAACTAAGATTGGGTTTCCAACTTCAAACGAGGTCAAATATCCCAAAATTAAGATAGGTTTTTGTGAGCGTTAGCGAAATGATCTTGTAGAACCTAAATGATTATTGATACATTGCATGAGTTCTAAAAAATGAACCATCAAAGATCACTAATTTTCATGCTTAGTGCACCTTAAGGGACACTTCGGTCCAGAGTAGTCCATAATGTTCGAATGACTTGGTAAGAGAAACAAATTTTTCCTAGAGTTTGCCCATCCAACTAGAGCTATTGGTGTAGATGGTTTGAGGGTATGATGAACATTCAAATATATGCAATGTTGCAACTTTCAACTGAGTCACATCACAAGTTCTGACAATGATTAAGATTGGGTTGCCAATTTCAAAAGGGGCCAAATCTCCCAAAACTAAGAGAATTTTTTGTGAGCATCAAAAAAATAATCTTGTAGCACCTTTTTTTTTTGATATGTCAGACGAGCTCCAATAAATGAACCATCAAATATTGCCAAATTTTGTACTTAGTGCACCTTCGGGGTCACTTTGGTCCAGAGTGGTTCGTAACGTTTGAGCGACTTGGTGAGTGAAATGAGTTTGTTCCTAGTATTTACCCATCCAACCAAAGCTATTGGTGTAGACGGTTCAAGGCCAGGAAACCATTTCAAAGATAAAAATAGTTGCAACTTTCAACTGAGTCACATTGTAAGTTCTAGCAATGACTGAGATTGGGTTGTCAATTTCAAATGGCGTTGAATCTCCAAAAACCAAGAGAGGTTTTTGTGTTAGAGTAAAAAGATACTTTCATAGGTATTGTGCATACAGTGGATTTTGGTAGAAATTTTGGAAGTCCCACTAGATTTAGCGACACTGCCAGATTTAGTGGAGCTCCACCATATTTAGCTAAGATCAGTTAGAGTTCTTCTTGTTATAGAGCCCTCTTCATTTTTTTGTCATATCTTGAGAAAACAAAGGCATTTTTGGCCAAACATGATATTGTCGGAAAGATGGATCTGAGCCCGATCTGATTTTCTAGGTTTGGTTTTCTGATTTTGTCATCTTGTAGGGTGTTTTGTTAGTAAAATTTTGGGTTCAATTTTGCACTCTGGTCTCCATATCTTGCTCCTCTAGACTTTGTTTTTTAACTTTTGCATGTCGTCAAAAAGTTGGTTCTGTTCTTCTTCTTCTTCTTCTTCTTGTGTGGGTCTCATCGCCAGAATCTTCTCTAGGTACATTTTATTCAATTTTTTTTCTTTTGGCATTCTGGTGGATATCTTAGATGTTTTAGGTGCTAGGATCAGTTTCCTTGCATGAGATGAATCCTTTTTAGATGTTACATATGTTCTGATAGATTTTTGTCATTCCTAAGCATTGAAGACATCATTCTATAACATTTCTTTTTTGCAAGCGCACTGAGATAAAGTGCCATCATTGCATGCTTGGGATCTTGCACATTTTGTGCTTGTTTGTGTTAGAGTAATTATATTTTTACACTTATTAATTAGATCACATCGGTTTAATTAATTAAGTTGTTTATTAATCTGTTTACTTAAGCTATCTCTTAGGTGCATTATAATTAATATTTATATTAATTATTAATGCGCAACCTAGTTTTTCCCTTTTAGGGTTTCATTCACCTTTATAGGTCAAATTTTTAATTATTTGTTCATGATCTTGGAATATATTTTGTTCTCTCACTTCTTGAGATTTTCCAAGCTCTGCTTTTTGTTTCTTTCGACTTCTCTCTTGTAACAGGTCATTTGCATGCAGGTGTTCTTGGCGAACTGTGGATTTGTCTATCTCAAATCCTACATAGTATCAGAGCCACACTACTGCTGCCTGGTCTAGAGGTTTTGAAGTCATTATTTGAGGGCAAAAACCATAACTTCTCTAGGGTTTCCTCTTCAATCTGGAAGAGGCACTTTTTTCTAGAGCACGTTGAGCAAAAATGGAGGCCACCATCACACTTAGAAGGCCCAGAAGATCATGTTTTCATATAAAGTTTGCCATTTTTTTCCACAGTGACCTCTGGGAATTTTTTTCTCCCTCTTAGGCTGTACGACATGCATTTTGAGAAAAAAATACTTTTTACGTGTTTTTTGAGCACAAGCAACCGCACTGCCCACTCGCAGCCCCAACCCCTGCTTAGCCTAAACCGGTGTGCCACTGCAGCGCCGCTTGACGACTGCTCCACCCGGTCCCACCACCAGCACTCCGCTCTGCCGTTCATGAGCCAACATAGCCGGTGATGTTAGCATTCTGATTGCTGATGTCATTTTTCAGCCCTTTTTTGATATTTTTCTGGCAGCTTCCATTTTTTATGGCGACCAGATTTTTTTCGGTGAGATGACCTGGTGACGTGCATAAGGCCATCAATTTTTTTCCCGGGGAGGTGTGATGGCCATTTGACTATCAAATTTTTTCCCAGGACTGGTTTTTTCCAGAGAGCTCAATTTCAGAGGTGCTGTTGGTTTTTTGGCCGTAACTTTTGCATACGCTATCATTTTTTGGAAAATAAAATATTGCCAGAAAGCTCTTTTCGAGTCGGAGACCATGATGCTAGTTTAATTTAAACATTAGGGAATTTGAGTTCCTAATTTTTGGAATCAAAGTAGAGGCTTTAGTTTCCTTTTTCTTTACATCTGGTGTCCAAGTTTTCTCCTTATTTTTTGTGCTTTCTATAGTTATTTATTTGGTGTACAGGGGATATAATTATACATTGTGGGGGGTGCATTTTAATTTCTATAATTTACTTCAAAAAGACCCTTCTTCCATCTTCTTCTCTTAATGTCAAACCCTTCTGTGGCCTGACTGACATCACATAACTATAACAGCTAGAAATCACACATGACCAGGCTGCTTATGTCATGTGGCTTATGGTCATGTCTGGATGAGAACCAACCTATTATGTAGTGCTCTTTTGAGGTTCTTCAGCTAAAAAAAAATGGATGAAGCCATGGGCTTGATTGCACTAAACATCTTTGATAGTCTCATGTTTCACCTGTATGGGTTGAACACTCCTCGGGCTATTTGGGGCAAGTTTGCATTTTTTTGGCACAGTGAATGAGTTTCGAGCACTATAACTTGATGTAGAGTTGACTTCTTTGACTCCTATTGACTTTCCCACTATTAAGGACTTCTTGATGAAGTTCAAGTCTCTGCATTTAATTTTGAAGGGATGTGGGAAAAACAAGACATATGATGAGTGTATCTTCCTAATACTCTCAAAGTTGCAAGGATAGTATCAGATATTTTCTTCCACTTTCTACTCCACCATAGATGCTTTGGGTACCAAGCACACCATGCCTTCCTTTGGGACCTTATGTGATCGGTTGACATGGGAACAGGCAAAGATCCAATAGATGGATGCTTTTGGCTCTTCAAGCCAAGCATTGGTTGCTCATTCTTCACAGGGGAAACCAAAATAGAAAGCCAAACCGAAGAAAGATTTAGCAGGCAGTGAGTCTTCCTCCAAACCTGCACAGAAAACTAATTCAAAACCTTTAGCTCACCCTTCAAAGGGTAAATCTACTTTGAAGTCTACTGAGTCTACCTCCAAGCCTAAGAAGAAATCATTTGAAACCTATATTTTTTGTGGAAAGGATGGACATCCTGTTTCTAGGTGTTGGAAATATTTGGAGGCTTTAGAGGAAGCCATGCAGGAGCATCACATTTCTTCTCCTCAGTCCACATCCTCCCCTGTAGGGAAAGGTCATGCTCTTACTACACAAGAAATGACTTCTGGGCCCACCTAGATTTTGGATTCTGGTGCCACTCACCACATGAATCACATTCAACAGTTGGTCACCTCACTTGCTCATTGTGGTACTTCATAGATTGTTGTTGGGAACTCATCAAATCTTTCAGTTGTGGGTTCTAGTTCTGTTGCATTAGCTAGGGGTTCTCTTTAGGATGTTCTTGTGGTCCCAGACATCTTGACAAACCTATTGTCCATCTATCAGATTTGCCACTTCGGCTATGGTAAGATAGTTGAGTTCTCACCACATGATGAGGTTATTTGGGACCTACATGATTCTGATTTGATTGTGGCTACTAGGAGTGTTGACTCTGTATCTCACCTATACAAATTTGATGGATTTGAGCCTTCTAATGGTACAGGTTCCTATCTTATAGAACATGCAGATTTAGTGAGTAGACTTTGGCATGAGTATTTGGGCCATGTCAATTATAGATATCTTCAGCAGATGAGCACACAAACACTTGTTCTTGGGCTTCCTAAGATTTCTTGCACTGATGGTGTTTTTCAGGGTTGTGTTCTTGGAAAAAAACATAGGGATACTTTTCCTTAGGGATGAGCTACTCATGCTTTGGCACCACTAGAGTTGATTCATAGTGACCTCATGTCATTTCCTACTCCTTTTTTTGGTGCTAGATATGTGCTTACTTTCATTGATGACTTCTCCAGGCACACATGGGTTTACTTTCTTAACTACAAGTTTGATGTCTTTGATTCATTCTAAGTCTTTAAGACATTTGTGGAGAAGCAATCTGGTCTTTCTATTCGGTGGATACACACAGATAATGGGGGGGAGTATGTGAACCAAGATTTCAAGGATTTTTGCTCTAAACATGGTCTACAACATCAGTTTTTAGTTCCCTACACCCCTCAGTAGAATGGTGTGGCTGATAGAAAGAACAAAACACTTCAGGAGATGGCTAATTGTATAATTCAGTCCAGGTCCATGGATTCATCTTTTTGGGCAGAGGCAGTCAATTATGCCAACGATATTCAGAATCGGATGCCCCATAAGGCAATTTGATATATGACTCCTAAGGAGGCTTGGTCTTATGTCAAGCCTAATGTATCTTCATTCTGAGTTTTTGGTAGTGAAGCATGGGCACTTATGCCTGATGCTCAGAGGAGAGCCATGGAGTGGAAGAGCCAAAACCTTATTTGTGTTGGCTACTACAAGGATGTTAAGGTGTATATGTTGTTTGATCCTGATTCTAGTGAGGTCTTGTTCTGGTGAGATGTCCAGTTTGATGAGCACCTTCCTGTAGTAGATACCCTAATTCTAGAGTCTACTTCACTTACCACTACTCCCTCATCTCTTCCAGATTATTTTTAGGATGATGAGGATGATGATCTTGGTGATCCCCATTTACCTCCACCACAAGATCCTCCACAAATGCCTAGATGATCTCATGTTACAGTTGAGGCTGTAGGATCTCTGGCAGGTGATCCTTCATCTTCTTATTGCACCTGGTCTCATATTGTGGGTTCTAGCCTTCTGAGACATGCTATTTGTGGTGATCCTCAGAATTTTTTAGCAATGTTAGGACATTCTAAGTGGGACAGTGCTATGGAGGAGGAGTATTCTTCTTTGATGAAGAATCATACTTGGGATCTTTGTTCTCTTCCTAAGGGAAGAAAGTTAGTGTGATGCAAGTGGTTGTATCATACTAAGTTTGTTGTTGATGGTTCTATTGATAAGTACAAGGTATGTCTTGTTGCGAAGGTTTTTTCACAAGTTGAGGGTATTGATTACACTAAGACATTTGCCTCTATCACCAATATGAATTCTATTTGCCTTGTCTTATCCCTCACAGCTTCTCAGGGATGGCCCATTTTTCAGATGGATTTAAAGAGTGCATGCTTGCACAGTGATCTTACTGAGGAGATTTACATGGAGCAGCCTCAGGGATTTGTGCAAGATTCCTCCTTGGTTTGCAAACTTTGACGTTCTTTGTTTGGTCTCAAATAGGCCCCTCAGGTTTGGTATGAGAAGATGGACTCTTTTCTACTTTCCACAGGATTCACACACTGGCATTCTGATACTACAGTCTACATTCAGTGTCTTGAGGATGAGGTTTTGATCCTTGTGCTATATGTTGATGATCTTCTCATCACTGGTAGCTCATCTTCTATGATTCTGGATGTTCAGCACATATTGATGGAGCAGTTTGAGATGACTGACCTAGGTCCATTACACTACTTTCTTGGTCTGTAGATTGTTCATTCCTCTACTGGGATCTTCATTTACCATCATAAGTATTCTCTTGACACGCTTCAATGCTTTGACATTCTTGATTGCATGCCTACTCCCACACCTTTTTAGTCATGTGTTACCTTGTCTACCTCTTGCACTTCACCTTCAATGGATCCTACATTGTATCAATAGTTGGTTGGCAGTTTGTTGTACTTGACACACCCACATCTTAATCTCTCCTTTGCAATTTGTCTTGTCTCTCAGTTTTCACATGAGCCTCATGAGAGTCATTGGAAAGCTGCCAAGCATATTTTGAGATACATTTAGGGCACTACTTTGTATGGAATTCATTACACATCAGGGGCTCCTCACATTATTGGCTTCACTGACTCAGATTGGGCTGGTGATGTTGATGATTGGAAGTATAATTCTGGCTTTGTTTTTTGTCTTAGCTCTAGTCCTATCACATGGTCATGCAAGAAGTATAATTCTCACACACTTTCATCTATAGAAGCTGAGTACAGGGCTGCAATGCATGCTAGTCAGGAGATTTTATGGCTTTGGCAGTTGATGACTGAGTTTGGTTTTCCCCCTGATTGTCCCATTGTTCTGTGGTGCGATAATCAGAGTGCTATTACATTTCCCTCAACTCGGTGGAGCATCAGTGCACTAAACACATTAAGCTTCATATGCATTTCATCCCTCAGTAGATTTAGGATGGTGTTCTCACTTTGGAATACATTTCCACTAACGCACAGGTTGCTGACATCTTCACTAAACATTTTGCATCTCCGTGCTATCTTTAGTTGCATTCTATGCTGGGGGTGATAGAAGTTGTCCTTGGGGGGTCTTCTTGAGGCCTTCCTTCCTTCATATTTTTTTTAGCATGTTTCTTTATCTCTTTTTGGAGAGGGTTTTTTTCCCCTGGGTTTTCTCCTTTGTCTCCGGTTTACAGAGATTTCCTTGTATTGGGTACTTGATCAGGCCTTGTTGCCGAGACCCATTTTCTTGCTTTCATAACTGTGCTAGGTTAGCTTACCTCCTGAGCTTTGCTTAAGGGAGGGTGTTAGAGTAATTATATTTTTACACTTATTAATTAGATCACATCAGTTTAACTAATTAAGTTGTTTATTACTTTGTTTACTTAAGCTATCTCTTAGGTGCATTATACTTAATATTTATATTAATTATTAATGTGCAACCTAGTTTTTCCCTTTTAGGGTTTTGTTCACCTTTATAGGTTGAACTTGTAATTATTTGTTCATGATCTTGGAATATATTTTATGCTCTCACTTGAGATTTTCCAAGCTCTACTTTTTGTCTCTTTCAGCTTCTCTCCTGTAACAGGTCATTTGAATGTAGGTGTTCTTGGCAAACTATGGAATTGTCTATCTCAAATCCTACAGTTTGTGCTCACACTACATAATAAAGTTCTATGGGGGATTTTATCTACCTTTGTCAAGTGAGTGTTCCTTCCACAACATTAGCCTCATTATGTGTTTCCAGAGATTGATAATCCTTGACACTATCCTTTATGTGCATTTGTACTTTCTTTAACATTCATTTATTCTTGACAACCTCTTTCAGTGCACCCATCATACCTCTCTTTGCTCAGCATTATGGGGGGTATTTCTTATTGGTTCTAATGCTTCCTTGGTTCAATGGAGTGAGCAATGTATTTAGTATTTGTTCCTATGTACTAGGAAAATTCAGTGACTAGCTACCTATGCATTTTAGTGAGATGGATCATTTACCATTTGGACACTTCTTTAATTCCTATTTTGGAGGCATCCTTCCATTTTTTATCAACTCTTCATACTTTGGTGTTTTTTTCCATCTGTATCTTTGTATTTCGATGTTTTCCTTTGTTTTCCATCTTGATTCGAGTAGTGTCATTTGAGGGCACCCATACATATTACAGTCTTCTCTACCTGATCAGATTCTATTTTAGTGGAGGTTCCAACAATTATTCTTTGACAATGTTTTCAACTTCATGCTTCAGTGGTGTTCATGTTCTTCTTTTGATCACCTCTTTAGACTTTGGTGTTTTTTCCATCTGTAACTTTGAGTTATGATGTTTGCCATCCTGATTTGAGTAGTGTCATTTGAGGGCACTCATGCAGATTATAATCTTCTCTACTTGATCTTGGTTCCTATCTTATGGGACATTCTCTAGTTTGGAGGCTTCTTCGGTCCTTCACTAGTCTTCATCTCTTTTCAGAGAGGGGTTTTTCCCACTAGTTTTTCTCCTTTTCTCCTCTTTACTGAGATTTTTGTACTTGGTTACCCGATTATTCCATATTGTCGGGACCCATTTCCTTATTTTAGTAGTTGTTTCTAGGTTTTTAGCTTCTCCCTAAGTTTATCTTAATGGGTGGTGTTAGAGTAAAAATGTATTTTCACTTATTAATTAAATCATTATTGATTTAATTATTCAGTCAGCTCTTTATCTCTAGTTCACTTAAGCTAAACTTTAGGCGTATAACAATTAATTTTATTATTAATTATTATCATGAAACCTAGGTTTCTCCACCTTCTAGTGTTCGATCTCCTTTATAAGGATTGATCTCTTTGTAATTATTAATTATTTTATAATTCCCTCCATTCTCTCTTTGAATGAATATTTCATCTTTTAGATCATTATGAGTTGTGTCTTCATTCTTTTCTTTTGTGACAGGTATTGTGCATATAGTGGATCTTGGTGATTGAATTCTTAAAATTCTAACATTTTGTGTGCAACAAAAAAATGATCATGTAGAATTTGATGAATCATTGATACATCACATGATCTCCGAGAAACAACCCATCAAATATTTTCAATTTTTGTACTATGTGCACCTTAAGGGTCACTTTGGTTTGGAGTGGTCTGGAATGTTCGAGAAAATTGATAAGTGAAATGAGTTTGTTCCTAGTGTTTAACCGACCAAAAAAAGCTATTGGTGCAGATGGTTTAAGCCTAGGATGAACCGTTTCAAAGATACACATAGTTGTAACTTTCAACTGAGTCACATTAAAAGTTTTGGCAACGACCGAGATTGGGTTGCCAATATCAAATGGGGTCAAATCTCCCAAAATAAAGAGAGGTTTTTGTGGGAAGTGGAAATAAAATCATGTAGAGCCTAATAAATCATTGATATGTCACACGATCTTTGAGAAATGAGCCATCAAATATTTTTCATTTATGTGCTTAGTACACCTTAAAGGTCACTTCGGTCCGAAGTGGTCCAAAATTTTTAAGTGACTTGGTGAGTGAAACAAGTTTGTTCCTAGAGTTTATACAACCAAAAAGATCTATTGGCATAGAAAATTTTAGGCTAGGATGAACCATTACAAAGATACACATAGTTGCAACTTTCAACTGAGTCACATTGAAAGTTCTAGCAATGACTGAGATTGGGTTGTCATATTCAAACATCGTTGAAATTCCCAAAATCGAGAGAGGTTTTTGTGGGCATCCAAAACATGATCATGTAGCACTTGACATATCATTGATACATCGCATGAGCTCCAAGAAATAACCCATCAAATATTTCTTATTATTATATAATGTGCACCTTAAGGTTTACTTCGATCCATAGTGGTCCAAAATGTTAAAGACACTTGGGGAGTTGAACAAGGTTGCTCGTAGTGTTTACCCTACCAACTAGAGTTGTTGTAATAGATGGTTTGAGACTAGGATGAACTATTTCAAAGATATGGATAATTCCAACTTTTAACTGAGTCACATTGCAAGTTCTTGCAACGCCCAAGACTGGGTTGCCAATTTCAAACAAGGTCAAATATTTTGAGAGAGGTTTTTGTAGGTGTCAAAAATATGATCCTGTATCACTTGAAATATTATTGATACATTTCATGAGATTTGAGAAATGACCAATCAAAATTTGTGCTTAGTGCATCTCAAGGGTCACTTCAGTTCGAAGTGGTCTAGAACATTTGAGCAACTTGGTGAGAAAAAGAACAACAAGATTAGCCAATGAGTGCATTAAGGCACTATTGAATGAACCAATAGACAACAAACAACTAAGATTTGGTACCTATGAAGAGGCCAAATAGAAGATTAAGACAAATCTTGTTGTCAAGAAGGCTGTAAAATAGTAAAAAAGAATGGTAAAGAATATGAAAATATCTTCTGAAGGAGAAGAAGAAGAAGAAGGTGAGGAGGAACAACAGGGCAAGGAGGAAATCACCGAGGATCAACTTCCCATTGGTGATACAACAGAGCAACAAGAATCAGAGGAAGAGAATTCTGATTCACCACCTCCTCCTGCACCTAAGAAATCTAGAACAAGAAGTCAAACAACAAAAGATGCAATTCCTTCTCCCATGGTAAAAGGGAAAGTATATAAGAGGAAACCAGACACTCAAAAAGAAAAACAACCAGCTAGGACACCTGCCAAAAGAAGGAAATATGTTCAGACCAATGAGGACTTATAGGATTTGGCAATGGATGAACTTGATACCATGAAACAAGCAAAGGTGACAGCAAAGGTTATATCACCCACTGAGGACATTGATGAAATCTGTAAGAACATTTCTGAAGCTACATCTATTGCACATCCTAAGATCAGGAAATGGTTAAGATGGGATACTGTAGAAAAGAATAAAATTGAAGATGCACTTATTGCTAAGATGTGCAAACACTACTATGTCCCAGTATATTTCACCACCCGAGATGTACCACAAGAACTATTAGATAGAATTTCTTCTAGATTCACTTTTGCACTTCATGAGGAGAAGAGGATAAGAGAAAGAGTGTTGGTCTCTCTTATGCCTCCTAAATCAACAAGAGAAGAAATCAATGAAGTCATGGAGAAATATACAAAAATATTCTCACCCAAGTTGAGAGCTTATAAATTTCTTAAAGAGAAACTTATAGAGCTTGAACAAGACACACATAAGATATGGAGTGAGATACTCAACCCTGATGAGGAGTGCAGTCCTAAAAAGAAACCTATCAACAAAATAGATAACTCAACAGTTGAGTTTGATAGTGAAGAGATACAGATCACAAGCCAAAAATAGACTGATATTATAGATGAGGACTGGTCAAAAGATGGTAAAGATGATCAAGTACTAGCAATCCCCATCCACATAAACTTGGAGGATGAAGAAGTTACCAAAGAAGAAATGTCAATAAAAGGTAACTTAGATGTTGATATAAATGATGATTCATGGTTAGAAAACATTGTCAATACCATTATAGGAAAAGACCCTGCAGTAGAGGTTTAAAAAGATGAAGACATCAATGCTACAAAGGGTAATACCGACGGACAGGACATAGCTATTGACACTACAATAGTCAATACACCGAAAAACATGAATATATTAATAGATGCTATTGATATACAGTCAAGTTAGGATATATCATCTCAAAAAGATGATTATATACCCAAGGACATGGGTACAGATGAAAACAAAGTTGCATCTAACACTCAAAAGGAAACAAATACATAAATGAAAGATGCAACCGATGATCAACAAGATGTATCAAAAGATCAAAACAAAGAGGCAAATGACAAAATTGATGATACATTGAGAAAGGTTGAGAAAAAAGAGAAAAGTGAAGGAGTCAAGCAAGATGAAGGGACAAAACTCAAAGAAAAAATATCTGTTGATACACCCAAGGAAAATGAGGAGACGTCTTGACCAAACTAGCCGGTAGACTCAAAATAGATACACAAGGACGCCTCATCTTCCTGACACTCACCTACAAAATCAACCCAATCTCATGCATTATAGATGGTAATACATCAATCTTCCACCCAGCCAAAGAAGAAGAAGAAGAAAATAGTGAAGAAAGACATCTCGGCTGTCACACTAGATGAAATAATTGAAGTTCCAAACTAGGATATTACCATTTCGGACAGTGACAAACTTCAAGAGTTTGGAGTGCTATGTCAAAGAAAAGCCGTACAAAAGAAAATGATACAAGAGCATAGGAAAACATTGGCACTTGACAAAGAAAAAGAGATACTCCAACAACTTGTTCCTGAAGTTAAACTTGAAGCAAATGCTACAGTTAGGGAACAAATTGTTGTTCTTACCGACGCTATCACAGAGTAAAGTATAGATGCAGAATAGGCTATGGAAGAACAAGCATAGAAGAAATATCAATATAAGTTAATTGATAAAATCAGCCAAGAAGTGGCATTGAACAAGGTAAAGCTCTCTGAACTCACTGATGAATTAGAGCCAATGATTGCTGAAGCAATCACCTTAGTTCAAAAGATGTGCACAGTTGAGAAATTATCAAAAGAAAATAGTGACAAACTAGCAGAGATAGATTCAAATGTCACAACAAGTGCACAAAGCCTAACCTCACATGCCGACAGCATAAAGGCACATCATGACATGGTCATAGAGGCAAATAGGCTAAGGCAAGAAATATGGGATGTTGAAACTCAACTTAGAGGTGAGATTACCGAACTGCAGGCACATATTTTGCCTAATCTTACTATTTTACAGCAGCATATTTCTGATGCAAGAAATCTAATAGCAACCCCTGAGATGTCTGTAGTAGACAACATCTATGATATCCATGTAAGGATTTCACTGGAGCACATGGCTCTAGAAATGCTGAAGGAGAAATGGGAAAAGATGATGGAGG
>MU224228.1:192871-208564 GCA_018584345.1 Thuja plicata | reverse complement strand
ATAGGCACTAAGAGGGGGGGGGGGGGTGAATTAGTGCAAACAATTACTTAATAATTTTCACCACCAATTTAACAAAGTTAATCAAAAACTTCCAAATAATGAAACATACAACTAATGATATCAAATAGAAGTAAATAAAATAAAGAATCCACATAAGAATCAAACATGACACACATATTTTCCATGTGTAAACCCTTTTAAGAGGGATAAAACCATGGTGAGGATGAAACCCACAAATTCACTTCATTGTAGTATAAAGTGTTTGCCCAAATAGGAGCTACAATACTCTGTCAAGAGTTCACATTGTTAAAAGTGATTAGTACCTTGTTAGAAGTACCAAAAGACCTGATAGAGTCTACCTTGCTAGAGGATTTCAAAACCACAATTAAGAAGTTACCATGTAAAAGGATTTACAATAGGAACCTATTAAAGTTCACCCAGTTATGGGATTTAGCTTCCCAACCTAGAAGGTTGGCCTAGAGTAATGAAATATGTCTCTTCATATGTAGAACGGAACTATTTTCCTATCAGATCCACTATGCTCTTTTTTTATCTAACGATGTATATATCTCTTCTCCTTCAATATTTGATCATCCAACTTTAAAATATGATCACAACCCTAAATAAAATAATAAAGATCACCTTATATAGTGTTGTCCTTAGTGACTTAAGACCTAGAAACTTTCCATCATAGTCGGCCCAAAGTATTGAGCAACCACCTTGAGATCATTGTCAAAAATACCTAACATGTTGGCCTCAATCATAATATCCATTTTTATGAATAATAATTGACCTCAGATCAACCACCTTAATCAATTTTATATGAAACTCTGATCGGTGAACCCATAGGTACACTATCTTCTTCAGTATAAAAACAATTCACTCTAAAAATTGAATTAACTGTTGCAATCAGAATCATGGATTCCAATAACCATATAAAAACCTCCTCTATTATTTCAATGCCTTATCTATACTAAAACTCAACCGCCACCAAATTCTTTGACTGAAACTATTCTTCCTATATACCAATCAACGCACTTAACTTTTTCTTCCATTACTGATCATCCAAAGATCTTACCGATCGCTCCAATCATGTTAATGCATAATGTTTCCATCAATGAAAACTAATTATGCATCCCTTATGATCACTCATAAGAAATCCAAAAACTACCATATGCCAACAATTTGACCATATGATGTATCAATAATATGATAAGCCCATGTTATCCAAATCACCATAAATGTATGAAAGAAACCATATACAAACTCTGTAGAATGTGATAAATCATCACTCATGTAAAAATGATACTCCCTCAATATTTTTTTATTCTCCTCTATACTATTAGGTGAATGCATGAATGCTATATGAAAAAATATAGCAACCTATTGAGAGTTGTAATACTTTTCATGAACCTCATTTTGTGGTTGTAGTGTGTAGTTATGTGCAAACTCCACAACTAAAATAATGGTATCAAATAGGAACGTGTTCTTGCATAACTTGAATTGCAAATCCAACCATTGAGATGTATGTGTAAGGCTTGCATACTCATAAACATTTATTTTATGAAAAATGTCCATGAACTGATACACTAGAGTCTTTTCAATCACTAAATCACATCCTTCATCCTCTTTTCCATCTTTTAGATTGTATCCCATGGTCTTATATTTTCCAAATTCCACTATTTCATTCCTAATTTTATGTGTACTCTCTATATGTTGAAAATTTGGCAAATGTTGCAAACCACCACAATTTATGCATGTACCATTCATGCAGTCAAGGATAAAGGATCCACGAATGGACATTCCATCCTCACAACCAAACAAAAACCACAAAAAAATTCACAAATAATACAGAGGTAGAAAAATCAACCTATAAATTTATATTATCTCCAACTGGAAATTACATCCAACATGTCGGGCTATAAGGCCTTCTTGGTTACAAACATATACAAAGAAATTATACTAAGATCTACTCAAAAGATATCTGCAAGCATCATGCCATATACCTTCTTCCAATAGCTCACAATCCTATTCTAACCATATTCACTCCCAAATCTAACTTATTATTTCTATTGAGTTCACTACTTTCCGTCTCTCAAATAAGAACAAAACACTTCTTTTATATAAGAGGCAGCCAAGAGGTCAGCTTAAAAGATCCACAAAATCCAATACCAGAGAAGACACCAACCCATATTTAGGTCCATGCACTCCCCAATGAGAGATCCACAATAAATGTCATGACCAAAATTAACTACGCAAGTCGGCCAATAGATTTAACCAAATAAAACCTAGTAGGTGAGACAAACCACCAAGAAAAAAAATACACTCAGTAAAGCCACTGAGAAAATAGAAATAGACACCATGATCGGCCAGGGAAACTAAGCCACCAACATCAACTGAGTTAACAACACCCCATTCAGTGAAACCACTGAACACACAGCCACTGAGCCAATAATAGTGACTGAGCAAACTTTAACCGAGAACTCATAGTAGTTTTCTAAAATTCTCCAACCAAATACCGAGCACAAAACACACATATTTTTGGTTGATACATGATTTCCATAAACCTGAGATGCTCCTGCATCAAACACAATAGGTACAAGAAAATTTTTCCAAGTAAGGAAATCATGAACATTTTATGGGAATCAAAACTAGTATCCCATACCTTTTCTTAACCCATACATCCTCTTGTCCTTTAGCCAACATTGTATTCCCTTTGTCCAATGTCCCATTTTGCAAGTTCATCTATCTTACACTCTTCTCAAATCTCATGTCTGCAACTGATAGTAACCGACTATCCTTTGTCTTCTTCTGCTCGCCTAATGTACTTCTAATCAAGATTTCACTTAACCACATCCTCTCCAGACATCATGATCAACTTCTTATTCCACTTAGTATCATCTAAATCTTCTTGTCCAATAAGTGGCAACATCTATTGTACCACCTTAGTTAGAAATGTCACTTGTTTGTTTATCTCTAGAAATTCCTCCAAGATGTCACAATCCTTAACTCTTTCCTTTAGTTTCTTCTTCATTTTACTCATAGGAACAGGTTCATCAACTCAGCTACTCATGTCTTCCAATGTCACCCAGGAAACATCTGATAACTCCACATCATCTAACTCCTGCTTCCTACAAAGGTATCCATTTATGCTCAGATCCTCCCTTACTTACCATATAGCTATTAGCATGACCATTGAACATAGTATGTCTATCAAATTGCCAAGGTCTTCCAAGAAATAGGTGACATGCATCCATAGGAAACACATCACATTATATCTCATCATGATAAGCCCCAATATTAAAATTAACTAAGCATTTCTCTTCAATCCTAACCTTAGACACATCTTGTTTCCAACTAATCTAATAAGGCTTAGGATGTTTCCTCCTTTCTAACTTCAATTTACTAACTATCTCTTTTGAAACAAAGTTCTCATAACTTCCACCATCAATTACAACATTACATACCTTATCCTTACACTTACATATGGTTCTGAACAAATTCCTTCTTTGCACTGGTTCATTAACACATGCAACCAATCTTCTAGTGATAAGAACTTCACCTTCTTCTACAACTTTCACTATGCCTTCCTCAGTAGTGAGTGAAACTCTTCTTTTAACACATTGAAAATCCCTATGACCCTTCTCACTACACTAAAAAAAAAAACCTATGAACTCACTTCTCCCTCTTTCTCTTTGTCCACCATTGTAGTTCCTAGTGGTTTGACTACTACCAGATCCTTCATCATTTTTGTTGGGATTTTCTACAACATTACTCCCAGCAATTGTTTCACCAGTCTCACCACCTTGGTTTTTTAATTCTATCTTCCTTCAAACTTCTTGTTCAACCTTTCTTCAATATTTAATGTCATCTGATAAGCATATCCTATTGTTGTCATCCGAACAGTAAGTAAATCTTCTTGAATACTAGGTCTCAAGCCATAGAAATACCTAGCAACCTTTTCTTTATCAGCTTCAGAATGATCAGTCCTAATCAAGATTCTATAAAACTCCTCAGTATACTCATGCACTAATTTTTTTTTGTCTACTTTAAGGCTTTCATCTTTTTTAACATATCCAATTCATAATCAACTGGAATGAATTTCCCTTTTAGCTTTTCATCCATCTAATTCCACCTAGTGATCTCTTCCTTTCCTCTCCTACTGCTTTCTAATTTAACTTCTCTCCACCATATATTTGCATGACCCTTCAACCTGGACTTGCAAATCAAACTTGGTTAGGATCTTCTACTTCCTCATACTCAAAGTATTCCTCCATCTCATTAATCCAATCAATCAATTCCTCTGGCCTAAGGCTACTAACAAATGTAGAAACTTCAATCTTAGGTCTTTTCCCAATTTTAGACATAGCTTTCAGAAATATGGTCTCTTCTAGATCTCTGACTTCTCCTACAACTTCCTCAAAATGTTCTTCTTCCTTAGATTCTTCATCACTATGTTGGTCCTCTTTCAATTCATTCTTTTTTCACAACTCCTCTTGTAGATGTCGCATTTGTTTTTGCAAATCCCTAAAATCTTCACGATTGACTTCCCTTGTAGGTTCTCCTCTGTTATCTCATGAGTTTTCTTTGGAGGGATTGTCAATTCACCAATCTCCAGCAATGAAACCTTTCTTTGATACCACCTGATGTAGTTAAGGACAAAGGATCCAAGAATAGACAGTTCAACCTTGCAACCAAACAAAAACCACAAAGGAGTTCACAAATAACACAGAGGTAGAAAAATCAGCCTAGAAGTTTTTATTATCTCCAATAGGAAATTACATCCAACATGTCAGGTTGTAAGGCCTTCCCAATTACAACCATATACAAAGAAATCACACTCAAATCTATTCAAAATATCTCTACAAGAATTAGGCTAGATACCTTCTTCCAATAGCTCACAATACTATTCTACCCATATTCACTCCAAAATCTACCTTAGAATTGCTACTAAGTTCGCTACTTTCCCTCTCTCAAGTAAGAATAAAACACTTCTTTTATACAAGAGGCAACCAAGAGGTCTACCTAAAAGATCCACAAAATCCAACATTGGAGAAGCTAGCAACCCAGATTTAGGGCCACATAATCCCTAATGAGACTCCATAATAAATGTTGCAACCAAAATTAAATGCGCAAGTCAGCCAACACATCCAACCAAATAAAAACTAGTCAGTGAGAAAGACCACTAAGCAACAAAACCCACTCAATAAAGCCATAGAGAAAACATCAATAAACACTGAGATCGATTGGTGAAACCAAGCCACCAACATCAACTGAGTTAACAACACCCCACTCAGTGAAACCACCGAACACATAGCCACCGAGCCAACAATAATGATTGAGCAACCTTCAACTGAGAACTCTGCGTAGTTTACCAAAATTATCCAACCAAATACTGAGCTCAAAACACACATATTTTTGGTTGATACAGGATTTCCATTAACCCGAGATGTTCCTATATCAACCATCCAAGATTGAGAGCTTGTAAAATTTTTGACCATCTACTCTTTCACATAAAATGGTAGATATTAATTCCCTTGAAGATCTAGGTGGGTCCTTTATGTTACAATCCTGCAAAACATTGTTAGAATGGAAATCTACACATATATGTCGATAAAAATCATAATGTTTATAAAATTAAATATGTAGCCTACAAAAACAAGTTATACATGTGTGATTTATCTTGACATAATTTGTTTTATCCATTTAAAAATAGCTTTGACTAATTTTAATTTGAGGATACATACCTATAAATTTTGCAAAGAATTGTGTCTAAGTTGAATCCAAAAAATGTTTTGGATGGGAATCATAGATTTGACTACCAATCCTCCTTTTTATGACATCTCTTTGATTAGGAGAAACTCGTGTTATTATTACAAAAATATTCAATCAAGGATTTCAAAGCTTCAACAAATTCTTTATCTTTTCGTGGTAGTCTACAGGGAAATTCCCATAACTCATTTCTATTTGGACCATCCACTATTTGATGCCTACCCATGGCTCACATTAGAGACTTTCTACTTATTTTCAATTCTTTTCTTGTGTCTAATGAGTCAATATTTCTCCATTTGAGTGCTTACTATTGTTGATGTAAGTACATGTCTTGTGACATTACTATCTTTCATGCATGATATAGAACCCACACTCTCATATGCAATCATTAGATTCTTTACTATAGATTTTTCACTTGAATTATCCATTATTCTTAGACTAAGAATCTTCATGATGGGCCTAAATATTATATTTCTTATCATTTCAACAAATAGTTGACATCTTAATGTCACATTTAAATTATCAAAAAGTAATCTCCAAATGTAGTTAGCATATCTTTTACAAGTACGCATGGGAATCTTGTCAGACATTGGTTTCAAAATATTAGTATCAATATCAATCAAATATTTTAGCTTTCTATACAAAATTTTAGGAGGTATTCTCAAGTATTGAGTGGTATCAACATTAGAAACATCAACAACATTAGAGATGGATTGTGTACCTTCAACCAAAAATAACGTGCCTTGAAATTGAGATGTGAAAGATGGAACTTCACCAACTTGAGATGTTAATGCTATGCCTTCAACATGGCATAATGGTGTTCCTACACCTTCAGATGTAGAGAATGGTATACCTTCAACATGATACAATGGGGCGCCTACACCTTGGGATGTAGAGAATGGTGTGCCTTCAACATGATACAATGGTGTGCCTACACCTTGGGATATAGACAATGACATGCCTTCAACATGATATGATGATGTACCTACATGTTGGGATATATAGTATGGTGTGTCTTCAACATATTATAATGGTGTGCCTCTAACATGGGATGATGGTGTCCCTTCAACATGGGATCTTATAGATGATGAACATGTTATACACCAAATTTGCACCCTACTAAACTTGAGAGTCTAGTGATCTGGTATAACATGAGATTCAATTTTAGGTTGTGGTAACTTACTAAACTTGAAGTGAAACCTCCAGATTATAGGTCATTTCCTCTTGGATAACCACCTATTCTACTCTTAAAACTTGAAATAAAACTTGGGAGGAAAAGGGAAGAAGGAAACTGAAAGAGAATAAAGAAATAAATTAATCTATTAGGTGATACAAAAAAATGACATGAATCATAACAGAAATGGCTAAGAATTAGCATGAAACCCCTGGATTAAAATAAGTACAACTTTCTGAATAGGATTGTAAAATTGTTTCATAGAGAGGTCCGAGATGAAAACTACTCAAGGAAAGAAAACATTTCACAAAAATATCTTTCAAAAAGATAGACACAGATTATGACTTGCAAGAAAACACTCAATCCAACAGATAGGTATATAAATGAGACAAGATAACAAGGAATGAACAAAATTCACAAGATTATCTTTATCAATCATTCACAATAGTACACAAAAATGCAGAAAGAAAGAGGACGAAAATAACTCAAAGATTTCTCCAACAACTAGCCACTATATTATGCTTCATAGAGAATTACAAACATATGAAAAATTGAGGATAGGAAAAATGTCATAGAAACTTTTGCATAAGCCCGAACCCCCTATACAAAAGCTTCTAAAACTACTTATATACAAACTCCTCAACTACCATGGCTAGAGAGTCGATCCAATCAGATCAGACCAAAAAAATTAGGGTTACAAAAGATATTCTTAAGAACAATAAGAAACCCTAAAATGGTCACCTCTGCACACTAATGCACCTTGGAAGATATCTTATATGATTGTATATGTCTTGGAGATATCTCCCATCACCATAAATTTGACCAAAAAATCCACCTGATCCATCTACCCTGTCTGCAACTTGAAAAATCACACCACCACCATGAAAACCTTGAGATACGATTTGAATATTTAGAAATCTAATTGTTATAGTGACAGGTGGTGTGGAAAAATTGATCAATTATCCAGCACAAGACTCTATCTCCTTTTAAAACCAATCCATCGATCTTATCTAAGTTACCTGGGAGCTCAAAATCTCAAACTGCTATGTGGGGGGAAAACACAATGCCTTGATGGGCCCCTAGTGTTTGATCTCTAAATGGAGGAAAAGAGATGACCACCCAATCAAACCTATACATAAATCTTGTCTTTAACCTAGTCTTTAAGCCAGGGCACATAAATCCTTTATATCTCCAAGTCTCTAGATACTCAACTTAACCTTGGTCTCATCACAAGATTCAGAAATACAAGCTATCTCTAAATCTCCAAATACTTATCTTGACCCTTAGTTTATTCTGAGATTGAGAGACATCCACTAATCTACATTTTAATCAACGATCCTTGCTAAATCTCATGAGACTTATCTTGAATCAGGTTCTGCCTTGAGATTCAGAGATAAATCTTATCTCTGAATCACCAAGTGCAAGTCTTAACTCTGATTTATTCTGAAGATCCAACGACAAAGGCTGCCTTTGAATCTCCCAATGTTTGTCTTGACTCTTATTTTAATTATGAGATCTAACAATAGCCACAAATCCCAATCTTGATCTATGGTCGATGATAAATCTCAAGATCTTTTGTCCAACCCCAATTCTATTCTGAGATTCAGAGATAAAGCTATCTCACAATCTCCAAATAAAAGACTTAACCAGACTCAGCATGACTCAGGTTCCATTTTGAGATTTGGAGATAAAGAAATCTCAGAGTCACCAAGTGAAAGTCTTAACTACAATTCCATTAAGAGACTTAGCAAAAACCCTTCGATATGATCTGCATCAACGTTCTGCGCTTGATCTCCAAATTTTATGAGAGTTGACCGCTTCATTACAAGATCAGGAGATAAGCATAAAAAGCCAAAAACTAACCTTATTTCCAGATCGTTGAATGTTATCCACTTAACCATGAACATTATGAGATTAAGAGACAAGTTAAAAAGGAACATGGATAATAAGACCTTAAGTGGCATAGAAAGGTAAAGCAAAATTATAATGAGCTACAAAGACTTAGGGTTTTAAGGGTTTTTTGAAAATGAAACAAGGGGCTTCAGACCAGAAACATTAGGGCTTGCAGAAAAGAAAGACAAAGACCTCAAGCCATGGAAAGATCTCATAAAAGTTGGGCTCAACCCTTGTGGGAGCCACATTTACCCCACTTGTAAGCCAAAAGAGCATAGAATAGGAAATTTTGGGTAACATTTTGGCAATTCTGCCAAATGTATTCTTACTAGACATACAAAAAACTAGTGGCCTTTGACATTCCATTGGGCATAGGAGTTGCAAGAAGCACAAAAGGGAACCCTGGGAAGTAGGAGGGATGAACAAGGAGAAAAACAATAGGAATAAAAGCAAACCAAAAAAAGGAAAAGACCTATATAAAAAAAGAGAAACTGGCTATGTAAAAGAACTTAGTGGAAAGTAGGAAAAATAAACCTATTCTAAACTAACTAGTACAGAAACTAGTTGAACAAAACCATTCACTAGATAGTTAAAATATATATCTTTCCTTAGGATAGCTTGCATTATAAGCATGAGGATAGATAATAAGACATGAGGCACATAAAAACAAGTCATCAAAGATAGAACTACTTCCTAAATAATATGATCAAATAAATTAACCTCAAATAGATCATATGAGGAAGTTTCATTAGACTCCCTCTGTGCTAAGTATTTGATGGGGCAACCTCTTGAAATTCTAAATTTGGAACTCTCTTTGTTGGTTTTGTGTTTACGAACTGCCTCCTCAACCTTACTTGGTTTTTGAGAAGGATTTTCTCCATGTAATTCAACCAGAAACATGGATACTTCTTTCATTTGATTATGACGCTCACAATCTTCTGCCTTAGGAAACAATGATTCCTTGCCAAGACTTTCACAAAAACCTTCAATGATCCTCTCAAAATAATTTTCCTCAAGGTTTTTGTCAACCTCTGCATATTGGAAAGCTTCCTCTTTAATTACAAGTTCATGAAATGACTTATCATCATAATGATTTACAACCTCCAGCTACTGCAAAGTTGCAGATGTGGTCATGACCATATCTTATTCATCTTTCTCAAAAAAACTAGAAAGGTCATCAAACAAAAACATAGCATCTTCCTCTTCATCACTTCCTTGATGATTGTGACCTTTATGTTCTAATTGACCTTCAACCATAAGGAATGAAATGTATTCCTCACTTTCAATAAAAAAGGGAAGCTTATTGAACAAATCAACCATGAGTTCAGGTTGAGCATCATTTTCCTTTTCTTCATCTTGCTGTCCCAACTTGTCATAGTCGTCACTCAACACTAACACTTTTGATTTTCCCTTTTCTTCATCACATGAAAGCTCACCCACCACAAGTACTTTCTCTAATGTTTCACTAGTATCCTTGAAAAGGTTTGGCATCATGAGAATAGCTTCTTGGAGAATATAGTTCCCCAAACCAGCATCCCAGACAACACTAGATTGAGCCTCTGAAGTATTACGTTCTCCCTGCTCATCCAGGTAGATATCTGGAATATTTTCTATCTAGGTATTTTTTTCCTTGATGACTGGAACATCGTAATTATCAAATGCAAGGCACCTTTCATTGAATAAATTAGACACATAAGGTTCTATATGGTGTTTTTCTAATGACTCAGATTTGATAGTCACCTTGGTTCCATATCTACTATGAAAAGGCACATGAGACCAATAAGAAGAAAGGTATCCTCCTATCTTGGTTGTGAATTCTCTTGATAGACATAAGGAAAAATAAGGAGGGAGATCAATGATATAAATGTCTAGGAAAGATAGAGAAGTTAGGACTAGCATGAAAGATTACACTTTCATCTTTGACCACACCTACTATGTTTACAACTGAACCATCAAGTTGTGTCACTCTCTTTTGAAATGGTTCATATTTTAGCCCTATCTGGTCAACTATTTTCTAAGGCATGAATGAACCCATGAATCCATTATCTACCATACAATTGTGCATTAGGAAATTCCCAATTATCAATTATACATAAAAGGGAGGTGGTTTTATGTTCTTACCTTGATCAGCATCCACCTCAATATTGCTGCTTTGAACTTTCTTTTCTTGATCATCAATAACCAACACCGTGATGAACTATAACTGATTGAATATTTGAAGATGATAAGTTGATGATCACCAAGCTATAAAAGTGAATGCAAGACATTAAATTAGTTAATGTATTATATTTTTATTGATGTCAACTTGATATGGTTTGATTGACCATATGCATATTGGTCATAACCTTGAAGAACTGAAGAGACACAGTTAATGTGGTCAGTAAAATATAAAAAGTTTGTATACACCGAGTGATAGTGAACACCAAACAATTCACAGTAGTAACTGAGAAAGTGTTACCAAGAAAGTGTATATTGAGCACCACAGTAAACTAGATTTGATGACTGAGTACAAATGAAGATGATGACCGAACATAACTAAAGTTAAAGAATGACAAAAATACTTAGCTAGCAGAGCTATATTTAGAGATTGACTGATTGATTGCTTTATTTTCAATGATCAATTAAACTAAATAAAAAGAAGATTTAAATCATGTTTTATTCACAGTTATCAAGGATAAATTTGTAGAATAAAATTAAAGCAGAGCTTTATGGGATAAAGCAAAGCATGGTGAGTTTTACGGATCAAGAAGTTATTTATGACAAAAAAACAAGGAGATCGAGCGACTAATCATGTCTATATAAAGAGACAAGGAATTCATTAGAAAAGTGAGGAATGCTGAATATAATCTGGTGAAGATAAAATTCTTCATCCAGATTTGATCATACAGGCTGAGAACAGAGCGAAGGAATTCTATAAACACCGAGAAACAGAGGATAGAGCATTCATCGAGCAGAAGGAAGAAAGAAAGAAAGTAAAGGAACTGAAGTGTATATTGATCAGAGAGGTATTATTGAACTAAAAATAGATCTAAATATATGCAAGTTAAATTTGTATTTTGAATAGATCATTTGCTATACCAGTTTAACCTTATTGTATTGAGATACTCAAGAGTATCAAAAGGTTTTTTTTTGACAACATAGTGAGTGCTAGGTCAAAAGATAAAATATTAGATTTAAATCCTATAACATGGTCGTACTTAACAAGGTTGGCTCTTCATCGAGCTCACTTCAGAAGAGTGAAAATATTTTGGGTTACCTTTCCTAGGTGGTTTTTCCCATATTGGGTTTCCACGTTAAAATCTATGTGTCAAATGTGTATATGTTTCATTGTATTGATATTTTTTTTTACACATTATTGAAATTGGATTGGTCAGTTAACACTAAGTTTATTTACTGTAATTTGGTAAATTCTAGAAAAGATAAACAATATATCTCACCAAGCAACTTATATTTGTTAAGTTTATTTATGGCATACATCTTGATGGATTGAAAGATAATGAGAGGGTATTATATATAAGAGATAATTTTTTGATTGGATTTTCTGAATTGTTTTTAAGGCCATTGATTCACCCCCCCTCTTAGTTATTCTAACAATTGGTATCAGAGCTTTGGTGATTGGAAGAAAATTTTAAAGGGAATTAAGCTAAATATCAAAAGATGAGTAAAAGGGATATGCCTAAGTTGAACAAGGAAAACTTTGAATCATGGAAAAGCAGGATAAGACTTCATCTATCTAGTATTGGAAATGATGTTACACAACACTTGGATACTGAATATGTTGCACATATTGGACCTCTGACTGTTGATCAATTGAGAGAGAAACATGAATATAATTCTATGATTATAGAACTTTCTTCTTCACTGACCAATGCTAAATTTGAGGATGTGAAATCATGCACCTCTACAATGCAAATGTGGGATAAACTCAAGCCAGTACATGGAGGAGACACCAATGTGCTGAGAGCTAAAGCTGAAAGCCTAAGAGGAAAGTTTGATGACCTGAGAATGAAATAAGGAGAGAAAATCACTCACTATAGTAGCAAAATCAAAGAAGATGTTAATTCTATCTGTGGAGTAGGAGGAGTACTTATGGAAGAAATAGTTGTAAGTAAAATTCTAAGAACCTTACTACTTGTTTATGCAATTAGAGTATCTGCAATTCAAGAAATGAGAGTAGTAGAAAATAACAATGTTATTCTTGATAGTTTGATTGGTAGACTTATTTCATTTGAGATGAACAATTATGACAACAATATCTTACCTACTATTGAGTCTGCATTCAAATCTTATTTGAAAATAAGCAAATCTAGTAACAAAAACACTATGAGAAATGATAGTGACAGTGATAGTGATGAAAAAGAACTTGATAAACTTGAAGCACTAATGTTTAGAAGATTACATAGAGGTAAATTAGCATTGGTCTATTTTAATTGCAAAGAAATTGGACATTTTTCTACTAGAAGCCCTAACAAGAGAAAGGATGAAAGAAACAATGACAAATCTTATGAAAAGAAGTATGACAAAAGTGATGACCGAGACTACAGAAGTGACTGACACTCTGACAAAATAGATAGATGAGATTACAAGGACAAAGAAAAGAAGGCTTGTTGCCTGTTGAGAAAAAAAATAAAAATTCTGACACTGATTTTGATGAAGATATTGAGGTAGTATTTGTTGCTATGAAGGATGATTCAGACAAAGAAGAAAGGTATGTTGAAACAACACTCATGTCTAAAGTTAGCAAAAATTATATTTGGATTATTGATAGTGGTTGTACTCATCACATTACTGGAGATAAAGAAAAGTTTGAAACTTTTGAATATTATAATAGTGGATCAGTTAGGATGGGTAATGACTCACCTTGCCCAGTTGAAGGAAAAGGTACCATCATGTTGAATAATATGATCAGATGTGAAAATTTATATTGGGTGAAAGGACTTAACTATAATCTATTGAGTGTTTCACAGGTGAACAACACATGACATTGAGTTTCATTTGAGAACAAAAAGGCAATGATCTACAATGGAAAAGGAAATTTAATCGGTACTAGAGAACAAACAAAGAGTAATCTATTCTATCTTGATGATATTGAGACCACTTCTTTATTGGCTCAAAATGAAGATGTTTCATTGTGGCATAAAAGGTTATGTCATGTGAATTTTGACAACATGGTTAAGATAAGTAAGAAAAGAAAAGTAAGAGGCTTATCGAGTATTTCAAAGCCTGACCATGTTATGTGCAAGAATTGTCAAATAGGAAAAATGAAGAAGTCTAGTTTCAAGAGCAAAACCTACACATCTGTTGGAGATTTGATTCAGAGCAGTTGATTGATTGTATGTTTGTCATTGATGACAACATATAATACACAGTAGTAATTCTGTATGAACTTATGTGAATGATGACATGAAGACTTGCGTGGTTAGATACATGTTGTTGACATGTTTATTATGTTATGTTCATACATGCAGACCCAGATATGATGTCTCAGTAAAGTTATGTAATTATGTTATTAGCAGTTACAGTTCTGGGAGTATAACGGTTTAGGGCCAACGTATATAACATGTCTCATGAGTTGCACCTATCTTTAGGATATGCATGTGTATATTCATGATTAATTATGTGTTGATGATATAAATCCAAAGGTGCCAAACGTGTTTCAAGATGATTGCATAGTTATGATTAATTTGGTGAGGCTGACTCAATGAAGTGCCGCGTCTGTTCAACATTGACTTGCGCAGACTTAATATTGTTTGTGTGCTTAGTTAAGCTGACTAAGATATTGATGAAGTGTTTCTAAGAGCTAACATGACCTTCTAATTTGGAGAAGATACTTATAGTAGTGCGATTATGATACGCTAAGTGTGAATGATACAAAATGTGAAGAAAGATGTATAGAGAAGATTATCAGAGTTGGTTCATTCATCAAGGATCTATGTGAAGAAGAAGTGAAAGATTGTAATACACTGTAATTGATCAAGAAAATAAGTCTACTCTATAGTTCATCATCAGATATAGTGCATATCTATTATATAGAAGGTTGTAGCCTTCACCATCAAGCAGTGAGCTTTTGGACAGGGAGTCCACCACCCCTAACAGGGTTATTTATAAAAGACTCCTAGCAGGGTTCGAACCTTAACCAGGTCAATATACTTATTGCATTGTATTGTACAACTCCTAACAGGGTTGAAATATCTTCTAATAGGGATTACTACAAACAAGTATAGTTTATTGTGGGTGCTAATTCCCACCGGGGTTTTTACCATTTGGTTTCCTAGTAATCAAATTGTGTGTTGAGTAATGTGTTATCTGATTATGCATTTACTTTGTTATATACTAAAGTTGAAGAAGTAAAGAAAAGGACTTAAGTAACTGATAACTAATTCACCCCCCCCTCTCAGTTATCCTTTGGGACTATTCTAACAATTGGTATCAGAGCCAAGTGCCTTGGAGAAGAAGCCTAATAGCTTAAGGTAGATCAGATGTCTTACTTCAGAAAAGAAAGCCCTAAGTTCGATGGAGAGAATTATTTAGATTGGAAAAACAAAATGATAACACATCTACAGTGTATTGGTTTTGAGATCTTTTAAATTGCTACACAAGAGGTTGTAATTCCATCTCTGAAAGACCTTGCAAAGGATGATGCTACTAATAGACAAAAGGAAACATTTAACAATAATGCAATTGCCAAAGAAGCCCTAATCAATGCCTTATCTTACAGTGAATTTTATGAAATCAAGAAAATTGACAGAGCATATACCATATGGAAGTATTTAGAAGACATGTTTGAAGGAGATGTTCAAGCAAAGAATGCACACAGGAAGACATGGAAGAAGAAATACAACAGTCTTGAGATG
>MU224228.1:157568-174829 GCA_018584345.1 Thuja plicata | reverse complement strand
CAAGTGTCACAATTTGATGCACTTGAAGAAGCACAATCCATGTGCTCTCTTCTAGTGGAATCCTGACCTCTCTTCAGCTTTGCATCTGAACCACCCATTTTCAACCCCTTTTTCTATAAATAAAAGATATTTTTGAGAGCAAATGGCCCTCATTTTTAGAATTCAATTGCATTGTTATACTATTTAGATATCTATAGAATTTTAGTTTCAATTCCATGCATTATTATAATGTCAGTTTTCATAGCTTAATTACATGCTTTCTAATCATTTAGTTTAGTTTTCAATTAAATCTCTCATTCTTAGGAGTGTATTGTCACTGAATGGTGCATAATCTGAGGACATGATTATGGCATTTTTCAAACTCTTCCTAGATAGGGAGAAATAGGTCGATGTTAGGGTTTTGTTCTTATATGCTCACTAATCCTTGTTTTACACTAACATAATGACTTATTGAAGTGTTGTGTCGTAGGTAACAGGTGCATCATTTGACACACATTTCTGGCTCCCACCGTGCGGCTTTTAGGCTCTTATTTTATTTTGTAGGTTGAAAAAGACAAGAAGACTATATTCCTTCTATCTTCTATCTACTTTCTCTCTATCACACTTCCACAAGTATCATTGATAGGCAAAAAAAGAAGATTGTATTCCTTCTATCTTCTTTCTACTTTCTCTCTATTACCCATTTGTGGAAATATGGTCTATATCACTCGGACCATTATTTGTAAAAACATGGGGGAAAGGCACTGTAAACCTACAATAATGCACTCTTACTAACTATTTTCATTTTCTTTATAGGTCTACGGGTTAGCCATTAAGTTTGGTAAGAAAGTGTTGCCCCACTTTTGGTCTTTATATCTCAAGGAAAAAATGGATGTTTTGTGTGTAGTAGTAGCCATTGAAGTCTCATGCAAGTTTGAAGTCTAAGTCTAGAAATCCCCTTAGGGTAGAAGGCCTTTATCAGATTTCCCTAACTTGACTTCTCTTTCCTAAGCCGGGGGGGATTCCGAGTCCAAAAATCATGTTTTATCAGGTAGGTTAAGTCCCTAATCTGGTAAAGGCTGTGTTTTTAAAGTTTCTAACTTCAAAATTACAAGCAGATAAAATTCTTTACCTCATATCTTCAAGTTGCAACATTGGCAGGAAATCAAGTTTTGGCTTCTCCATGGTAGAAAATGACATACGGGGTGCGCTTTCTACAATTGACAGAATTAAGAATACCAGAGGTAAATAAATATGAAAAATGAGGAAGTCGGGAACAAGAAGGCTTTGAGCACTCATATCGAACCTGAGGGAAACAAAATAAATGATCAAACGAAGAAGGTTTCATGGAATTTGCCATAGCCAAAAATCCAGAAAATGGCTTCTCCACTACTCCTACCAGCGGGTTCCGACCCACAAGATGCATTTTTCGCCAAACTATCAAGGTGAAGAAATTTCAAAGAATAATTAATTCCACAAGAGATCTAACATATAAGAAGGCCAATGGAATCAATATATATCATTTTGGCATCCCCATAGGCCAGAATTCTCCTTTGGTGGATTTTAAGATAGAGAGCACTCCAAAGGCATTTTTCCGCCCAAAGGAGAAGCAGAAAAGTAATTTTCCGCCACTTCAGGAAAGTTACCGTTACGGTTACTAAAGTAAAAAAATGTTTTCTAATATCATGAAAAGAAAAGTAATTAATTCAAATAAGGCCGTTTTAATTTGTAACAGACTTATTCATTAATGTAAAGGTCTTCTCATTCGTGTGGCGCGGGAAGTCAGCCGTTAAACGGTAAGAATTCAAAAAGTATAAAATCAGTTGAAGATCTTGAACTGGAATCACCATTGTTCACCACATCATTTGAATTTGAAGTAGCTAAGACCAGTCACTCTTTGTTCCTATTTTACCGAAGAGAAATTTGAATCTTCAAAGTGAATCACACTCACATGGCTTCTAGATTTCTGGGATTCGACGGATTGAATGACATTACCTCTGAGTGGCATAAAATATCAGATACCTCGCTGAAATTCTTTGACATGCAGATTTTCCATAACAGACTGAGAGTGGAGAAAATCCACCCTATCACTGAGAAGCTGAAGGAAAGTGGGTTAGTCAAAGCTTCCAGTTTTCCTATAGCCGTTCAGGCTCTTGAGTTGGTCTGGGAATGTATAGCCCAATACAACCCGGACAGCAAGCAAATTCTCCTGTCAGACAACACAGTGCTTCTCTCCATTGATAGAGAATCTGTCCAGAATTCTCTCCACATTCTAGAGTAGGAAGAATACTCTAAGATGACTTATAGCCAGGTGGTTTCCAAATATTCAGTGAAGAGACCAGTCTGGAAAAGAGAGATTATGAAGTCATGGTTTAAAGAACCCAAGAGCGCCAAGGGCAAGTTGCCCAAAACATTATTTGGCACAAATATAAAGCTTGAGATAGTGGACATCCTGGTATTACTCCATAGGATTAGAGGTGAGAATGAAGCTTTTAATTTTATTGAACAACATTTCTTCATGGTTCAGATAATCTGTTCTCAGCATCATTTCATTGATTGGGCCTTGATGGTAAGTGAGAATCTCTCGGATGCCCTCAATAGGGCCAAATCTCAGAATGAATTTTACATGTCTTCTATCCTAATATATATTTTAGCCATGATTCAAGTTTGGCCTGGGCTTCCTAGATTAGAATAATTCCCAGATGATGTGAAAAGCTATGAGTTTTTCCCTTCTTTGCAACTACAAAATAGCTATGCTGATTATCTCACGGTTAATGATGCCTTTACAATGAGACTGTGCAGGGAGATAAAGGGTTGTTTAGAGATGAGATTTTCTCCTGAAGCCATGGCTTTTATAAGCCAATTTGGATGCTATTTTATTTAGTTTAGAGATTTCTCATATCTTCGTCTTGACGGTTTTGATGACTTTTCTTTGAAGCTGCCCAGATATCCTACATACATGATTGTGCTGATCGAAGTAATGAGGCAAGTGCTCCAAGTGAACCTGATCTATTCAGAGGTGAAGAAGAAAGGCTATGAGTTCCCAATTGTCATCAAAGCTTATAGTTGTGCGTCTCGATTAGAGGCAAAGAATGTCCTTAAACATTCTCGAAGAAGTTCTCTCTAGCAACATATGACATTCTGAGACCATAGTATGATCTTGTTGATTACGCCAGGGACGTCTTGCAAATGGGCCAGGCCATTCATCATGTACCTAATATTGAGGAATATTGGGCCAATTGCAAAGATGATTTGGAGAGCAAGAAAGATTCTATGCCTGGTTAACCATTGAACAGATCAAAAAGTTCAATGTTAACATTGCAGTAGAAGGGCTAGAAGATGATGGTAATCATCTGTACGATGACACCTACTTGGAGAAAATAAAGTCAACCCTATTAGTTCAAAGCCTATGCTAGACCAAGCGGTAAGTGACTTGCAGGCTCTAATGGCGTGTATTTTCAAAAGAACAGTTTAGTGGGTTGAATGGACTGCAGGCTGAAAGAAAAGGTTAGAGAGGAAACTTCCTACTCAGTGAACTCCTGTGAAAGAAAATACGGGTGCTACAACCACTTCCTCAGCAGAAATCTCTTCAGTTGCAAAGGGATTAATTCAACCATCAGGGGGAGGAGATGAACCCCCTGAAAAAGCATCTCTCTTAGAGAAGACCTGCGGAGAAGGCCCCCTTCCAGAAGTCGGAGTCACCGAAGAGGTTGACCTGGAAAATCAAGTTAAGTCTACAGCCGAGCTTCCTAAAGCTACAGAGCCTGAGCAGCCAATTATTGCCACTGCTATAGATATTTTGGCCAGGACTTTGGCTCAAGAAACTCCAAAGAGGATGTCCCCTTTTATAGTTGAAGTTCGGGAGGATAGCCCTAGTACTTCTGTAGAATCTAATAAGAGAAGTGGGGAGCAACAGGAGGTTACTCAGGTTGTGAAATTGATCTCATCCTCACCTACTTCAGTGAACCCATTCGCCTCTCATCCCAAAGCTACTCCTCCACTTATTAGGAAGCTATTCATTGAAGAGTTGGTCTCCGCCAAGAAGGTCACTAGCGCAGAGTCATGGATAGAAAATACTCTAGAGCACAAAAGGAAGAGGGTAGAAGAAGCAGTTCCCAACAAGGACACCCTATCATGAGCTTTCCAGCCCAAGGCTACTACAAGAAAACCGAAGAGTGCAAAGACTATGTCTACTTTGGGTTGTGATCCTGAAATAGGGCACTTCATCATGGAAGTAGCCAAGCCTACCAAAGAAGGCAGGCTAGAATATCTAGCGGCTTCTGACTTTCAGTTGCAATCATTCGATATGGGCTTAGCTCAACATGATACTAAAGTGGATTGGTGGAAGTCCACCAATGTAGTAATTGAAGAGGAGCTAGAAGATCTCAAGACTTCCAAAATTTAGCTTAAAGTGGAAGTGGCTCAGTTGACTGAGTTCATTAGATAGCTCTTAACTCCTATTGCATGTGCTCCCAGTACTCAAACTTCCTTTGATCCTAGTACTGTTGAGAACCAGGCCATCCTAGCTAGGTTGCAAGAGGATCGAAATTACAAACAGATTGGTAAGAGGTGGATCAAGAGGCTCGAGTCGGAAGGTCTAGTGATTATAGAGCAGTTAGGTAATGCTGTTCTAAGGCTAGAAACAGAGAAAAACAACATTGAGAAGAATCTACAGACTCTCACTGCAGAGAGAGTGAGATGTCAAGAATGCATAGTCATGTTGCATGTGGCAGTAAAAATGAAGACTAAGGAGGCCCTAAAAGCTAAGATCTTATAGAAGGGTGATGAGTCATTGATCGAATGGCTCCAAAGTTTGGAATTCAAAATTGAGATGATTATTTAGGCCAAGACAGGGCTACAACAAACAGATGTTAAGGTGCAGGAGGAGCAGAGTAAAAATTATAAACTCCTACTAGGACTTCATGTGGATTCATAGACTAGTGGTGAAGGCAAAGCAATAGTTGGAGTGGCCAACATGCAAAAGTCATTCACAGACTACTTGCATAATTTGGCAGAGCTGTCTTCGACTCATTTAGACAAGGTGCCAGAACTCTAGCAATTGAGTGGATGCATCTTTAAGGCTATGGAAGAACTAAAAGACCAGTCAGAAGCAATCAAGATTCTAGCCAAAGAGCATTCTAGATGGCTCATCTGTTACACCAATGTCCATGTCAATAGACACGAAGAGCTCATCCAGGTCATCACTGCTGTGATTGCCTATAGGGATAAATTAGATAAGGGGAAGGAAGCCAAATCATAAATATATTCTCCTCTTGTGCCATTTTTGTCAAAGTTTTGTAACGGATAAACCTTTGGTTATCATTTCTGGTTGTGAAGTTGAACCATTTCAGTTACTCCTTTTTGTAACGGTTCAATCTAGAACTCTATATGTATGAATCCAAAAATCAATAGAAAGGTTGGCTAAATTTGGGTGTGAAGATATCATTGTTACTGAGTCAATTGTGTATGTCTGAATGCCATTTCTTTAACTGTTCCATTGCATTTCATTTATCTTTCTATTGAATTCAAACACCTCATTTGAGTTAGACTCATAATCTATATTTGAACCAAAGTTCTGTATTATGATTTGATATGGCTAATTAAGGGGAAAATTAGTTGCTACTCTAAGTTTTTGGAATGTTCTTATAATATAGATTGACTCCTTTCATTGCATTGTTAACTTCCAGTCCTGCATCTGCATTTTAGCGCTGGTCTATGCATCACCAGTTTTGGGGAGTTAATCTGATCGATAAAGTCTCAGAATTGGTTATATTTAGAGTTGTAATCACTTTGCCTGAGCTATTTTCTATCTAGATTTAGCTTGGTTTACCTCTCTTGCTCTCGGGTTAAGAGCATACCCCTGTTAGGTTAGGAAAGATTAAAATTTGTTGAACATTATTCACATAAGGGAGCTGTACCTTCTAATTCAAAGGGAAAATAGGTTCTCAAGTAGCTATTTCCCGACTGTTGTATTCGGTTGTTCTTACACAATTCTGGGTATTTTAGAGTTACATTCAAAAGAACAATCTGTTTACCAACAAATTTTTGGCGACTCTACTAGGGATATGAATAGTCATTATACCAGAAGCATACAATGAGGAAAAATGGTGCTTCCCCATGAAAATTTAACCCCTGTGCTCCAGCTTAATCTTGGATTCCAAGACAACCATGAAGATCTCATTTCCTCATTAAATACTTTCATCTAGAGATATAGGAGAAGCACTGAACATTATAGAAATGCCACTCAAGTGCTTGAACTGGAAGAAGCTAGAGCATAAGTGCTCTAGAGAATATTACAAAGAAGAAATCTGAGAAGGGAAGAGCGTGAAGTTAGGCCATAGCATTAGGTGAAAATATGGAGCCTAAAAGATTTCTTAGAAGTACCAGGAAAGAAGGCAACACAGACCCAGTCTTTGAGAGACTTGCAGATATTAACTTTTCTTTCTAAGGAGCCAGAGTAGACCTTCTTTGCCTCCTAAAAAAACCACCTAGTTATCCACCACTTTCCAAGTGTTGACATTGCACGGAGTAGTTGCCCCTCTTGTTGTCAACAAAACACCCTACTTACCCCAAGTAGCTATGGCGCTCTCTTGGGCCACTGCGGTCAAACCTCTGCAACTAGCTGCATATAACCCTCTGCCTATAGGCTCTAGAAAGAACTTTCCCAAATTCTCTAGAGATGGGAAGGTATCTACGGATGAAAATATTGCCACGTTCTTCACTTCAGTTAAAATTCTAGCTGTTCGAGAAGAAGATGTGGCCATTAGACTATTCATTGAGACTCTCATCGAAGGTGCCACTGATTGGTTTCATCATTTACCTGATTCTTCTATTACCAATTGGGCTACTATGAGAGATGCCTTCGAAAGAAGGTTTAAGACTGCTAAAGATGAACATGCCCTTTTGACTCAATTGACTTCTATCAAGAAAGAGCCATCGATCAACATGAGAGATTTTGTAGCTAAATTTAATAAGCTGGTAAATCATATCCTAGCGGCTGACAGGCCTACGATAGGAAATTTGAAAACTTTCTTCATAAGTGCTATGCCACCAGACATCAATTATGATCTTAGGAGAATGAACCTTGCAAATTCTGATGCCACACAGAGAACTGCTGTAGAACTCGAAGACCAAATGATTTCATCTAGGAAATGGAAAAGGGAGATATAGTCTAGAGCCAACAGTAGCAATACTACGTCGTCTGATGAGATGCTCCAAAAATTGTCTAATGAATTCATTGCCTTCAAGAGACAACTTCCCAAATTCAATAATCCCTACCAGTGAAACTTTCAAGAGTAGCCTAGGAGATATAACGATGAGAGGAATGCAAAAGGCCAAACATTACAGTTAATTTCTCCACCACAGAGGCTAGCTATAGAGGCACCTCCTAAAAGAGGTAATATGTGCACCTTCCACTTAACCACAGATCATGATGGCGAAAGCTATCCCGATGTAGCCCATGCTTGGAAAATGCATTAGACCGACGAGTGGAATGCTGGAGCATCTGGAGCAGAACCAGATTCATACTCACATGGCGACTCTCAAAATTTATATTTAGAGTATGAATCAAATTTGGAACAAGAAGCGACATGTTATGCCACCATAGATGGGACCTCTTATGTGGTCCTGACTCAGAGTCAGAAAGATAAAGGCCATGGTTCATCACTGCCTAAAAACAATGAGGCATCTACTTCCAATTCAAAGGAGCCTAATCAAGGTATGAGGATTCCTCAACTAGGTAAAGAACAAAACTCTTTTGACATTATTAAATTCTGTAGAGATTCCAGAATTCAGATTTCCCCCATAGACTATCTTAAGGCTAATCCTGTTGAGTTGCAAAAGCTGGCAGATTTTTGTAAAGGTGGGAACCAAGAGTTAAATCAAAATGTCATGACTACCATAGAAAATGAGTCCTTATTTGCAGACCCAGTTGAACAGAGGGAATCATCTATTTTAGCCACTTTCCTAGGCCAAAAGCTTGATCCATTCTATGTGTCTTTATATATTAATGGTTGCAGATTGAGCAGTTGTATAATAGACTTCGGGGCATCAGACAATGTAATGCCATCTACCATGGCCAAATCCTTGGGGCTTACCCTCACCAAAGCCCATGGTAGATGTTACTCCATGGATTCCAAGCAAGTACCCCTGGTTGGCTAGATTAAGGATGCTCAAGTGGCCTTAGTATCACAGCCTAAGAAGAAGATGTTGTTAATCATCCTCGTCGTTGATATACCTGCTAGCTACGGTTTGTTGTTAAGAAGAATTTTTTGCAGAGGCCTTGGAGGGGAGATAAAGCTGGATTGGTCCCAAGCCCTGATCCCAGTAGGTAAAAAAAATATTAAATTGGTCCCTGAGGAAAAGGCTAAGTTTACTGTGTTGAAATCTGATGATCATAAGGCTCAAATCTTGTACCAAGAATTGGAGTTTGGCAATTATATGTTGTTCATTGATGAACCTGAGAAAGAAATGAAAATCACTGAAGAGGAAAAGCAATTTTCCACTGAAGAAACACCACCATAGATATGGACTCTCAAGTTTGACAGCAGTTGCACACTGTTGGGATCTGGTGCAGGTGTGGTTTTGATATCACCCGACGGTGTATGTGAGCCGTTGGCTTACAAATTAGAGTTTGGAAACACAAACAACACTATTGAATATGAAGCCCTCTTATTAGGGATTATCGCTGTGAAAGAAAGAAGTGTGAAAATTCTGAGAGCTCGTGGTGATGGTGAGATAATTGTACGACAAGTCATGAATCAGTACTCTGTAAAGAACCATAGGTTGAAGAATTACAGAAATAGAGTATGGGATGAAATAGAAGCATTGGATGCTTTTTTTATCGAATCTGTGCCAAGAGAGTTGAATTCCAAAGCTGATTCTTTAGCTATCTCAGCCTCGTTATTACTTCCCCACCCAGAATTCAAAGATAAAAAATACCAAGTGGAAGTTATGTATTGACCATCTATGCCCGATAACGTGGAAGATTGGAAAGTTTTTGAAGATGACAAAAATATCCTTCTCTTTCTAGAGAGTGGTGGGGACTTCCATAAAGAGGTCCATGGCGACCATAAAGGAAGCCACCAAAGTGAGCCAAAGAAAGATAAGTCAGATGTTATTCAATTGCAAGGTAATATCATTCCACCCCATCTAGTCACTCTTGAAAAACTCTTCAACAGACATGACATGTTTGTTAAAAAGAAAAGAATTGAAAGAGGGCCTACCACTGGTGCATATGAAGAAATGAATATTGGAACTAAAAAAGACCCCAAAATGATCAATATTGGGAAGTGTTGTACAGAAGAAGAAAGGAATGAGGCCAAGAAGATTTTTCTAGAATACTCAAATGTTTTTGCCTGGAGCTACGAAGATTTGAAAAGTTTTATGAACGGGAAATTCAAACACCAGATTCTCTTGAAACCTGAAGCTACTCCTTTCAGAGAGAAACAGAGAAACTACAACCCCAAAGTTGTGGATTCCATATTTAGAGAAGTTGATAAAATTCTCAAAGCCAAGATCATATATCCCATCCATCACTCTACTTGGGTTGTGAATATAGTGCCTATGAGGAAGAAGAACATAGAAATAAGGATCTGTGTTGACTTCAGGAATCTAAATCAATCTTCTTTGAAGGACAATTACGCCCTCCCCAACATGGATCATCTTTTGCAAATTGTAGTAGGAGCCGAAATGATGTCTATGTTAGATGGCTTCTTAGGGTATAATCAAATAGAAGTTGCGGAGGCAGATCAACATAAAATGGCTTTCACCACCCCGTGGGGGACCTTTGCATATCACAGGATGCTATTCGGATTGATCAATGCCGGAGCCACTTTTCAGAGAGGTATGGATCTTTCTTTTAGTGATATGAAGAACAAAATTATTGGTATGTATTTGGATGATCTTACCGTGTTCTCTAAAAAAAGTGTAGATCATATAAATGATCTAAGAAGGGTATTGCAAAGGTGTCGGGAGGATGGGATTTCATTGAATCCCAAGAAATTAGTGTTTTGCGTAACTGAAGGGAAACTATTGGGTCATATAGTCTCCTAGGAAGGTATAAGGATCGATCTCAAAAGAGTGAGAGCTATTCAACAACTAAGTTTACCGGTAAATAAAATAGGAGTGAAGTCTTTTTTTGGTCAAGTCAACTTCCTCAGGACATTTGTCCCTAATTTCTCCAAAATTACTAAAGACATTGTTGATATGATGAAGGGGAATGTAAATTTCAAATGGAATGAACCGGGTAAGCAAGATTTTAGAAGTATCAAGGACACCATAGCTAACGCCCCAGTATTATGTCATCCAGATTATAAGAAAGATTTTATAATCTACTGTTATTCTTCTGAACACACTCTGTTAGCTATTCTAATGCAAGAGAATGAGGAGGGAACTCAAGCCCCCATAGATTTTATGAGTACACCTCTAAAGAACCATGAGCTGAGATATTCTCAGACTAAAAAGCATGCTTTTGCAGTAGTAAAAGCTCTTAAAAATTTTAGATTTTATATCCTACATTCCCACTCCCTAGTGTATGTACTTGAGGCTGCAGTGAAGAGTATTCTGACTCAACAAGATGTGGGATGTAACAATTGAGGAGCGTGGGTAGCCAAAACCCAAGAATATGACATAGAGATCAAGCCTACCAAGTTGGTGAGAGGGAACACTTTATGCAAAGTAATGGCAGAAAATCAAGCAGATGAAGACCCAAGAGCTACATAGCTAGTTTTGGCAGTAAGTATGCAAGACCCATGGTTTGAGAACATTGTGTATTTCTTAACCTATGGTGAATGTCTTGAAGGATTAAATTCAAAGCAAAGGCGAGACCTAAAACTAAAGGCTTCTAAATATGTAGTCTGGGAAGATAGACTATATAAGAGATCTATAGATGGAACATTCCTCTGATGTGTCAATAAACAGCAACAAGAGAAACTATTAAAAGTTTTTCATGATGAAGCTTGCGGAGGACATTTCTCCTCATTAGTCACCATGTTAAAAATTTTGAGACAATGTTATTACTGGCTGGGAATGTTTAAAGATGCATACCAGTGGGTGTCAAGATGCGAAAAATGTAAGATGTTTACTGGGAAGCCACAGTTAGCAGCATTACCCCTCAGACCTGTGATAATTGAAGGACCATTCCAACATTAGGGACTCAATTTTATTATCCCTATAAGCCCTAAATCAAGTGCAGGTCATACTTATATAATTACTGCAACCGACTATTTCATGAAATGGGTGAAAGCCAAGGTGACCAAAAGAACTACTTTAGAGATAGTATGTGAGTTCATCAAATAAAACATTCTGGTAAGATTTGGTGTACCTATTAAGTTGGTTATGGATAATGCCACATACTTTTCCTCTCAAGAGATTATTGAATTTTTTTTTGAGTATGGCATCATGATCAACACTCTTCTGATTATTTCCCTCAAGGAAACGGTCAAGCGGAATCTAGCAACAAAAATTTAGTGAACATCATGAAAAAGATCGTGGTAGAAAACCAGAGAAATTGGCATAAAAAGATCCACGAAGCCCTCTGGGCGGATAGAGTGACACCCAAAAAAGCCATTGTTGTATCTCCTTTTGAACTTGTCTATGGAGTAGAAGCCAGTTTTCCATTGCCATTGGAATTAGCAACTTGCAAGCTGAAGAAAGTTTTAGAAGATGGCATATATGAAGACAGTTTGGAGAAAAGGATCCTGTACCTGAGCAAATTGGAAGAAGAAAGGGAGAAAATGGTTGATCACATCATGCGTCATCAGATGCATGTGAATAATTTATTTGATAAAAAGAGTAGGCCCTAGAAATTTATGGAAGGAGACATGGTGTTGTTATGGGACAAGCGCAGGGCACCCAAAGGCATGCATGGGAAATTCGAAACACTGTGGAAAGGACCTTTCAAAATCCATCAGGCGTTCGATAAAAATTCTTTCAAATTGGCTTACCCAGATGGAGAGGTACTACCCTTGATGTATAATGGTCAGGATTTGAAGCTCTATCAGATCTAAATTGAAAGCAGGTAACCCATGTATTGTACCATAGTTACGTTTAGTTCCTATTTTTTTTTCCTAGTTAGGTTTCCTTTCTTCTTTCCTTTCCACGTCTTGCCTTAGTTTTGTTGTGAGCCACCTTTTGTTGAGCTTTGAAAAACTAGAGATTTGAGTTCCTTGCTTGGACATGATAATGTCCAAGTCCCCAGACAGAGCCAGCTATTGCCCCACTTTTGGTCTTTATATCTCAAGACAAAAATGGATGTTTTGTGTGTAGTAGTAGTCATTGAAGTCTCATGCAAGTCCAGAGTCTAAGTCTAGAAATCCCCTTAGGGTAGAAGGCCTTTATCAGATTTCCCTAACTTGACTTCTCTTTCCTAAGCCGAGGGGGATTTTGAGTCCAAAAATCATGTTTTATCGGGTAGGTTAAGTCCCTAATCCGGTAAAGGCTGTGTTTTTAAAGTTTCTAACTTCAAAATTACAAGCAGATAAAATTCTTTACCTCATATCTTCAAGTTGCAACATGGGTGGGAAATCAAGTTTTCGCTTCTCCATGGTGGAAAATGACATATGGGGTGCACTTTCCGCAATTGACAGACTTAAGAATACCATAGGTAAATAAAGATAAAAAATGAGGAAGTCGGGAACAAGAAGGCTTTGAGCACTCATATCGAACCTGAGGGAAACAAAAGAAATGATCAAATGAAGAAGGTTTCATGGAATTCGCCATAGGTGGAAAAGTAGAAAATGGATTCTCCACTACTCCTACCAGTGGGTTCTGACCCACAAGATGCGTTTTCTGCCAAACTATCAAGGTGAAGAAATTTCAAAAAATAATTCATTCCACAAGAGATCTGACATATAAGAAGGCCAATGGAATCAATATATATCATTTTGGCATCCCTACAAGCCAGAATTCTCCTTTGGAAGATTTTAAGATAGAGAGCACTCCAAAGGCATTTTTTCACCCAAAGGAGAAGCAGAAAAGTAATTTTCCGCCGCTTCAGGAAAGTTATAGTTACGGTTACTAAAGTAAAAAAATGTTTTCTAATATCATGAAAAGAAAAGTAATTAATTCAAATAAGACCATTTTACTTTGTAATGGAATTATTCATTAATGTAAAGGTCTTCTCATTCGTGTGGCATGGGAAGTCGGCTGTTAAATGGTAAGAATTCAAAAAGTATAAAATTAGTTGAAGATCTCGAACTGGAATCACCATTGTTCACCACATCGTTTGAATTTTAAGTAGCTAAGACCAGTCACTCTTTGTTCCTATTTTACCGAAGAGAAATTCAAATCTTCAAAGTGAATCACACTCACATGGCTTCTAGATTTGTGGGATTCAACAGATTGAATGACATTACCTCTGAGTGGCATACAATCTCAGATAGCTCACTGAAATTATTTGACATGCAGAGTTTCCATAACAGACTGAGAGCGAAGCAAATCAACCCTATCACTGAGAAGCTAAAGGAAAGTGGGTTAGTCAAAGCTGCTGGTTTTCTTGTAGCCATTCAGGCTCCTGAGTTCGTCCGGGAATGTATATCCCGATACAACCCGGACACCAAGAAAATTCTCCTTCCAGACAACACGGTTCTCCTCTCCATTGATAGAGAATCTATCCAGAATTCTCTCTGCATTCCAGAGCAGGCATAATACTTTGAGATGACTTATAGACAGGTGGTTTTTGAATATTCAGCGAAGAGACCAATCTGGAAAAGAGAGATTATGAAGTCATGGTTTAAAGAACCCAAGAGCGCCAAGGGCAAGTTGCCCAAAACATTATTTGGCGCAAATCTGAAGCCTGAGATAGTGGACATCCTGGTATTACTCCATAGGAATAGAGGTGAGAGTGAAGCTTTTAATTTCATTGAATAACATTTCTTCCTGGTTCAGATAATTTGTTCTTAGCATCATTTCATTGATTAGGCCTTGATGGTAAGTGAGAATCTCTTGGACGCCCTCAATAGGGCCAAATTTTAGAATGAATTTTACATGTCTTCTATCCTGATATATATTTTAGCCATGATTCAAATCTGGCCTAGGCTTCCTAGATTAGAAGAATTCCCAGACGATGTGAAAAGATATGAGTTTTTCCCTTCTTTGCAACTACAAAATAGCTATGTTAATTATCTCACGGTTAATGATGCCTTTATAATGAGACTGTGCAGGGAGCTACAGCGTTATCCGGAGAGGATATTTTCTCCTGAAGCCATGGCTTTTGTAAGCCTATTTGGATGCTATTTTATTCAGTTCAGAGATTTCTCATATCTTTGTCTTGCAGGTTTCGATGACTTTCCTTTCAAGCTGCCCAGATATCCTATGGACATGATCATGCTGATCGAAGTAATGAGGCAAGTGCTCTAGGTGAACCTAATCTATTTAGAGGCAAAGAAGAAAGGCTACGAGTTCTCGATGGCCATCGGAGCTTACAGTTGTGCCTCTAGGTCAGAGGCTAAGAATGTCCTTAAAACATTCTCAAAGAAGTTCTCTCTGGCAACATATGACATTCTGAGACCATAGTATGATCCTTTTGATTACGCCAGGGATGTCTTGCAAATGAGTCAGGCCATTCATCATGTACCTAATATTGAGGAATATTAGGCCAATTGCAAAGATGATTTGGAGAGTAGGGAAAGATTCTACGCCTGGTTAAACATTGAATAGATCAAAAAGTTCAATGTTAACATTGAAGTCAAAGGGATAGAAGATGATGGTAATCATCTGTACGATGACACCTACTTGGAGAAAATAAAGTCCACCCCTATTAGTTTAGAGCCTATGCTAGACCAGGTGGTAAGCGACTTGCAGACCCTAATGGCAAGTATTTTCAAAAGAATAGTTCAGTGGGTTGAATGGACTACAGGCCGAAAGAAAAGGTCAGAGAGGAAACCTCCTACTCAATGAACTCCTGCGAAAGCAAATATGGGTGCTGCAACCACTTCCTCAGCAAAAATCTCTTCAGTTACAAAGGGATTAATTCAACCATCGGGGGGAGGAGATGAACCCCCTGAAAAAGCCTCTCTCTTAGAGAAGACCTGTGGAGAAGGTCCCCTTCCAGATGTCAGAGTCATTGAAGAGGTCAACCCGGCAAATCAAGTTAAGTCTACAGCTGAGCTTCCTAAAGATACAGAGCCTGAGCAACCAATTATTGCCACTGCTATAGATATTTTGGCTGGGACTTTGGCTCAAGAAACTCCAAAGAGGATGTCCCCTGTTATAGTTGAAGTTGGGGAGGATAGCCCTAGTACTTTTATAGAATCTAATAAGAGAAGTGGGGAGTAACAAGAGGTTACTTAGGTTGTGAAATTGATCTCCTCCTCACCTAATTCAGTGAACCCATTCGCCTCTCATCCCAAAGCTACTCCTCCACTTATTAGGAAGCTATTCATTGAAGAGTTGGTCTCCACCAACAAGGTCACTAGCGCAGAGTCATGGCTAGCAAATACTCTAGAGTGAAAAAGGAAGAGGATAGAAGAAGTAGTTCCCAGCAAGGACACCCTATCATAGGCTTTCCAGCCCAAGTCTACTACAAGCAAACTGAAGAGTGCAAAGACTATGTCTACTCTGGGTCATGATCCTTAAACAGGGCACTTCACCATGGAAGTAGCCAAGCCTACCAAAGAAGGCAGGCTTGAAGATCTAGCGGCTTCTGAATTTTAGTTGCAATCATTCGATATGGGCTTAGCTTGAAATGATACTAAAGTGGATTGGTGGAAGTCCACCAATGTAGTAATAGAAGAGGAGCTCGAAGATCTCAAGACTTCCAAAATTCAGCTTAAAGCGGAAGTGGCTCAGCTGACTGAGTTCATTAGACAGCTCTTAACTCCTATTGCGAGTGCTCCCAGTACTCAAACTTCCTTTGATCCTAGTACTATTGAGAACCAGGCCATCCTGGCTAGGTTGCAAGAGGATTGACATTATAGATAGATTGGTAAGAGGTGGATCGAGAGGCTCAAGTTGGAAGGTCTAGTGATCACGGAGCAGTTAGGTAATGCTGTTCTAAGGCTAGAAATAGAGAAAAACAACATTGAGAAGAATCTACAGACTCTCACTGCAGAGAGAGTGAGATGTCAAGAATGCATAGTCATGCTGCATGTGGTAGTAAAAATGAAGACTAAGGAGGCCCTAAAAGCTAAGATCTTACAGAAGGGTGATGAGCCCTTGATTGAATGGCTCCAAAGTTTGGAATTCAAAATTGAGATGATTATTGAGGCCGAGACAGGGATACAAAAAATAGATGTTAAGGTGCAGGAGGAGCAGAGTAAAAATTATAAACTCCTGCTAGGACTGCATGTGGATTCGCAGACTAGCGGTGAAGGCAAAGCAATAGTTGGAGTGGCCAACATGCAGAAGTCATTCACAGAATACTTGCACAATTTGGCAGAGCTATCTTTGACTCATTTAGACAAGGTGCCAGAACTCTAGCAATTGAGTCTATGCATCTTTAAGGCTATGGGAGAACTAAAAGATTGGTCAGAAGCAATCAAGACTCTAGCCAAAGAGCATTCCAGATGGCTCATCCATTACACCAATGTCCATGTCAACAGACACGAAGAGCTCATCCAGGTCATCACTACCATGATTTCCTATAGGGCTAAATTAGATAAGGGGAAGGAAGCCGAATCATAAATATATTCTCCTCTTGTGCTATTTTTGTCAAAGTTTTGTAACGGATAAACCTTTGGTTATCATTTCTGGTTGGGAAGTTGAACCGTTTCGGTTACTCCTTTTTGTAACGGTTCAATCTGGAACTCTATATGTATGAATCCAAAAATCAATAGAAAGGTTGGCTAAATTTGGGTGTGAAGATATCATTGTTGCTAAGTCAATTGTGTATGTCTGAATGCCATTTCTTTAACTGTTCCATTGCATTTCATTTATCTTTCTGTTGAATTTGAATGCCTCATTTGAGTTAGATTCATAATCTGTATTTGAACCGAAGTTCTGTATTATGATTTGATACGGCTAATTAAGGGGAAAATCAGTTGCTACTCTAAGTTTTGGGAATGTTCTTATAATATAGATTGACTTGTATCATTGCATTGTTAACTTTCAGTCCTACATCTGCATTTTAGCACTGGTCTATGCATCACCAATTTTGGGGAGTTAATTTGATCGATAAAGTCTCAGAATTGGTTAGATTTAGAGTTGTAATCACTTCGCCTGAGCTATTTTCTATCTAGATTTAGCTTGGTTTACCTCTCCTGCTCTCGGGTTAAGAGCATACCCCTGTTAGGTTAGGAAAGATTAAAATTCATTGAACATTATTCACATAAGGGAGCTGTACC
>MU224228.1:132071-149602 GCA_018584345.1 Thuja plicata | reverse complement strand
TCTTTATGAGCCTTATCTTCTAGAGTCTTCTTGGCTCTCTTCCCTAAATGGTCACATTCCTCCCTACTTTCAACCCAATAATATTGTGACAAGTGTCACAATTTGATGCACTTGAAGAAGCATAATCAATGTGCTCTCTTCTAGTGGAATCCTGACCTCTCTTCAGCTTTGCATCTGAACCACCCATTTTCAACCCCTTTTCTATAAATAAAAGGCATTTTTGAGAGCAAATGGCCCTCATTTTTAGAGTTAAATTGCATTGTTATACTATTTAGATATCTATAGAATTTTAGTTTCAATTCCATGCATTACTATAATTTTAGTTTTCATAGCTTAATTACATGCTTTCTAATCATTTAGCTTAGTTTTTAATTAAATCTCTCATTCTTAGGAGTGTATTCTCACTGAATGGTGCATAATCTGAGGGCATGATTATGGCATTTTTCAAACTCTTCCTAGATAGGGAGAAATAGGTCAATGTTAGGTTTTTGTTCTTATATGCTCACTAATCCTTGTTTTACACTAACATAATGACTTATTGAAGTGTTGTGTCGCAAGTAACAGGTGCATCATTTGACACTCATAGTACTTAGCTGCCTCCAATTGTTCACCCAGATCTAGGGTGTTTCCTTTAAATTCCGTGGCCATCTTTGCTGCATCATGGGCCCAGAGCATCATGCGAGATAAGCGTGACATTTTTGCTTCATCAAATTCTCCTGAGGACTGGTACCATGACTCCATTAGTTCATCAAACTTGCCCACAATATGATCCAATGGAGTACACGTATCTGTGCTAAAGGGATCAACTCCTAAAACACTTGTAACAAATGCCTTGTATAAATTCAAACAATACTCCACTCCTAGGACTTTGTCTCTTACGGACTCTACCAGTTGCTTGCTAATCTCCAATTTGAGATCAAGTCTGGAGGGCTGGACCCAGATGAAATTGAAAGAATCCTCCCCCAAAATTCCCATCTCTGTGATAGGTTCCTCCCCAAGGTTCATGAGCTCTCCTAGCTCACTCCCCCATGCCTCGTACTATTCGGATTCTCCCTCCCATATAGAAATGGTGTCTTTGGCATGGCACAAGATGTTTCCAACCGTATGCACGTCTAAGAGTATTGTCACTAGGAAATTCCAGACAGTTCCTACCTGCTCGGCTACCCATTCGTCGACCGCTTGCACTTTCTTTTTCATGTTCCTTAGCGCGTCGACATCACCCTATGGGAGCGGTGTTCCATATGTAGAAGCTTTCAGATGAATTGTAGCCAATGGCTATGCTAGCTCTGCTAACAACCCAACAAGGTTTACATTCTTCTCCTTTTCTTCTTTAAGTCTCTAGGCTTTTTTATCATAGCGGGCCTCAATTGCCCGACTAGCTTCTTTTAGTAGGTCTAGTTCACTATGCTTGTCCCTCTTCCCTAGAGGTACCTCTAAAACTTTGTATTCTGTAGCACTGACCGCTACTTCCTCTTTGTCTGGGGGAGGTGTCACAATAACCATGATTGTATCTCTGCCTAAACCAATCCGATTGGAATGGAGTGTTCGGGCCTTCTTCAGCTTGGGGGTGCTTTGGCTCTGGGCCATCATCTCAAACAGGGAGAGATGGGCGTTTTCCACTACCGGGGCCTTTCTCTTCTTTGTTCCACCAACCATTATGGTGGTGGGGTCGGTATTTCTTCTAAGGCCTGATTGTTTGGGTCTTCTTCAGGGTTCTGTTGTTCACCCCCAAAATTTATGGTCTCTTCGGACTCTTTTTCTTGATTCTTGGGACCACCTGCACTATCCACCTTAGTGGTATCGATATCTTCTAGCTTGGTGCTCCCATCCTCAGCAACATTGGAGGAATAAACATTCATATCTCTGGGGTTCTCCCCCTAGTTCTTCTGCTGCTATTGTTCTTCTTCTTTGGCATCATCTACCGAGATAATCTCCTTCGTTGGCTTATCTTCCAGAGGTGGCGAAGGTGCCCAAACTGGATCCGACAGTTGTACTACTATGATCACCTTACCGAATATCACACTAACCTGGGTGGGTAGAGGCATTTGGAGCATGGTGAATGAGGTTATAGTTACTCCCATAGGTCTGGTTCCCTCATCTAAAGTTGGCTTCTCACCTTGTACTTGCCTCTTTTCTCCTATTTTGGTCTCTGGGGCCGAGATCTCTTGAACATCGAGGATGTCCACATGTTTTGGCTCTTTTTCTTTCTCTACTGGGACCTTTTGTTTTGTGGCATCTTCCTTCTTTGGTATCTCCCCTTTAGTGGGGATTATTTCTTCTTCTTGCATGATAATTTCCTCCACCGTTTTCCCTAAATCCCCTTGTAAATTCACAAGTTTGTCAGTCCCAAAGATGCCGTCAAAATTATCATGTGGATAGGAGGTCTTCAGGCGATTCTCCAGTTCAGGGGAGTCTGGGATAATCTCCACCTAGGGGATGTTGGGAATATCAAGGTCTGTATCCATCCTTGGTGGAGGGACATTTGGATTTTGCTTCTTCCTCCTTGTCACCAATGGGGGGCCGACATCCAAAATGGCTGCATGTTCATCCTCTACACCTCTCCCCGCTGCCCAAACCATAAATTTTGCAAGTGAGGGGGACCCAGAAGGGAGGGCTCTGTCAGAGTAACTAAAATTCCAAGCTAGGTGCTTATTGCCTCCTTCATTTTATGGGATGCTGCTAGCTAAATGTGCACCTGTTCCATAATGGGAACTGAAACTGTAGATAGAATCTGGGCCTGGGTATCAACTTTCCCTTTTCTTTTGTCCCCATCTTGCCGAGAAGTTCCAGCTTAGGAAGTGGACCCCTACAAAAATGGTCCAACTCTGCAAGTACTCTTTGGACATACCTTTGAAAAATACGCATGACTGCATTCAACCACATTATAGGTAATGTCCTCAATAGCTAGGCTTTCTGGGGTGTCCCAATCCACCAGAGGGAGAGCCATCTTGTCAACTTCCTTAGCCTTGTACTGCAGGTCCTTTGTGGACCCGGTATCTGAAATGTCCTTAGAAAAGGTCCAAAGCTTGAGATGCTTCATTATACCTTGTGTCATTCTAATGAAGTGTCAATTCTAGACTTCAAAATCATCTTGGTAGTCTACCCAAAAATCCTCCATGTGAGGCTTGTGGGGGTCTGCTACTCAGGGTAGTGCTAAAGCTATCTTTTCTAGGCGGATCAAAATTATTCCGCTCCACGTAAAATATTGCTAGCCCCAAAAATTATAGTTCACCATCGGCTTCCTTTGCCGCTGCAAGGTTGCAAGTGTAATTCTCGTAGGTGATTGGGAAGGAAATATTGGTGACCTTCTTCAATGCAAAGAATGCACAAAGCTCCAGGATCTGCCTACAATAATCCAAAAGAATGATCCTATCCCCACAATGTTTGGGTAATAGGTAGGGTTTCCTAGAGATTCTGGTCACCCAAATGTAGGAGTGTTGTTGAAATTGAATGTAGTAGTGGCCATAAGAACTGACTAGAGTCATTACTTCTTTTGAAAGCCGATAACCGACATCCCGAGTGGGTGTAAGAATATTATTGTAAATGAAGGTGTCATTTACTCTACAAAAACTGGAGAAATTGGCCTCCCATTGTATTTGTGGGAAATAGTCCCATAGAGAATTCTGGCCTGAATAGGTCCCGAGGACGCCAATGGTGAGTAAACCCTGAGTTATGGGTCATTGCTGCACTAGTTCCCATAAGACATATGAATTCATGTAAAATTTAGAGGTCTGGGTGACCCTAACAAGCTGGGTGTCTAAATGATTGGCAATGATAGTTTCCCAATCAAAAGTTTGTCCAGTAGAGGAGATGCCAAACAGGAAGTAGTACATCCATGCTAAAAATTCCTGGGCATGGGATTCTGCAAAGTCCCTACACAAGGCGATGATCCCCATCTATATGCTTTCTTTGAACTCTGTTTGGGGGATCTCCAACTTCATCTTTCTGCAATCTTTGCTCAGGGTCTTGAGCCAGTTGGAGTTGAGGTATTGCCAAGCCAGCTATGAAAGCTTCTCAAATTTTTTTAATGCAAGGGCCTAGGTGATAACAACAACATTGGTGAACTGAGGGATACCTAGCCCCAAAGAAAATGTTGTGGCATCCAGAGACACCAAGGGTGTTGGGTAGCCCGACGGAAGAGGAGTAGGAAGCATGACAACTTGGATGGATGTGTTGTAGTGTTCTACCAATGTGAGGATAAGATCCAGAGCCTACACTGAGTAGGGGAAGTAGGTAGCTTTGAGGATTTCAGAGGCAGCCACATTGAGTGCCATTAGATCTCTGGCCTTCTGCTGTATGAACATTATTTTTACCAAGGCTTGTAGTTTGGCCCATGCCCTGACACTTGTCTTAGTGATAAATTGTAGCTTGGAATATACCTTAGATCCCAGAATAGTTTCTTCCTTCAGATATTTCATTGTCATTGGAAGCTTTTCTAAGGCCTTCTTAGCCTTGGTTCTGATGACTAACCTGGTTGAAGTAGTTAGTAGTTCCAGACTCCCGGGTGGAGAAGATTATTTAGACATGATTGAAATATGAATTTATTGGCAACCTGCAAGACCAGACAATGATCAAAACATGTGATAACAATATAAAACAATTTCATGTACTCCGGAGAGTTCATCGCCATCTCACATTTGTTCCTAAAAAGGTGTTAGTTTGCATCAAACCCCAAAAATATATTTTAAAAAAAATGACTTTGTTTGAGAATTTGATCAATGCCTAGTGGTCTGGGGATTCTGGCTCATACAGTGGATGAAGTGAAGGTTAAAAGGGAACTTGGGATTTAGAGTCTAGAAAATTGACCGTTAATTACATGACTGGTAATTTTTCATACTAGGCTGACATGGGGCGTCACATGGTCATGCAATACAGGGAGTAATGGAAATAATGATGAAAGATGTCCTAACATGCAAGGGAATGAATGCCACTTGGGCTAATTTTGAATGCTTGCATGTGGGAGAATCAAAACCCACCATTAAAGCAGAGATGACGGAGGAGATAGAAAACCTGCAAACTCGACCAGGCGAGGTGCCTAGTTTGAATTTGTAGGAACCAGATAAGCAAGCTCAAAATTTTGGGTAAATGTAGAGGGGCACAGTGAGCTCGCCACTAGATGAGGGGGGGGGGGGATATATAGAACTCTACATAATATACATGAAAAAATGAACTTATACACTTATACATAGAGGGCCGAGGGATGCTCTATAGACCAACCCAAAAACAAACCTATTTATAGCTAAACAACTAACAAATGATAATTTACACAATCTACAACAAATGTAAAAGAACTACATGATCTTAAAACTTCATAGAGGGTAGAAAACCCTCTTGCAGATCCATCCCACCAATGGTAGGTGATGATAAAGGATGGAACAAAAAATGGAGAAAACAGGAAGAAAAATGAAAGAAAACCCATGACAGAACCAGATAGCAAAGAGGAGGAACCAGAAAGACCTACCTTAGAAATGAGGAATGCAGGAGGATGAGCATGGGAGGGAGGCACTTTGTAACTAATCAACTTTGAAACATAATGAACGCACAACTTCCAGTCACTATTAAGCACTTTCTAAGCTCTAAGAATGAATCACACTTAGTTGCTGCTAAAATCATGTTAATTGCTTTGAGTCGCTCTGGGGTAATTTGTTCATGGTAAATGTAACAATGACCGGTGAAACTTTATTTATACCCCTAGGGTAAAAACATCTCTCTTTCCTTCTGCAAATCTTGACAAAGGCAAACCTTTGGACTCCGTGCCTGGGGATCCCATGCAACCACACCCTCTAAGAATAAAGGAAATGATGACAGAGAATCCCGGAGTCCAAAATCCGGCTGGAACAAAGAAGACAAGAACACTCTAGGACCAGGTCTCAAAGGAAGGGAAACCAAAAGGAAAATAAAACACTGACCTCACGGAGGCAAAGGCTGGAGAAAAAAAAAAGGAAAAGAAACAAGGCAAAATAAAAAAGGGGGACCCAACATTTTTCCAACAAAATGTAGGGACGGGTATGCGGGGCATAACAAATGAGACTCGCTAGGACAAATGCCTTATCACATTTGAGAACTACAGAATATTTGGTTACCAAAATCATAAGTTACCCTTACCTAGATTATTCTTCTTGCAAGGTGTGAGGTGTCTGAGAAAATATGACTCATCATTCATTCAATCCTTCAGTCTTTTGTTAGTTGTGAGGTGTGTGCTTTGAAAGAAAATCAAGCTGTTGACTTCCAGGAAAAACAAAGAGGAGGCACTGAATATAATGAACCAAGATCCCTACATCTTGTGTGATCCCCTGGATACCAGAATTCTCTATTCTTCAATTTTATTTCTTTTCTTTTTTTGAAGATGGGAAAATGATAATTCTTTCACCGTGAACCTTAAGATTAGCTTATTTTACGGTGGTACTCCTTTCACCTTGCCATCCATTTTAATTCACTGAATAGGAGAGACATTTTGTACTTGGGATATTTCTTATGATTTTAAGATTTGGCCAACAACCAGTGCAACCGATATGTCCTCGAGGACCATGTGATTACTTGCTTCTTGGGTTTTCTGTTAACTGATGTTGAGACTTTCAAGATATGAATCTAATGAAGATTACCCATAACCTTTTACCATACATAAAAAATAACTCTGAAGTGTGGATAAATTCCACCGTGCTAACAATAGATTTCAAAACTAACTAGAATGCATAATGTACCATTCTAGGGACTAGATGTCATGCAAAGCATACCTATCTACAAGAAGGGGGAAACACATCGGGAACTCGGAAAAAGAAAAATGCAAAGAAAAAAGGAATGAAATAACAAGAGAAAAAAGGAAAGGAGGTGGCCCTGGAGGACTGCTGACAAACTATTTACAAGGACAAGGCACTCCCAAGGAGCACCGGGAAATGATATTTACAAGTGGGAAAAACTTTACATATAATAAAATTTTGGGCAAACTTACCACCTGCCTCATTCAAAGTAGTGCTTAAGAAACTATCCATTGATAGGCAATGGAATAGATTCTTCAGTCATAGTACTGAGGTGATACGTAATAGCCCCACAAATCTGAAAATTTAGATATGGTCTAAGCCATAGCCTTTGAAATTTGGTGTGCTTCCCTTTCTTTTCTTGGGCCTTATCCCATAGAAGGAATAGGTCTGAAACCCGAAAGGCATTATATTGGGCTCTTCGATCAAACCATTGCTTAATGACTGCTTGGTGATGTGCAAAATGTTCCAGTACCATGTCTCTTTGTTCCTCCATTCTCACCAGGTTTAGGAGCCAAAATTCTACGATGTTGTCCTGGTTGTTAAATTCCTGCATAAACTGTAAAACTGAGATTTGTAAGTTGATAGGGAACATAAGATTTTGGCTGTAAATTAGATGAGATGGAGAAGTCCCCAGGGCTGCCTTGATTTTGATACGGTCCACCCAAATAGTAAACCTAAGATTTTGGTGCCAGTTCTGGGGGTTTTGTTCTAACAAATGTTTGATCCCTCAAGTAGGATTTTATTGGTAGATTCAGCCACACCATTTCCCTGGGGGTAATAGTTTATGGATAAATTCAAGGTTATCCTCCTCTCATAGGTCTATTCTAGTAACTGTGCCAAATAAAATGTTGGACTGTTGTCACACACTATAGCAAAGGGCATTCCAAATTTGGTGACTATTTTCTTCTAGGAATTTGATAACTATATCCGCTGTGTTTTTTTTTACATGGAATTGCTTCGGACCACTAGGTGCAGTAATCGGTCACAATTAGAATATACCGGTGGTTGGTGGATGAGTTGGGGTTGATTTCCCTGATAAAATTGAATGCCCATTGGGTGAAGGGTCAAACTTCAAAGGCTGGTTGCAAAGGCATAGCCATGTTTCACTCACAATGGGCTATGGTTTGGTAAAAGTGGCACTTCCTAACGTGAGTGTAGACATACTTAAAGATGAAGGGACAATAGTATCTGGCCCAGAGAATCTGGTGGGCAGTGGCATCAGCTAAGCCATGCTTGGTTCCAAATCTCCCATGGAATTCTTCTATCATTTTGGCAGCTTGGTCCCTATCTATGCACAGAGGTAAATCCCTTCAAAATTCCTACGAAAAAGTGTTCCATTTTTTATCATGAAATGTGCTCTTTTTAGTCACAGGGTGCAAAGTTTGTTTGGGGGAAGCCTCTCCAGGCACTTTTTGTTAAGAAAAAGGTATACCAGGTTGATATACCATGGGTCCTGAGTGATGGACTCCATTGTATAAGTTTGACATTCAATGTTGGGAGTTACTTCTACCATCGCTCTACATAGTCCCGAGCCTCAGACTATCTTCATTAGCTGCATCTCTAGATCATATTCTTAGAGGATGGCCATCCATTTCCCCCGATGTTCACCTAGTTCACTCTTCAACAGTAAAGATTTAAAATCTTGGTCCAAAATGATAACATGCACCTTGCTCTGGAGAATATAATGCCAGAATTTCTTCATGGCTCGGTCTAGAGAAAAAGTCTATTTTTCCAAAGGTGAATATCAGAATTTAAAAATTTTTAAGGGGGAGCTCATGAAAGCAATGGACTACTCTTCCCCTTTGACCTTCTGGGTTAGGACTACTACTGCCGAAAGCGGTGAAGTGAAGGAGTATATATGGAATGGGAGGGAATAGTCCAGACTTGCTAGGATTGGTACCTCCACTATGGTCTGCTTGATCTGAGAAAATGGTCACTTCACATTTAGGCTCCACTCAATCTTGGTATATTTCTTCATCATGTCATTGAGTGGTTTAACTATCTCATAAAACCTAGTGATGAACCGCCGGACAAAGTTTATCTTTTTGAAGAAAGATCTCATTTCCTTTTTACTGTCGGGTATTTGTAAATTTAGTGGTGCATCAACTCTCTCAGGGTCAATGGATATCCCCTTCTCAGAGACTATATACCCGAGTAGCTTCCCTTCAGTGACCCTGAATATGCATTTCTTAGGGTTGAGGGAGATACCATACCGATGAAATCTCTCAAAAATCTGGGTGAGGTGGGTGGAATGATCATGCCTGTCCCAGGAAAAGATTGTCAAATCATCCGTATAGATGATTATGTATTTTTTTACCAGGCCATCAAGCACAATGTCCATAGCCTTTTGATATGTTTCCCCCACATTGATGAGGCCAAAGGGCATTCTCCAATATGCAAACATTCCCCACTTGGTGGTGAACACCATTTTATCTCTATCCTCGAATTTAATCATAACGTAGTTATATCCGGAGTACCCATCCAGGAAGGACATCATTTGGGAACCATTAACAACTTGTAGCACCTCATCCAAAGAGGGGAGAGGGTGATTGTCCTTCTTGTATGCCTTGTTTGAATTGTGAAAATGCACACACAAGCAGATCTCACCATTCTTTTTTTGTACATGGACAAGGTTGGAAACCCACATTGTGTGTCGGCTAGGAAAGATAATCTAGGCTAATAGAAATTTTTGAACCTCCTAATAAATTAGAGGTTTGATCTATGGGTTTACTGACCTCTTATTTTTCTAGAAGGGCTTGGCATCTAGTTTTAGCAGGATAGTATGAGTCATGATTAATGTATCATAGGTTTTAAGATCCTCATACCCCCACACAATAATGTCAATGTATTCTCAAAGAACCACGAGAATCTTCTGCTTCTCCTCTGGGGATTAGGAGGTGCCAATGTGTACTAATGTTTCTTCACCAGCCTTGTCGATACTAACTTTTTTGAATTTTCCTTCCTCAGAGGAGGATGGTATCTTATCTCAGCCTCAGGGGTCTGAATCAAAGATGCATTCAAGATCTACCATCCCCTTTAAGATGGTGTTGGTGGGTAAGTCGAAGATCCCGTCATCTTCTTCACCCTGCCCAGTATCATCATGATCCATTTCTTCCACTATTTGATCCTCAAAGATGCCAACATTGGCCATGAAGGCCAGAATATGCTGGTCATCCTCAAAAACCTAAAAGTGGGTGATATTATCTAGGATGGATGGGGTGGGGACCATCTCAACAGAAAAATTCTAGAGCTAGGATCCAGCCATTGGCTCAAGAGTGCTGGTAGACATCACAAGTGCATCCAGAATGTAGTTACATTTCCAGGGAATAAGTTTGATGCCAAAAGAATCAAAGTATTCAATTAGGCTCCATGCCCAGTTGTGGTATGCGACCAACCTTTTTTCATGACATGTGTACTAGTTTCAAACCTTATTTAAGATAAACTTTGCATCACCCATTGCCCGAAGATGGGTGATCCCTTTTCTCAATGCAAACAGGAGTTTGAGGACCAAGGCCTCGTACTCTGTGACATTATTGGTGCAGTTAAACTGTAACTTGTAGGATGCAAGGAAGGAATTACCCCGTGGGTTGATCAATTTCACTCCAGCCCCACGACCTTATTTATACTAGGATCTGTCAAACTTTAGGGTCCATAGGTCATTGTTCATTTTCTAGGGCTGGGAGGGCGAAGTGGTGTTTGGATTGATTCTGGGAGGGTTGGGAGGTGGTTCCTCTAGCTTTGATGGTGTGTGGGTGAGGTTTTTCTCTGGAGAAGCCTCTGGTTTGGATTCCTAGATGAGTGACACCTTAGGCATACCATTGGATGGATTGTTTGGTCTAGGTGAAACAACTTTATGTTCTTTCTCCCAGAGATCGTTGATGTGGTGGGTAAAAACACCAATGCAAGGATCACACTCTAGTTCAAAGTGTTTCTAGTAGTGTACCTGGTACCAAGTGCTAGACAAGAGTGTAGGAGGAGTTTCTATGTTACCATGTGAGTTTACCTCACCCCTCATTTTTTCATCCAGGTCCTGAATTATCTGGGCGACTATGGGATCCTCTCTAGGAGTAAAATCAAATGTTAGGATCTCTAGGGGTCGGTACACTTTGGGGGAAGATTTAGAGAAAAGGACTTCATGTACCCTCCCAACTTTGGTGAGAGCCTACTTCATTTTGGGTTCACTCTCTACCCAGATTTGGTTTGATTTCCCCTTCCAGGTAAGCCACAAGTGGGAGAAGTCCGTAGAGAAATACCCATTAGGGGCCTTAGAAGAATTTCAACTTAATAACATCCCATAAGTTTTGGGGATGTCCACCACTTGGATGTCTATTGTGATTGATATCTGAGGGTCTTGGATGAGCTAAATCTGGATATTTTTTTAGCTCACCTACCATTTTCACAGTAGTTTTGTCCAATTGGACTACTACACCTTTGGATGGGGTGGGAGTGAGTCTGATAATTTGGCATATGGATAAGGGCATGATGTTTCCCAAAGCACCAAAATCTACCAGGAAGTTGTATAGGTTCTTCCCTTGAATGTTCAAGCCTAGTAGGAAGGGATGATCCTCTGTGTTTCCCTGGAAGATGGCCGAGTTGGCATCGTCAAAGGCGAGAGTCTTTGGTGGATGACTAATGACTTTTGGGTTTCCCAAGAGCTTTATAAGGGACTTCTTCTACTCAGGAAAATTTAGCAAAACCTACATCAAGGTCATGGAGGTGGTGGTTTTCTCTAACACCTTAGTGATTTTAAACCACCCCCCGGGTAAAGTTGACTTTCCTCAGCCGGATCCCTGGATTGATTAGAGTTAGGTCCTTTTAGAGGGGAGTGATTAGTTGCATTTTCCTAGGGAGGGGTATTATTGGGAGGTGTTGGTGTGTAAGCTGGCCCTTTTCCAACTTGACTCTTAGTCTTGTAAGGAGTCCATGGGCTGGTGAAGGAGTTGGCCTAAAAGGATGGGATAAATTCATCAAAGAACCCCTGCAATTTGGGCTCTTCTTCATCCTCTTCATCTATCCTAAAGAAGACAGTCTCACATGTGAAGGAAGTGTGAGGAGGCTCCGCTGGGGATGGTTCTAGGGGAGTAGGATTGATAGTTTGTTGTTTGTCTGACTGGGAGATCATGATGATCTTCTCCAGTGTAGTGCAGTTCACCTCAGAATGAGAGCCAGTGTCATGCAATCTACACCACATAGTCAGGGGGTGGAATTATGCAATTTGTGTAGAATGACTAGTTCTAGCACTGCCCTAAGTGGTGTTTTGGTTCAGAGGTGGACCTCTAGTGTTTGCATTGTTGTTCCATTGCTGTTGATTGGGCTGAGGCCCGCTGTTGTAGTTCTAACCTTTGAAATTGGTATTTCATTGTCTAGAGAAAATATTATCTCTCTAGGAATTAGAATTATGAGGTGTGGAGGGCTCCACCTTCAACTATCCCATGTCCATCACTAGAGAGGACACCAATCATTGGAGGGATTCAACCTCGGTTGACAGCTGGTTAATTGTTTCACAATGTTACAGTTGTTGTGGCGAGTTCCCGAGGAAAGTGACATTAGCTCCTGGAATTGAGGATGACAGTCCTCCAGCTGCGGGTGACTCAAAGAAAGGTACTTTGGAGGGTTGTGTCAAGGGTTGTTGCATTTGCTGTGGCTGGTTCTAGGAAACATATTCCAGACTCGGTATTGTCTGGGTTTGAGATGGATAAACATACCGGGCCTGCTAGTCTATCGATGGTGGGCCCATGGCTATTGTTGGGGCACCCATTGCCAGGTTGGGGTTGTAGCCCCCAACGTAAGGAGTTCCACCGAGTATCATGTTGAACACTAGGCTTTGTCTAATCCCTCTAGGAGATTTTCTCAAACTGTGGGACAACTCCAGGGCTAGGTTGTAAACCTTTGCCAGAGTATCCCGGTCATTAGCAGTGATGGTTCTCCAAAGGAGAGTGGCAATAATGGGGTCCAAAGCATTTAGGTATGTCTGGATGGTCATGTTAGTGGATGGGATGAAGGGACCCATGCACCACTTCAAAGAAATTGGAATCAATGGTTAAATGTGGCGAGGGGTTCATTCGATTATTTCCTGATTGAGATAAACTGGCTGTGGGACCACACTAGGTCCACATGAATACAGAAGGCTACCAGGAAGGTGTCTTCCATATCCTCCCAACTATTGATGGAGTTGGCCGATAAGTTGAGGTATCAGTTTAGCTCATTCTATCCTAAGGACAGAGGGAACATCTGGGTTACAACATCCTGATGTTGTATTCGATGTCGGTTCATGGCATCCTTATAGGCCTGCAGATGTTCTTCTATGGTTCATGTGCTTAGATGCTCATACTTGGGACAAATCTTATCTGGATGCAGAGGAAGATCATTGGTGGCACCGGGGAACTGCTCCATTAGGGACCCGGTGTTACAAAAGTAATTTTCCATTGGGGCTGCTAGATTTTGGCTAGGTTGAGCATTGGTCCCCAGGATTATCTGAGGGACCTAGGTATTCTAAGGTGTAGCAAATCCCCAGATAAAGTTGGCTGGTTGTTTTTCTTGTGGGGTCCTTTTCTTTCGAGCATGAGGCTTAAGTTCAACAAAATTTCTGGGATTCAGGGCTGATCAAAGGATTCTTTCAAAATGTAAGGGAGAGAATGACCCTATCCTGCTAAAAGATTGGTTCCTAAAACTATGGCTTGGGGAACCCTTGGGTGGTGTAAAATTGAAATCTTTTGAGGGAGACAAGATCATGCCCTCTTTCTAGCGCCAATTTCTGTTGATGGGACTTTGTGACTGGTTCTTCCAACAGTGATAAGTTGTCATTGGGTACCGGCCAACTTTGCCTATAAAGGCTCTCTAGAGAATGAATTCTTCGGGCCTTCAAGCACCTGAGTGTTGGGTCTCGACGGTGCAGGGAAGCTAAGTTGGGAAAGTGACTATTTGTTCATGGGGAGAGATGGTTTTACTCATCTTCTTCAGGGATTTCAGTGATGGGTCGAGGATTCCTGCAAACATGTTAAGTTCACCAAATAGATATCAAAAGATAGACCAAAGTTAGAGTTTGTTACTTCTACTTATAGTTGTGCAACATATTTCAAATATCAAATATGCTCTAATGTAAAAACTATACAAAATACTGAATACATACAGTACCAACGATTCATACATATTCAATAGCAAGGGGAAATTAAATTATTAATCTAAACAAAATATTAGAGCAAAGGACATTAGAAACATACAACACAAAAAGATATCGCAAATTTGGAGATGAGAACATCAACAATATCATTGCCAATATTGTCCTTTCCTCTTCATTAACTTAAATGGTTCCAGCTTCACTAGTGCATACAATAATGGCTCCAGGGGAGCATTCTAAGCTATCAAGAACAATTGAGCATTGAGATCCTGCAACTACTGGAAAATGAAATGCTAATAGTATTAGATTGCAAAATCATCAATTTTTCCAACCCTTGTTATGAGGTCAGACTTCTTATTTATACACATAGTTTTTCCTAAAACTAACCTAGTTTAACTGTACACTCAACATATAAAGTACATTATCCAGTGGCCGATACTACCTGCACCACTTACAATTAGCTCAAAAAGAGCAGAGGTCTGACAAGACAGAGGAAGAAGACAAGAAGAGAAGTTGGAAGAATCAGCATAGAGAAGAGTGTCAGAGTATTAACAGAGGAAATCTGATCTTTTTGATATTCGAGGCTACACGCTTCATCAATGTATAATGTGGCTCACTGTCTTTGATGCACCAGGTAGTTAATGCTAGAGTGGAACCTTGGGAGAATCACTTGTTAGAGCCATCCCTCCATCTGACATGCCTTATCAGGATCACATACATGCTAAACCCTTATTATTTTCCTGACAATGATTGGTCAGCTCCGAGGAACCTGGAAACAGGTCACTATGAAAGAATACAAAACTTTGGATCCAAAATTCCAGAGTGTGGGAGCTTACACTCAAAGAATAAAGAATTTGAAAAATTTACACCCTACTAGTGGGAATATCTGGAGTCCAAAGAAATTTATTGTTCCTTGTATGTTTTGAAAGCCTCCAAAATTTGGGGAATTCCCTCTTCATTGATGCCCTTGATGCATGCTTGGAGGTACTTGGCTGCCTCCAATTATTCACCTAGATCTAGGGCGTTTCCTTTAAATTACACGACCATCTTTGCCGATTCATGGGCCCGAAGCATCATGTGAGATAAGCGTGACATTTTTGCTCTATCAAATTCTCCCAAGGACTAGTACCATGACTCCATTAGTTCATCAAACTTCCCCACAACATGATCCACTGAAGTACACATATCTGTGCTAAATGGATCGAATCCCGAAACCCTTGTAACAAATGCCTTGTATAAATTCAAAGAATACTCCACTCCCAGGACTTTGTCTCTCAGGGCCTCTACCAGTTGCTTGCTATTCTCTAATTTGAGATCAAGTCTGGAATGGTGGACATAGATGAAATTGAAAGACTCCTCCCCCAAAATTCCCATCTCCATGATGGGTTCCTCCCCAAGGTTCATGAGCTCTCCTAGCTTTCTCCTTGATGCCTCATACCATTCGACTTCTCCCTCCCATATAGAAATGGTGTCTTTGGCATGGCGCAAGATTTTTCTAGCCATATGCAGGTCTGAGAGTGTTGTCACTAGGAAATTTTGGACATTTCCTACCTTCTCAGCTACCTAGTTATTGACTGCTTGCGCTTTCTTTTTCATGTTCCTTAGTGTGTCGATGTCACCCTATGGGAGCAGTGTTTTGGACATTGAATGTTCTAGATGAATTGCATCCAAGGGTTGCGCTAGCTCTGTTAATAGCCCAACAAGGTTTACATTCTTCTCCTTTTCTTCTTTAAGTCTGTAGGCTTGTTTATCATAGCAGGCCTCAATTTCCCAACTAGCTTCTTTCAGTAGGTCTAGTTCACCCTACTTGTTCCTCTTCCCTAGAGGTACCTCTGTAGCTATGTATTTGGTAGTACTGACCACTGCTTCCTCTTTGTTTTGGGAGGTGTCACAATACCCATGACTATATCTCCCCCTAGACTAGTCCGAATGGAATGAAGTGTCCGCGCCTTCTTTGGCTTGGGGGCACTTTGGCTCTGGGTCATCGTCTCGACTAGGGAGAGATGGGCTTTTGGCACCATCAAGGCCTTTCTCTTCTTCAATTCCACCAACCATTGTGGTGGTGGGGGTGTCTTGCTGCTAAGGCCTGATTGTTTGGGTCTTCCCTAAGGTTTTTTTTTTCACCCCTGACATTTATGGTCTCTTCAGACTCTTTTTATTGATTCTCGGGACCACCTACACTATCCACCTTAGTGGTATCAATATCTTCTACCTCAGTGCTCCCATCCTTAGCAACATTGGAGGAATAAACAATCATATCTCCAGGGTTCTCCCCCTCATTCTACTACTGCTATTGTTCTTCTTCTTCGACATCATCTGTCAGGAGATTCTCCTCTGTTGGCTTATCTTTCAAAGGTGGCGAAGGTGCCCAAACTGGATCTGATTGTAGTATTACAAGGATCACCTTGCTAAATTTCACACTACACTGGGTGGGCGGAAGTATCTAGAGCATGGTGGCTGAGGTTATAGTTGCCCCCATAGGTCCAGTTCCCTCACCTGAAGTTGGCTGCTCACCTTGTACTTGCCTCTTTTCTCCTATTTCAGTCTCTGGGGCCAGGATCTCTTGAACAACAGGGATGTCCACCTGTTTTGGCTCTTTTTCTTTCTCTGCCCAAACCTCTTGTTCCGTGGCAGTTTCCTTCTCTGGTATCTCCCCTTTAGTGGGGATTATTTCTTCTTCTTGCATGACAATTTCCTCCACCGCTTTCCCTAAATCCCCTTGTGAATTCACAAGTTTGTTAGTCCCAAAGATGTCATCAAAATCATCATGTGGATAGGAGGTCTCTGGGGGATTCTCTAGTTCAGGGGAGTCTGTGATAAGCTCCACCTAGGGGATGTTGGGCATCTCAAGGTCTATATCTATTCTTGGTGGAGGGACATTTGGATTTTGCTTCTTCCTCCTTGTCACCAATGGGGGGTTGACATCCAAAATGGTTGCATGTTCATCCTTTGCTTCTGTCCCCACTACCCGGACCATAATTTTTGCAAGTGAGGGGGACCCAGAAGGGAGGGCAGGTTCTACCGGAATAATTGGAATGCCAAGTTGGGTGCTTATTGCCTCTTTCATTTGATGGGACGCTGCCAGCTGAATGTGCACCTATTCTGCAATGTGAACTAAAACTATAGATAGAATCTAGGCCGGGGTATCAAATTTCCATTTTCCTTTGTCCTCGCCTTGCCGGGAGGTTTTGGCTCCAAAAGTGGACCCCTACAAAAGTGATCCAACTCTGCGAGTACTCTTTGGACATACCTTTGAAAAATACGCATGATTGCATTCTAGTGGTACCCTAAATTTTGATAATTTAGAAGTCCCAATCCATTATCAAGAAGCATGTTTCTCCATACTAAAAAATATCACAGGAAGGAAACTTTATGACACAAATAAATAGAACTAACTAATCGAAGCCTTTAGAAAATGCTGGAATTTAGACCTGCTACAAAGATGATTTCGATAGAGGCTGAAGATTGTTGAAATTTGAAAATCTAAAAATGACCCAGTTTGGGAAATCCAATTTTCTATCTCTAGCAGAAATATTATCTTTTCATGAGGTGTTTTGGATTTTTGACCAAAGCCAAATCCAAAAGTTAGGTAGTTATTTTTTAGTTAGTTTATTATTTTTTCAAAATAATTTGTAATAAGAGTTGTGTCTTTTCAC
>MU224228.1:90598-107103 GCA_018584345.1 Thuja plicata | reverse complement strand
GAGCAAATAAGCCTTCACCTTAGATTGAAAATGTATTGTTATGCTGCTAGATTAATCCTAGAATCATATTCCATCTATTATTTCATGTTTTTACATTGTTCTCATTTCATCTTTTAGAGCTAGATTGAATGCTTTATCATCTTTTAGCTTGTTTTTAATCTAAAATCCTTCATGCTAGAATAGTATTGGTCACTGATTTATAGCATATTCTGAGGGCTAGATATGTTATTCATTACACTCTTTCTATTTAGAAGGCAATAGGTCGATATTAGTGGTTTCTAACATTTTGACTAACCATTAGAGCTAATGCAATGACCTATTGAGTGTTTGTGTCATTTTCAACAGGTACCCATTTACACACACACAATACCTAAATGGTATGGGAACACATTACTGGATGCATTTAACTAACATCTATATCATCCCCATTGGAACTCTCACTGCTGATGAGTTGAAGGAACAATACGAGGATACTCAAGCACATGAAGCCATTGTAAGTATCCTATCTGATATTGAATATGTTGATGTTCATGAACTAGAGACTGCCTACAATATCTTGGAAAGGTTGAAACTTATCTATGGTGGATATATTCATGTGAATAAAGCTAAGAAAGATAGTATTAGAGTAAAATATAATGACATGAAGATGGTAGAAGGAGAGAATTTTGCACAATGTTACCTAAGAACAAAAGAAGTGGTTAGTGCTATCAAAGGTGCTGGTGGAACTATTGAGGAAGATACAGTGGTAAGTAAAATGTTAAGAAATTTATTGCCTACTTATTTTATTAGAGTGTCTACTATAAATGAGTTGAAAACATTTGATAATGTTACTATATGGACTAATCGGTAAGCTTACTGGATTTGAGCTCAATAACTATGATAAAAGTATTCCAAGAGTTGAGGCTTCTTTCAAAGAATCAATGTCTAATGTACTGGTAAGAAAAGGTAAGGAAACATGTCATGATACTTATCACATGTCAAGTGATTCCAGGGAACTTGAATCTATCTTGGAAGAAGAAAGGAAACAAGGAGAGTTTGAAGCTCTACTGGCAAAGAGATTGCCTAGAGGGACTGGTAAGTACAAAGGTAAACTTTCACTGAAATTTTTCTGTTGTAATAAGATTAGACATATTTCTGCTAGATGTCCTAATGGTGAAAAAATGATAAGTTTAGAAGATTTAAAGGAAAAGAGAAGAAACAATGCTTTGTTGCAGTGGATGAAGGTCTTACTGATGAAGAATTAGGAGATAATGAGGAAGAAGAGTTTGTGTTTTTTGCAGTCAAAGAAGATCCATCAAAAGGAGAAAAGGTATTGGTTTCTAATATAAGAGAAAAATGGTGAATGAATTATAGACAATGAGTGCTCACATAACATGACCGTTGATAAGGATAAGTTCATTAAACTTGATGAGTTTGATGGTGGTGTGGTAAGGTTTGTTAATACTACACCTTGTTTGGTTAAAGGTAACGACACTATTTATATGAATAGAAAGATTAATACTGATGATGTCTATTATGTGGGTGGTTTAACACATAATTTGTTGAGTGTGGCTTAGTTTAATGATAAAGGTTATAAGTTGGAATTAAAAGGAGTATGCAGAATAATTGGAAGCTTCAATGATGATATTTCTACTGGTAGGTAGACTAGAGGTAATTTATTCCATCTGAATACTACTCTAAATAATTGTTTGGTTGCAAAGGTTGAAGACAGTTGGTTATGGCATAGAAGGTTTTGTGATGTAAACTTTGATAGTTTGATAAGAGTAAGTAAGATTAATATAGTTAGAGGATTTCCTCAATTATTCAAACCATACAACATGATGTGTAAAGAGTTTCAGTTGGGTAAGTTAACTAGTTCTACTTTCAAGAGAGGGTCTTTTTCATCTGAGAGGATAATTGATTTGGTGCATACTGATATTTGTGGGCCTATGAGACAAAAGAGTTATCAAGGTGAAAGATATTTCATACTATTTATTGATGACTATTCTAGAATGAAGTGGGTAACTTTCCTAAAGGATAAGTGTGATCCATTTCATAAATTCAAGGAATTTAGAGAATTAGTTCAGAAGGAATCAGGTAAGAGTTTGAAATTTTTAAGATCTCATAGAGGTGGTGAGTTTACTTCTGTATAATTTGTTAATTATTGTGAAGACAATGGAATCAAATTCACCAAGCTAATACCTAAGGATAATTTTGAATACCTTAGAGGTAAGTTAGGGGCCATGCCCATACCTAAACAAAACTAAGATGATGTAGGTGCATCAATCCAATGAATTTATTTCTATATCTTTCACTTTGGATTGATGATCAAGGGACTATTCCTTACGGGGAGCAATCAAATACAGAAGAATATCGTTGCAACATATGATGTATTTGGATTATTGTGCCTTTGGCATTGTTTTCAAAGGGGGAGATGAACAAGAGGTGAAGCGGTAAAGGGGATATGAATAAGAGAGAACCTAAGATCGAGATCAGAGCATAGAAAAGATGAATCATCTAAGGGGGAGGTATTTGTTTTTGGTATCTAGATTCTCTAGAAGATCGCTTGGTATTGTTGGTGTTTCCATCAATGCCAAAGGGGGAGATTGTTGGCATAACTGATGCAAAGAGAAGTTAAGTATCTCATGATTTTGAACTAATGATAGGTTTCTCAGTTATGATGTTGTCATTGATGTCAACTTAGTGTATGTTGGTTGACTGTGTATCTGTTATACTGATATATGTTCAAGAGATTGAATCCAGAGTTGTAGAAAGAATTAGAGTGTGTGATCATAACATAAGATTAAGTGATGTCTCTAGATGTTATATCTATGAACAAACAAGTTTATCTTATGTATTGAGTGATTTATGACTGATTTAAGGTTGACATGTTAACAAGAAGAAAGGATGAAACACAAGAAGAATGATTTGATGATTGTGTCAACAATTTTTGGTTTCAACTGTTGTGGTCATGATATGTTTATTTGGACTATGTTATGAGGTTGTGGTTGCGAACACATCATGTTTCGATGATCGGAAGACAAATTTTCAAGTGAAAGAAGGTGGGTCAACAAAGAGTTAAAGGTGTTCTTAGAACAGTAAGTTAGATCCTTGACTGGTGATGATGCACCATGTTGTTGTGAGTGATTATGTGTTCTAGGGATCATGGTGATGTTTCTAATTGATGCGGATTGATGAGTTGACATGTTTGTGATCATTATGATCATACTTATTGGAGGTTGTGCAATGATATTGAAGAAGGTGTTATGGGTTTGAATTTTCTTTTTTAAATCAATGTGTGATGAATTAGAAGGATGAAATGAGTTTGTTAGAAAGTGTTCTAGATTTGTAATACATTTTAGGGATTTCTCATTGAGTGGGAAAGATTGAAAAACTTTTTGTAAGGCGGTTAATTGCCCTAATAATATTGTATTGTATAAATATTTAAAATGATGAAATGTACAAGTGTTTGGAGGAGATAGATCATGATTGTAGAGGTGCGGTCATAGGGTTTGAAGAGTATGCATGTGTAGATAGAGCTTGAACTAGAATTGTATTAGCAAAGGAGAAGTGCTATTTTCTTAGAATATTTACTTGTTGATTCCTAACAACTTCATCAAGCTAAATCCCTTAACCAGGTAGATCATAATATGCCTGAATTGTAAATCCTTTAATTAGGTGACTCTTTAATTAGGGTTTGAAATCCTTTAATCAGGTTACTCCTAACAAGGGAAAGCTTCTAATAGGGCTAGAGGTAAATCCCTTGATTGAGTGGCTCCTAATAGGCTCTTGCTCTTAATCAGACATTATTGTAAGATTTTAAAAGAGCTAAGCCCTATTAAAATCTTATAATAATGCCCTATTAGGAGTAACCTAATTAAAGGGTTTCAAACCCTAATTAAATATTCCCATGGTTAAATGATTTACAACTTAGACCTATTAGGATATACCTAGTTAAGGGATATATCTTGATGAAGCTATTAAGAATCAACAAGTAAATGATTTGAGAAAACAACACTTCTCCTTTGCTAATATAGATCCAGTTCAAGATCTATCTTTTCTACATATGCAAACTCTTCAAAACCTATGATCGCACCTTTGCAATCATGATCTATCTCCTCTACACACTTATACATATCATCATTTTACAAGATTATTAGGGTAATTAACCACCTTAAAAAATTTTTTACAATCTTCCCGCTCAATGAGAAATCCCTAAAACGTGTTACAAATCTATAAAAATCTCTAACAAACTCAGACCGACCTTCTAATTCATCACACATTGATTTGACAAAGAAAATTCAAACCCATAACACCATCTTCAATTTTCTTACACAACCTCCAATAAATCTGATCATAATGATCACAAACATGAAAAATCATCAATTCTCATCAATCAAAAAAATCACCATGATCCCTAGAACACGTAATCACTCACATAAGCATGGTGCATCATCACCGGTCAATGATCTAACTAACTATTTTGAGAACACCATTAACTCTTTTCTAAACAACCTTTAGTCACTTGAAACTTTATCTTTCGATAATTAAAACATGATGTGATCACAACTACAACCTCATAACATAGTCTAGATAAACATATCATGACCAAAACAACTGAAACCAAACATATTTGACACAATCATCAAATCATTCTTCATGTGTTTTATCTTTTTCTTCCTATTAACCTATCAACCTTCAGTCAATCATAAATCACTCAATACATAAGGTAAACTTGTGTGGTCATAGATATAACATCTAGAGACACCAATTAAGCTTCTTTTATGATCACAAACTCCAATTCTTTCTACAACTATGGATTCAACCTCTTGAACATACATCAGCATAATAAGTACACATTCAACCAAAAACACTAAGTTGAAATCAATGACAACATCATAACTGAGAAACCTATAATCAATTTAACACTATGACATACTTAACTTTTCTCTACATTAGTTATGCCAACAAAGAGATGGTAAGGAGTCTTAAGGGGATGTAGGACATATTAATGCGTCCTTGGACCCCTTAAGACCCCTTATGACCCCTAGGATACCTTTATTGGCATATATGATGTAGTTATGGTAAGTGAGATTTGGAGATGTCATGATGATCATATATTATGTTGTCATTGATATAAACTATTGACTTTGTGTTCTTAGTATGTTTCCAAGCATAGTTGTGATGAATGATGAGTTACAATGTGTTTCAGTGGTTGCTATATTTATGGGAGACTTAGGCATGTCTCTAGAGCTCTAATGGATGACCTCTACTGCTAAAGTAATCTTATGAGGAAGTTATTATCAATTGAAGTATATCAGTGCAGTTGCTAGAATAGTTAATGACATTTGATAGATGATTTGAATGTCATGTCAAATATTTTTTATATCTTGTAATGCGGTCACAAGATATGATGGACAAAAGTGTTCAGATGCTACAGTTGCACTTACAACTAACTTGAGTGACCAATGTGAAGGATAGATGATCGATGAACAATGATAGAGTTATTTTTAGGTTACAAATTTTGTGTTCTTAAGTGATAGTTGATAAATCTTTGATCGGTAATTGGTTTTGAGGTTGTGATAGAATCAGTTGAGTCATTCATGATTCAGTGATGTGTTTTTCATGATTGGAGGTGATGATCTAGCATCACATTGTTCAATGCTAGCATGTGGAGAATATTCTTGAGAAAACTTATGTTTGGTCAAAATGTGTTTGACTCCTTGACACAAAATTTTATATAAATCATTGTATTGGCTGATGCGGTCTTGGAAATATGTTTTTTTGTATTTAATTTTTCATGTGGCACATTGTATTTGAACAGGATGTTTGAAATTCTATTTTAGGGTTTGATCAAGGTAGTGGACTTAAAAGTTTAGTATATAATGGATGAAGTTGAAGGTTGAATGTTTTGATTGCATTTTAGACAAGTGTTGTGCAAAGTGTGAGTTGTGATCAAGCTAGAGAATATTTAAGTGTATTGAAAAGAGATTGTGTGCTTCAATAGATATGATCAAGAAGAGGTAGTTCTATTTCACAAACCATTATTTATGTTGTTCCCATACAGTCACAACGGGTTAAATCCATTAACAAGGTAGATCCTAAAATATCTTTGTTGTGAATCCTATAACAAGGTGACACTTTGACAAGTGTATAAATTCCTCTAACACGACTACTCTTAACAGGGTAAAGGTTCTATTAGGCCTAAGGAAAATCCCTTAACTGAGTAGCACTTAACAATGCTATTGTAAACTCCTAACAGGGTTAAGCTCCTTAGAGGGTGTACTTTAGAAGAGTAAATTATTTAGTGGGCACTAATCCCCACCATGGTTTCTTTCCCTATTTGGGTTTACATGAGATAAATCTGTGTGTCAAATGTGTGGATGGACTTGCATGTTTATGGTTTTCATTTATTGTATGTATGGTTAATCTTGTGAATGGTGGTTTAAGTATAAGAGGTTATAAAGATTGGATTATTTGGTACATTACTGAATCATCCCCCCTCTCAGTAATATGATCTTAGGATTAACAATTGGTATCATAGATTTGGTCCTCTATTGCAGTGAAGCTTAACAATATGGGGTAAAGATATGAAGATGATGAGAAAGGAAGGTCCTAAATTCACAAGAGAGAACTACTCAGTTTGGTTTGGTCGCATGAAGCTCTGTCTTAAAGGTATGGGTGATTAGTATTGGGATCATGTGGTAAATAGGTATATTGTGCCTTCAGGGACCCTGACTCTAGATCAATTAAAGGTAAGACAAGAACATACTGCTAATCTGGAAGCTATTGCTAGTACTATTTCAGATGCAAAATTTATTAATGTCAAAGACTTGGATAATACTAATGACATGTGGGAGAAGTTGAGAATTGTCCATGGTGGAGATCCACATGTGTAGAAGGAAAAGTTTGATAGTTTGAAAGGAAAATATGATGATATGAGGATGCAATAAAATGAGAACATTGAGTAGTATAGTCAGAGAATCAAAGAAGTTGTTTCTGCTATTTGAGGTGTTGGTAGTAATCTTCTTTAAGAGGATGTGGTAAGAAAAATGTTAAGAAATATATTGCCTCAGTATGCTATTAGGTTTTATCTACTCAAGAGCTCAGATCTCTAGGAACTTTTACTATTACTCTTGATGCAATAATAGGGAAATTCACTGTATTTGAGTTAAGCAATTATGGTAATAGTATGCCAAAAGTTGAAGCTGATTTCAAGTCATCATTGAATCTTACACCATATAGGAAAGCAAAGGAGATATATAATATTTCTTCAACATGTTACTCTAATGATTATGAATCTATCTTGTCTGAAGAAAGAGAACATGAAGAATTAGAAGCTTTATTTGCTAGAAGGATGGCTAGAGGAAAAGGTAAATATAAGGGTAAGTTTCCTTTGAAGTGCTTTTCATGTAAAAAAGTTGGAAATATTACTTCTAGATGCCTTGGTAAGGATAGAAAGGAGAAACCAAGAAGATCCAAGGATAAGAACAAGAAAGCATGCTACCTAGTTGAGGAAGGTGTTACCAATGAATAATCTGATGGAAGAGATGAAGAAGAAATTATGTTTGTTGTAGTAAAGGAGGAACCCTTAGAAGAAGGTGAGAAAGATTTGATTTATAGCATGAATCACAATGGTAAATGGATTACTGAAAGTGAGTGTACTCATCACATGACCGATGGTAAAAGAAAATTCATTAAGTTGGAAGAAAGCGATGGAGGCTCGGTAAGATTTGGGAATGATGTCCCTATTTGATGAAAGGTAAAGGATCTATTACTTTGAGTGATAAAAAAATTCCTAATGATATTTATTGGGTTGATGATCTGAGATATAATTTGTTAAGTGTTCCTCAGTTGAATAAAAAAGGTATCAGATTGGAGTTCAATGGAGGTATAGGTAGGATTATTGGGAAATTAGGAGAACTATTTTCTATCAGTGAACAAACTAGAAGTAACTTGTTCCATCTGAATTCTACTATTAAGACTTGTCTGGTTTCTATGGTTGAAGATTATTGGCTATGGCATAAGAGGTTTTCTCATGTAAATTTTGATTACCTGATCAAAGTTAGTAAGATGAAGATAGTGAGAGGTTTTCCTAACCTAGTGAAACCAAACAATATAATGTGCAAAGGATGTCAGCTTGGGAAGCTAACTAGTTCTAGTTTTATAAGTAAAAAATATTCTTCTAAAAGTATTTTAGATCTGGTTCATATCAATTTGTGTGGTCCAATGAGAACTTAGAGTGATGACATTAAGTTTTTCCATTAGTATACTTAAAGTGAAAAACATGATAAAGTTCATCGATATAGGCATAACCGAAGGACAACAAGTATACCTGACGAGATGACAATTTCTATCATGAAAATGCTAAGTATAGAATTTCCTGATGAACACTAACAAGAGTTCAACCGATGAAAAAGCATAAAGAACATCACTGACGATACAGTTTTGTGAACATCACTGACATAATGGAAAAGGCAGGAACCCGACGAACAGTTCAATTAAGGGACACCAACGGAGTAGAAACTGACAGAACAAAGAATGAAAGAAAACTAACAGACTGACATAGCAACCCGACCATCAGAACTGACAGTTAGTTATAGAACCCGCAAAAAGTGGATTTGAATTTCCACGTTAGATAAAACATTGTAATTCCATTTATAGAGTTTTTTATTTGTTTTAAAACTTCACTTGAGGGTCAAGCAAGCATATTGTAAATTTTTTAAAGCATCCTAATAGATCTAAAACATAACTAACTAAAGATCAAGGTCAAGTTGTAAACCTTGGATCTGGAGTTAATCTAAAAAGCGTGAATGAAGAATAGACCAATAAACTAGTATAAATATATGTTCAATCATTTGTAATAGAAGACATGAAGGAACATGGATAAATGATTGTAGCCATGGAGAGCATCTAAGTAGCAGAAGAGAATTCATGCAAAGTTCAGAAAAAAATTATATTAGTTATCAAGAACATAGACAAGGCTACCGACGAGTAGAAACAAGGTATTATTCAAATCACTCAAGGTGATTACATATACATTGTAAGATTTATAGGATCTTTTATCAGAAATTAGAGATTTCATATACTATTAGATCAAAATTTATATTGTAGTTGCATTCTAACAAGTGCATCACATCAGAAATTATTTTATAGAAGGTGGAGTTAAAAATTCTTTGATAAATCTCTTAACAAAGTGCACACCTAATGGTGTTGCTAAAGCTTCAAACAAAGTAGATCCTAATAGGTCTCCACTCTAATACTCCTAATAGGGTAGATCATTAGAAGTGATCAAATTGTAAGCCTTAACTAGCTCCCTTCTTATCTACAGATAGTGAAGTTTTATGGGTAGACATCCCCACCACAGTTTTTACTTCCTAACAGGAGTTTTCTGCGATATCATATCATGTGTTATGTGTTATTTACTTTCATGTATGTTTATTGAATGTTTACACATGAAAATAACTTATATTATGATTTCACATACATAAAGAAAGATAAACATATAGATAGGAATATACAAATCTAATGACAAAAACGTTAATGGGCCAACCACATAAAAAGTTTTAGAGGTACTGATTCTCCCCTCCCCTCTTAGTACATCATTCCAATAATTCCAACAATTGGTATCAGAGCTAAGTCTTTTTCTTGAAAAGATTAAAGACTTAAGAGAAAAGATCAACACAATGGAAAAGTACAGACTGGACAAGACTATTGAGAATGAGCAGTTAGAAATTAAGATTTACTATGAGTAGTATAAAGAGGCGAGAGTAAGCATGAGAAAGTTGCTTGATGAAAGAAAGATTATGGAAACTAGGCTTAATGAAAAATATTATCAAGAAGAGGAGATTCCAGATTACTTCAACACAGTTGAATCATCAACAAGAAAAGCACCAGACACATTAGTTGAAGAGATCACAAGTCTACAAGAAGTCAATCTACATCTGATAGAGAAAATCAAGATGCTGCAAATCGGCCGAGAGACTCGAATGGTAAAAATTATTGATGTCATGAATGATTCATGAAAAGTTGAATCAGAAAGAACATTGGCTATTGATGATAGGAGGAAAATTATAGAAAAGCTACAAGAAAAAGAATCATAAATTCAAAGACTTACTGATCATCACCATGAGATTACCAACCAGATTATTCTTATGAGTCAAGAGGAAAACAGATTAAATACTGAACTCATTGAAAGAATACAGATCATCGGTGAGCTAAGGGAAGAGAATGAGAAGCTAAAGCATGAAGTCAGAATTCAGAATCAGCACAATGAATTAATCAAGAAAGCTAAAGATAGCAATAAAAGAATGGATTATTTCCTTGATGGACAAAGAAGAATCAACAACTACATAGGAATAGGGTACACTGACAATGGAGAATCATCTAATCAATCAGATCAAAGTGTAAAAGGAAGAAAATTGATTCTTTCTTTTGTTTTATTTAGTTTTATTAGGATTTGATTGTGTATTTTCCTTACCTTTACATTTAAATTGTGTTTTAGGGTATTGAAATATGATTATGAGGAAGAAGAAGATAATATATTCCTATTTTATCCTCAAATGCACAAATGCAAGATCCAAGTTGATCAACCTAAAAGAGGGATTAATGCACAAATGAATCAACCATTTGGAAATGAGAGTAAAGAAGAAGATCTTAAATTCTGTTAATTGAATATATAGATATGGTATATGATAGTAATTAAAGAAATAGGAGAAATGTACTAACCTTAAATAATTCCAAATCAAAGAATGTTATTTTTTGAGGTCTATACTCTATTTCTAGAAAAATTGAAGTATGACCGAGAACTGGAACGCAGAGACAAATAAAACCCAGAAATATTTTTCCGATCCAACACTGTCTTATGAAAAATTTTGACCTTGACCCACAAATGTCAACCCTGACCCAATAATGTCGACCTTGACCTACACAGGTTTGACTGAGAATCTATTCACGGAGCCCGATAGAATGCCAAAAAGGGTATCCAGATCTAAGTCCAAATCCACAGTCCTAAACCTGTACCTACAAGAAAAAGAGGTTTGTTTGTTGTGGGGGAGGGGTTTTCCTTAGTCAAACCCTAATTTAGGAATTAACCTTGAAATCAATAAAGTATAGAAAGATAGCAAGTAGTAGAATTGAATCTAAGAATGAAACTATGATATTTAATAGATATGCAATTGTAATTCAAATGTAAGTATGTAAGTATGAAAGTTTGGACTCAATAAAGACCATAAACCTCAATGATTATATGCTTGGAATCCACCTTGAAGAAATGATGAAGGAGTCTTGAAGATGCACAAAGGATCTTGAAGGAAGATCACACCACCATGATGGCTAGATCTAGGGTTTGAATAATGAATCTTGAATGCTTGAACCTAATCCCTTCAAAGGCTTGAAAACTTGAATCCTTGATCTTGAATGGAGAACTTGGATGCTTGAGGTGAAGAATTGAACACCTTGGAAGCTTGATAATATGTAGAATAATGAATGCTTGAATGTCCTTCGAATGCTTAATTGCCTTAGCGCTTGTTACTTGATAATGGTTAGAGAAAATGAGAGGAGAAGGCTCCCTTTTATATGAAACTAGGGCAAAATCTTCTAAGGAGGCTGACATAGGATAATTAAATTCCCATTAAAGCCTTTACCCCTAGGAGAGGACCTATATTAAATATAATTTAGGAATCAATGCTTTGGAACCCGAAACAGCTGACCTGGAAGCGGGAAAAATGAATTTTGGATGACCCCTGACAGCCAACAAGCTCCCAGATTTGAAAGGGGGACACTGGTCAAGGTTGAGGTCGACCTTGACCTAGGTCAAGGTCAAGGTTGACCTTGACCTAGGTCAAGGTTGAGTTCAACCTTGACCCAGGGGGCCAGAACCCCTGGAAAACATGCCAGGTGGGGTAGAAGGTGCCCAAAGAGGCCCAATCAGGGTCCTAAACTAATACAGAAGCAGGGGATGATGCAGAAATGGAAAGATGATATAATGGAGGTCAAAAAAATCCCCAAAGGAGGGCTAAATGCTCTCAACATGGAAGTGATTCCATTTTAAGATGATGCATTAAGCCCCCACTTTAGCGAGAGTATGGAAATCGAACATGCTCATGGTAAAGTTAGAAGAAAGACACCGGTGGATTGCAACAAAGTAGAACATCACTTAGTCAAGGACATGAGTCCTTAGAAAAAGGATTCTAACTCAACATACATATATAAAGATATGAAATTAAAGAGCAATCAATCATAGAAAACATACATAACTACATAAGTAAGACAAGAACAACACCATAAATAACATAGTTTCATGATCTAATCCTACTAGCATGAAAGCGAAAGGGAGAAAAGAGAAAGTGATTATCTCACCTAGTAAGATGCCCACCTTACTATGAATCACCAAGGAGGGAGATCCCCCAATAGGTTCACCCATAAACTGTGCTTGTAATTGTAAATGCTTCTTCTGACGGCTTTTGAAAATATCCATAGATCTACATTCTTGTATCACTATGAAATATAAAATGCATGTCCATTCAGGATTTAGCAACTTATGTGTGTTACCTTTCAAGATTTAACATATCATAAAAATAAAAAGGGTGCGTATCTCTTCAGGATTTAGCAACTTTATGTGCGTTACCTTCTGAGGATTTAGCAACATAAAAGTAAAAATGTGTCCCTTCAGGATTTAGCAACTTATGTGTGTTACCTTCCGAGGATTTAGCATGCTGCAAAATGTAAATAAATGTAAACTATAGTACAAGGGAGACCCTATATATTCCCCCCTCCTTATCATGACTACCCACTAGATAGGATAAGAAAGAGAAAAGAGAATACCTACTTCACAAGGTAAGGAGATATCCAGCTTAACAACAATGTATACCATATTCTTAGTGAAGAGCCTTGACCCTTACATCCAAGAACATAAATAATCATGAAATGAATGTGTCACTTATGGAAAAAGGATCCTCAAAAGGGAAGAGATCTCATCAACAAGACCCTCACCATAGAGGAGTGCTTAGGATAAAATGTCATCTTTTAAAGAAAAGAGGGAACAAAGATTCAATCAAAAAGCCCCCTGTAATCGAGAGAAAGAGGAATCTTTGGATGAAGGAAACAAACTCAAACCCAAAGCAAGAGCATGAGTTTATCAAAAACATAGTTTAAAAAATAAAGAAGAGGCAATGACCTAGGACAATCACCTCTCATGTAGGAGGGTATCAATAGTCAAAACACAAATCTTTATAAAGAAATAATGTTGTAAGATAAACGCACACCACTAAGCTAAGGAAAGTAGCTCCTTAGATAGAGGAAGAAAGAACATACCTTTCCCCTAGGTATGAAGGCAAGGGATATATCAGTTTATATCCAGATATTTCATAGCAAAGAGATATCGTTACAAACCAAATGTTTTAGAAAAGATATTATGGATGATCTATAGGGATAGAAAGAATAACCAATTAAACTCAAGACAAAAGATATACTAAGAGTAAAATGGATCCTAGAAGACTGGAATAAGATTCCTCTTGCCTCCCAGTGAATAGACAAGGGGAGAAATGCAGTCTAACTTGTAGAAGAATGAGGGGAATGCCCTATATCAAAATTATGAAGAAATTGTAATACTGCACGGGAATGAAATATAATTCCCAAAGCAGCTCTTTCTCTAACATATAGCTTGAAATGCACACAATCAACAAGTAAATGTTTATTATTGTAATGAAAAGGACATTTATATTTAGAGAGAGCATTTCTTGAAATGGGTTTGAAGATTTCATTCTTGGAATTCATTAACTAGACATACACCTTTTTAGCCACATCTTAAGGAGTGTCAGGGTGGTCTAAGGTAGGTGTTGGAAGAAGAATATGAAGAGGAGGATGATAGTTAAGATCAGTGACCTCAAATTGAGAAGGTGGGAAGCCTACACCAAGCATATTTTGTTTAGGAGACACATGAATAGGGGTTTTAATGCCATGTTCATTAACACCAAGCCCCAAACCCTTATAACCTTGTTTATCAACCATAGTGTATCCGGTAGTGTATCTATCTTGCAAAGCTTCTATAGGAGGTGATTGATTATGGTGTTCATGAGAAAATGTTGTGTAAGGTGGAACAATAGTTTTGCGAGAAGTTTATTGGGATTTTCTCTTAATAGCATCATGGATCGGATAAGAAGGAGAAGGTAAACCTAGGAATTCTTGCACATCCTCATCTTGTACCATAGTTTTAGTCTCAACAAATGTGTGAGAAGAACTAGGGATGGAAGGTGGAAGAATAGGAGTAGGAGTATTAGGAATTTGATTAGGAAAGTTAGGAGGAAGATTAGGCAATGGTGTGTCATCTACCAAATTCTTCACATAATCCAAAAGAGTAATGAGTCCTTTACACACATCCCTAATAGAAGTTTTAAAAGTAGGGAGACTAGTATTGGTCAATATCATAATGGCATAAGCAAGCACACCATGAAGAGTGAAGAATATAATAAAATGGAGAATAGTCTCATACACATCATAAGTACTATAAAGAGATGCTAAGAGAAGAATAATGAGAAAAATAACCATACAACAAAAGATCTTCATAATGAATGAAATGCAAGAAGTGTTTTTGTATATTTATGAAGATTTAGATTTTTATTTTTGTATTTTAAGATGCAATTTCTAATCTAAGATGTAAATCTAACACCAAAGAGAAGCAGTTGTCTATCGCGGGTTCACCAAAATGTAAAAGGAAAAAAAACTATTCTTTCTTTTGTTTTATTTAGTTTTATTAGGATTTGATTGTGTATTTTCCTAACCTTTACATTTAAATTGTGTTTTAGGGTATTGAAATATGATTATGAGGAAGAAGAAGATAAGATATTCCTCTTTTATCCTCAAATGCACAAATCTAAGATCCAAGTTGATCAACCCAAAAGAGGGATTAATGCACAAATGAATCAACCATTTGGAAATGAGAGTAAAGAAGAAGATCTTAAATTCTGTTAATTGAATATATAGATATGATATATCATAGTAATTAAAGAAATAGGAGAAATGTACTAACCTTAAATAATTGCAGATCAAAGAAAGCTATTTTCTGAGGTCTGTACTCTATTTCTGGAAAAACTAAAGTATGATCTGGAACCAGAACGCAGAGACAAACAAAACCCAAAAATATTTTTCTGATCCAACACCGTCTTATGAAAAAGGTTGACCTTGACCCAATAATGTCAACCTTGACCTGCACAGGTCCGACAGAGAATCTATTCATGAAGCCCAACAGAAGCCGAAAAGGGTATCCAGATCTGAGTCCAAATCTGCAGTCCTGAACCTGTACCTGCAAGAAAAAGAGGTTTGTTTATTGTGAGGGAGGGCTTTTCCTTAGTAAAACCCTGATTTAGGAATTAACCTTGAAATCAATAAAGTATAGAATGCTAGCAAGTAGTAGAATTGAATCTAAGAATGAAACTATGATATTTAATAGATATGCAATTGTAATTCAAATGTAAGTAAGTATGTAAGTATGAAAGTTTGGACTCAATAAAGACCATAAACCTCCATGATTGTATGCTTGGAATCCACCTTGAAAAAATGATGAAGGAGTCTTGAAGATGCACAAAGAATCTTGAAGGAAGATCACACCACCATGATGGCTAGATCTAGGGTTTGAATGATGAATCTTGAATGCTTGAACCTAATCCCTTAAAAGGATTGAAAACTTGAATCCTTGATCTTCAATGGAGAAATTGGATGCTTGAGGGGAAGAATTGAACACCTTGGAAGCTTGAGAATATTTAGAATATTGGATGCTTGAATGTCCTTCGAATGCTTAATTGCCTTAGCGCTTGTTACTCTATAATGGTTAGAGAAAATGAGAGGAGAAGGCTCCCTTTTATATGAAACTAGGGCACAATCTTCTAAGGAAGCCGACATAGGATAATTAAATTCCCATTAAAGCCTTTACCCCTAGGAGAGGACCTATGTTAAATATAATTTAGGAATCAATGCTTCGGAACCCAAAATAGCTGACTCGAAAGCGGGAAAAATGAATTTTGGATGACCCCGACAGCCAACAAGCTCCCAGATTTGAAAGGGGGACCCTGGTCAAGGTTGAGGTTGATCCTGACCTAGGTCAAGGTCGACTTTGACCCAGGGGGCCAGAATCCCTAGAAAACATGCCAGGTGGGGTAGAAGGTGCCCGAAGAGGCCCAATCAGGGTCCTAAACCGACACAGAAGCAAGGGACGATGCAAAAATGGAAAGATGATATGATGGAGGTAAAAAACATCCCCAAAGGAGGGCTAAACACTCTCAAAATGGAAGTGCTTCCATTTTAAGATGATACACAAAGGAATTTTTATGCAACTCCAAGAACCAAGAAGCTATCATGCAATCACTGTGGAAAACTAGGCCACACCTCAAACATTTGTAGAAACAAAATGAAAGGTATTACTCAATCACAATCTACTTTCATTGGTAATTGTTATAAATGTCACAAGAAAGGACACAAGGCATTTGAATGCAGATCCAAGGTGACAAATCTAAAGAAGGAAACCTACATGG
>MU224228.1:72443-82632 GCA_018584345.1 Thuja plicata | reverse complement strand
AGCTTAAGCAACTAGAGTGAATAGGTGAGTTAGTAATTAGATCATAATGATTTAATTAATAACCTGATAGACTATTACTCTAACACCCCCCTTAAGATAAGCTTAGGGAGAAGCAAAACCTAGGAAAATAATGCAGAAAATAGGAAAGATGGGTCCCGGCAACAAGGCCTGATCAGGTACCCAAGTACAAGAAAATAAACTAGATGAAGGAAACTAAGCCTCCAATCTAGGGAAAATATGTCCCAGAGAAAGGAACAAGAAAGAGCAAGAAGCATCTCCGAAGCATGTAGCTAAAAACTCTGTAAGAAGAGACTGTTGGAACCCCCACTGAAGTGCATGACCAGGTAGAGAAGACAAAGTCTGAAGAGCTGATCAATCGAACCAGGAAGCAATAGAACCAACAGGTGAACCCCCCCATAATTCTGAACAGGGAGAGGTGATAGGAACACTGAAATGCAATGCTAGAAAAATCTACAGAAGAAGAACCAGGAACACCAACAGTGCAACAGAAGTACAAACACAGGATAAAGGGCAGTGTCACCGACACATAGCATGGGCTAATGTCGTGGAAGGTATGCTCACTTGACAAAGGTGGATGCGCCTAAAATGGCATAATCATCATAACCCCCCATGACACTTTATAACAGAGTGCGAGTACAAAAACCATACAAGGTGTACAAGATCCTAGATATACAGAAGAAGACACTTTATCTCAGTGCATTTATAGAACAAAAATGCAACAGTGGAGAAGAATACAAGCTCAGAAGTCAGAAAGAAGAGTGAGCTAGAATATCAGAAGAAGAGATCCCAGGACCTGTAGACCCAAGCAATCTGCCAGAGTGCAAAAAATTGCCAAACTCAGAGGAGAGAAAACCTAGAGCAGAATCTAGAAAAAAGACCTCTACAACTGAACAGTTCACTAAACCAGCTTTTCGACGATATCTGGTTTGCCAAAAATGGAGTCCGGATGAGTCAGATATGGCTCCTAGAAGGCAAAAACAAACATCGGACTTCAACAGAAAAAAATGCTATCAAAATGGAAGAACCCAAAACTTTAACTACCATCATCAAAAATTTCTCGGAAAGAGCTTTCTGACGGTATATGGAAGTCAGACAAAGACCCCCGGATGCTCAAGTTAGAGCGAAAACAGTCCCGGAGGGTCAAAAAGGCCCCAAAAATTTTTTTAAAGCCCCTGGGGCTGAGAAGGGAATAGCCCCTGGGTGCATGGCACACGCAGGGGGCTGGGGCGGAGCCCACGGTCACCCATGTGACCACCTGCATAGCAATAGAGCCTACGGGGGCTAGCAAAAAAGGGTCGCCGGTTTAAAAAGGCGCCACCGGGCGGCAGGGGCCGGCGAAGCGGCGCTGCAGGCGGCGGGGGCCGCAGAGCGGCAGAGCCGTGGTGGGAGGCGGCGAGCAGAGGCCGGCGGGGCCGGGTGGCGGGGGAGCCGTGGTGGAGGCCGGCAAAGCAGGTTTCTCAGGGCGGTGCTGGCCGGGCCATGGAGGAGCGGCGGCGGCGTAGTGGCTGCACCTTTTGAAATGAAAGGGCAGCGATAAAAAACATTGAAAATAATGTTTTTTTTTTGTTTTTTTATTTTTTTCTTGGTTTCTATGCCCATACGGCACTGGAAATCAAATTTTTTTTGCCTCAGAGTCCAGTAGTCCAAAATGGACAAATTTTATGTCATTTCTGGGGTTTTGGGGTGCTCTGAGCTCAATGGCAATGTCCGTTTGAGCCCAAAGTGACCATAACCAAAGCCTACCCCTGAAACACCACAAAAAAGTCTGAAAAACCTCTGAAACCCTCTGTGTCTGGAATGCTTCAACAAAACACGAACAGCCAGCAGCAAGATGGCTTTGATACCATGTTAGATTTGAGAAAGACAAATCCATCCAAGAACACCTGCATGCAAGACTGTCACAGAGAAGAAGCAAAGACAGAAGAAGAGAGAAGAAGCTATGGAGGCCAAAAAGCCAGAGGAGATATTGTATGCAACAGAAAACAATATATTAACAATATGTTTCTATGAATTACAATGTGATGTAAAAACTCTGTGTAAAGAAAACTAAGAGGTGAATCCTTATAAAAGGAATCACGAAACCCTAAAAGGGAAAACCTAAGGTTAGCTTAAGCAACTAGAGTGAATAGGTGAGTTAGTAATTAGATCATAATGATTTAATTAATAACCCGATAGACTATTACTCTAACATGAGTTATTTCAAAAATTTTGGGAGTAGATGTTATATAAAAAGAGATGAAAATTCAAGAAAGTTTGACCCAAGAAGTGATGAGGGGATATTCTTAGGATACTCCTCTAAGTGAAAAGCCTAAAAGTGTTTGAACAAAAGAACAAATAAGATAGTGGAAAGTGATAGTGTAAGAATAGATGAATTTTCTCATAAAAATGATGAATCTAGCAAGAAGGAACTAGAAGACTATCATGGGTTTGTATATGTACAAATGGTGGAGTAGGACACTACAAAAGAACCTATGAAGAGACAAGTTAGTGAACATGAACTCATACAAGAGGTTGAAGAAACTCCTAGAACTGAACCGGTATTGTCTAAATATGTAAAGTTGAATCACTCCCCTGATCAAATTATTGGTGAAAAAAGTTCTGGTGTGTTAACAAGAAGGAAGGAAAGATAAGGGATTTGTTTTCTATATGAATTTGAGCCTAAAATAGCTAAAGATGCATTAAAAGATGAAGATTGGATGAAAGCTATGGAAGAAGAATTAGATTAGATTAAGAAGAAAAATACATAGACATTAGTGCCCAGATCGGTGGACAAGAATGTTATTTGTACTAAGTGGTTTTTTAGAAACAAGATGAATGTGACAGGTGAAGTGGTAAGGAAAAGGCAAGATTGGCATGCAAAGGATATGCATAGGAGGAAGGCCTGGACTATGGTGAAACATTTTCACCTGTGGAAAGACTTGAAGGTGTAAGGATATTGCTTGCATATGCTGCTTATAAAGGATTCAAAGTATATAAATGGATGTTAAGTCAACTTTCTTAATGGTATCTTGGAAGAAGTATAGATTGAATAACCTGAAGGATTTGATAATTCAGAATGTAAGAACATGGTGTGAAAATTATAAAATCTTTGTATGGATTGAAACAAGAGCCTAGAGCATGGTATGAGAGATTGCATTCATATCTGATTTAGATGGATTTCATCAAGAAGAGTGATAATAATAATGTCTATTTGAAGATTGAGAAAGATGAAAGATTGGTGATTGCAGACATATTTGTAAATGATATCATTTTTGGTGGCAATGAAGAGAGGAGAAGATCATTTGCAAATGAGATGAGGAAATAATTTGAAATGTCTATGATCAGTGAGATAAAATTCTTCATTAGATTTTAGGTTCAACAGATGAAAAATGGTACCTACATAAGTCAATCCAAATATGCAAGGGAAATATTGAATTGTTTTGGGTTAGATGACTCAAAATTGGTTGGTACCCCTATGGTAACCAGTTGCAAATTATCAAAGGAAGATGAATCTAAAGAGGTGGATGAGACACTTTATAGGTCCATGATCAGTAAGCTGCAATATGTAGTGCAAAACAAACCATACATAGCATAGGGAGTTGGATTAGTAGCAAGATTTTCTTCTAATCCTAAGGAACACATTTGGTTGTGGTAAAGAGATTCTTCAGATATCTTAAGGGGACTGAAGATTATGGTCTAAGGTATGGACATAAAGGTGATTTCTCTTTGAATTTGTTTACTAATTCTGATTAGGTAGGTAATGTTGATGATCGAAAGAGCACAAGTGGAGGTGCATTCTTTCTTGGTGAGAGGCTTGTATCCTGGACAAGTAAGAAACAAAATTGTATATTTCAATCAATAGCTGAAGCTGAGTATGTTGTTGTTGCACTTAATTGTACACAGGTAGTTTGGATAAAGTAGATTATGGAAGGAATTCAAGAGAAGGTAACTGAACTGGTGGTTATCTATTGTGACAATGCAAGTACTATTAATATTTCAAAGAACCTAGTGATGCACTCTAAGACTAAGCATATAGCTATCAAATATCATTTTCTTAGAGAATAGGTACATGAAAAGGAAGTAAGGCTGGAGTATGTTCCAACTAAAGATCATGTTGTTGATATTTTCACAAAACCATTACCTAAGGATACATTTAAGTATCTAAGAGGTAGGTTGGGGGTCGTTCCTCTATCTGATTTGAATTAGAAGAAGATGCAATTGCATCAATCCTAGTGTATTCATTGAATATCTTTATGAGTGGATTGATGTTGTGGGGCTACTCCTTAGGAGGAGTAGTCTATGAAGTTAGGAACAATAGACAAGATATCAGGTGTGATTGACACCTTTGGTATCACTTTCAAATGGGGAGAATGTATGTTAAGGGAGAATATATGTATGAAAAAGGGTGAGTAATTGCAGAATAGGTGAAAGACAATAGTGGAAACATTTTTAAGGAAGAGCATTGCCAAATGGGGAGAATGTATGTTAAGGGATAGTGTATGTATGACAAAGGGTGAGAAATTGCAGAATAAGTGAAAGACAGAAGTGGAAACATTTTTAAGGAAGAGTATTTCCATCATTAGTGAGGTAGAAAGTGTTGCATAGAGTGTTTTCATCAATGCCAAAGGGGGAGATTCTTGGCATATATGATGTAGTGATGGTAAGTGAGTTTTGGAGAAGCCATGATGTAGATTTTATTACAGGATGATTAGATATTATGTTGTCATTGATGTCAACTATTGACTTTGTGTTCTTAGTATGTTGCCAAGATAGTTGTGATGAATGATGGGTTATAACAAGTTTTAGTGGTTTATATCTTTATGAGAGACTTAGGTGTCTCTCTAGAAGTCTAATGCATGAGAGATAGTGCTAAAGTGATTGTATGAGGAAGTTATGACCAATTGAAGTATAATAGTGCAACAGCTAGAATAGTTAATGACAAGTGATAGATGATTTGAATGTCACATCAAATATTTTTTATATCTTGTGATGCAGTCATAGGATATGGTGGACAACAGTGTTCAGATGCTACTGTTGCAACCATAACTAATTTGAATGACTGGTGTGAAGGATAGATGATCGGTGATCAGAGACAAAGTTTTTTTTTAGGTTACAGAGTTTGTGTTCTTGAGCAACATTTGATAAATCTTTGATTGGTGATCGGTGTTGAGGTTATGATGGAATCAGTTGAGTCATTTTTGATTTGGTGACATGTTTTCATTAAGGGTGATGATTTGTCATCACATTGTTTGATGCTAGTGTGTGGAGAATATTCTTGAGGAAGCTTGTGTTTGGTCAAAACGTGTTTGGTTCCTTGACACAACATTTTATTTAAATCATTTTATTGGCCGATGCGGTCTTGGAAATATGTTTTTTGTGTATTTAATTTTGTTATTTGGCACATTGGATTTAAGTGAGATGTTTGAAATTCTATTTTAGGGTTTGATCAAGGTGACAAAATTAAAAGTTCAATATATAATGGATGAAGTTGAAGGTTGAATGTGTTGATTGTGTGTTAGACAAGTGCGGTGCAAAGTGTGATTTACAATCAAGCCAGACAAAATTTAAGTGTATTGAGAAGAGATTGTGTGCTTCAGTGGATCTGATCAAGAAGAGGTAGTTCTATTTCACATATCACTATTTTTGTTGTTCCCTAACAGTTGCAACATGTTAAATCCCTTAATAGGGTAGATCTTAATAGATCTTTGTTGTAAATCCTCTAACAAGGTGACACTTTGACAAGTGTTTAAAGTCCTCTAACAAGGCTACTCTTAACAGGGTAAAGGTTCTAACAAGCCTATGAAAAATACCTTAACCCGGTATCACCTAACAATGTTGTTGTAAACTCCTAACAGGTTTAAGCTCCTCAAAAGGTGTACTTTAGAAGAGTACATCATTTAGTGGGTACTAATCCCCACCATGTTTTTTTTTTCTAATTTGGGTTTCCATGAGATAAATCGATGTGTCAAATGTGTGGATGGACTTGCATGTTTATGGTTTTCATTTATTGAATGTATGGTTAATCTTGTGAATGGTGGTTTAATGATGCATGAGCATCCTGAGTTAGTTGGAAATCCTGTATCACCAAAAATATATTTTTGGTTTGATTTTGGTTTTAGTAGTAAACTCAGTTGAAGACCTGAGGTGCTCGGTCACTTTGGTGGTAGTTATCGGTTGGAAGATGTGTTGCTTTACCGATGGACATGGTGAGTGGACTCGATGTTTAGTGTTTGGTGGTATTCTACTTTGAGTTACTTTGTGGTAGCTGTTCGGTGTGTTCAGCTTGGTGGTGTCTTACTTGGTAGCATATTAATTAGTGGTGTTTTGTATTTCGGTGGTATTCTGCTTAGTAATGTTAGGATTAATGAATATTCGCATCGGTGCTTTACTGAATGGGCTCCGTGTATTTTCTAGTGCTTGATACCGACTTGGGGTCTCATTTGTTGGAGTTCATGGATTGGATTTTATGGATTGAGCAGGCATTGGAGATTTCCTCCATGATTTGAGGAGGTCATTGGGATTGTGCTGAGTTCTGAGGCATGCGGATTTGATGCATTGGACCTTGTGTGGACCTAAATATGAGTTGGTGTTTTCTTCTATGTATTTTGTGGTTATTTACAGCCAACTGGTGTATTTAATATTTGCTCATCATGGATTTTAATGGCTGACTGGGTCATTTAATATTTGTTTTCAAGATGACTTGTGGTTGTGTTGTATAAAAGGAGTATGTAGGTATCATTTAGGGGGGCAGAGAGAAAAGAGTAGAGAGTGGATAGCAGATAGTTGTAAGTGGGTAGACAGAAACTTGTAAGATTTCTTGGTGGCTTGCGAGCACAAGTTTAGATTTGGTTTCTTCCACTTAGCTGTAGGGTAGACTGGTGAAGTTGGATCCTGTGAGATCTTGTTGAAATTGTTTATGTATTGGCCATAATTGGGAAGGCCTTATAACCTGACATGTTGAATGTAATTGGAATTCTGAGATAATATAAGTTGATATTGATATATCTTGTTGTGTTGTTGTTGTTTCCATTGTGAGTGTTATTTGGCTGCAAGTTTGGACAGTCCATTCTTGGATCCTCTGAGCTTGAAAACATCAAGTGGTATCACAACTGGTTTGTTTCTTAAGGAGCTTAGGGTTTTCAAAGAACTAGAGAGATGCCTCTGAGAAGATTGGACCCTAGGGCGATTGTAGATCTTTTTGAGGAGGTGGAAGCGAGGATAAAAAAAAGATTTAGATCGGAGATGGTGATATTGAAAAATGAAATCATAGAAGGTATCATAAATGTTGGATTACATAGAGGTCCGAGAACAGATGATGGTTGTGCAGAAGCTATTGAAAACTTTGAAGCTGTTGGATCTAGTGGAGATGACAAAGCCGATCACATGGAGAGATAGGGAGGAGACATATATGATCAGTTACAGAGATTTGGAGCTTGGTTGAGTACAAGCTACTGAATGGAGGTGTCCAATTTTTTAGGTACATTGAGACCCGAGGATCTGATTGATTGGATTGGTGAGTTAGAAGACTACTTTGAGTTGGAATAAATTGAAGATCCACTTAGAGTGAGGTTGGAACAAACTAAGTTGAAAGGGCATGCTTCTTTATGGTGGTAAGAGTTGTAGAGGGAACGAGAAGAAGAAGGTGAGATGAAGATCAATTGGTGGAGGTTGATGGTGATAAAGCTAAAGGATAAGTTCATTCTTTCCGACTATGAACTTGTTTTGTTTAAGAAAATGAAGAATATGAAATAGAAGGAGATGACTATGGAAGATTATACCAAGGAGTTCTACAAGTTGACTATTCAATCTAGGCATAGAGAACTTTCTAAGGAAAAGGTGGTGAGGTATGTCAATGGTCTGAGATTCAATATCTAGGATGAGATTGGTATGTTGAAGATTGACTCGGTAGAAGATGCTTATAAGTATGCATTAAAGACAGAAGATAGATCATAGGTTAAAAAGAAGACATCATGGTAATTTCCGAGGGAAAGAGAAGCAAGAACAATCGGTGAAGGATAAACCAAAAGTTGAAGATGAACCAAAACTTGTTGAACTGAGGATAAAGACTGGTAGAGGTGTATTCAGAGGTACTTCTTACAACTATGGTGAAGAAGGACGTCGGTCATTTGAATGTCCCCATGCAGATATGAAGGTCGGTAGTCACCAAAATGCTATGGTGAATGAGGTTACTAAGAATGAAACTGAGGTAGAGGGTGTGACTCTCTTGCTTAGGAGAACTTTGCTGGCCTCAAAGCAAGTTGATTCTTGTCAAAGGAAGAACTTGTTTAGGATTGTATGCAAGTATAGTGGTAAATGTTGTAATGTGATTGTTTATGGAGGAAGTATTGACAACCTAGTTGCTGAGGAGATGGTTCAGAAACTTGGCTTGAAAAGGTTGAGGCATCCTTGTCCTTATAGGATAAATTGGTTATAAGGAGATCATGGAGTAGAGGTAAAGGAGCAATGCATGGTAAGTTTTTAGACTAGTTCTTATAGAGATGAAGCATTATGTGACATTGTGGAGATGAGTTCTTGTCATGTTATACTAGGGAGACCTTGGCAGTATGATAGAGAGGCTATTCATGACTGTAAAAGAAATTTAATTACTATCCTGAAAGATGGAAAAAAGTCTATTTTGATTCTTTTGAAGGATGAAGGCAAAGGAAGGAGGAACTTGAGCATTGTTAGCAGATCTAAGATTGTTGTAGGGGTTGGTACAGACATTCAGATTTAGGGATCTGAAGGTACATCGGAGGATAATAGTAAGAGGAATCAGAAGAAGAATCGAGGGAAGAGTGTGTCTGTTGAGGACTTGGAGGACATGTATATCAAGAACCAGTTTGGGATCTATGTGCTGAATCCTAATAAATGTTCATCCAGCTATTGAGAAAATCTTTTCGCACCTAGGGTGTCTAATGCAGGAGAATCCTGGGGTAGTTGGCAATCCTGTATCACCAAAAATATGTTTTTGGTTCGATTTTGGTTTTAGTAGTAAAATCAGTTGAATACCTGAGCTGCTCGGTCACTTTTGTGGTAGTTCTTGGTTGGAAGATGTGTTGCTTCAGCGATGGAATCATTTCCTAGACTCGGTGTTCAGTGTTTGGTGGTATTCTACTTTGAGTTACCCTGATCGGTGGTAGATGTTAGGTGTATTCATCATGGTTGTGTTCTATGTTTTGGTGGTATTCTGCTCGGTAATGTCTGGCTTGGTGACTATTGGCATCAATTCTTTACCGAATGGGCTCAGTGGCTTTTCTAGTTCTTGGTATCAACTTGGGGTCTTGCTTGTTGGAGTTCACTGACTGGCATTGGAGATTACATCTGTGATTTGAGGGGTCATTGGGATTGTGCTGAGTTTTGAGGTGTGTAGATTTGATGCATTGGATCTTGTGTGGACCTAAATCTGAGTTGGTGTTTTCTTCTATGTATTTGGTGGTTATTTTCAGTCGATTGGTGCATTTAATATTTGTTCATCATAGATTATAATCGCCAATTGGGTCATTTAATATTTTTTTTCAAGCTAACTTGTGGTTGTGTTGTATAAAAGGACTATGTAGGTATCATTTAGGGGGGCAAAGAGAAAATATTAGAGCAGATAACAAATAATTGTAAGTGGGTAGACAAAAACTTGTAAGATTGCTTGGTGGCTTGCAAGCACAAGTCCAGATCTGGTTTCATCCACTTAGTTGTAGGGTAGACTGGTGAAGCTAGATCCTATGAGATCTTGTTGAAATTGTTTATGTATTGGCCATAGTAGGGAAGGCCTTACAACTCGACATGTTGCATGTAATTGGAACTCTGAGATAATATAAGTTGATATTGATATATCTTGTTGTGTTTTTGTTATTTCCACTGTGAGTGTTGTTTGGCTGCAATTTTGGATAGTCCATTCTTGGATCCTCTGAGCCTGACGACATCATTTCAGTATAAGAGGTTATTGTTGTCACTGAGGTTTGCACCCTTGCTGAAAACTTCTCTAACAGCAACCTAGTGAAACATGGAATCAACCTCCAAGCTGTGGGACTTGAACTACGAGGTTGAATCTCTGGAGAAGGCTGGCTTCCTCTACTATCAGGATGCACCTAAAACTATCTCTTGCAAGGAAAAGGGAGAAAGAGATGCAGAAAACCAAATTACTTGAAAAGGGAAAGGTGATACACCAAGATAGGGCCTACTTTCTTCTGCCTTG
>MU224228.1:54671-66286 GCA_018584345.1 Thuja plicata | reverse complement strand
AACAGTTAGTCGCATGGTCGGGAATGTTATCTCTTAACCACCATTTAATCACGAGACCACGCGACTGAAGAAAGAGCTTAACTGTTTGACTGAGCTGATCCAGCGACTATGCGACATGAAGTGAATCACAAGGTCGGAAGACACTTCTTTGACTTGCTAATTCTTCTCGCGATTACCCAACTGAGGCGGGTCCCATTCTTTTAAAAGCTTATATCATGAGTTCAAGCGACAACCCGACTGAAAGGAAATCGCTAAGTCTCGAGTCACTAAGAGAATATTCCATTTCTTAACAAGACTACGCGACACAAGGCAAAAGTGAAGTCGGGAGATGATTTAGCATATTCGATTCTGGTAAAGCGATCAAGCGACCTGACTTATGGCACATGTCTTAAGTGACTTAAAAAGGGAACGATGAAATATAACAAGCCAAGGCTTAGGGTTCATTATCTCGTTTGCATGAAAGACTGAGGGTTTACAGGGGTTCTGAGGGTTTAGACATGAAACCTGGAAAACAAGACAGAGGAAACAAGATAGGGAAAACCAGGCCAAATTGCACGGAAATGAGAAATTTGGGCAACAGTTATAAAGATTAGATTATTTGGTACATTAATGATTCATCTCCTCTTAGTAATCTAATCTTTGGACTAAATTCCTTACCATACATTAATGTATGGTAAGTGGTCATCAGAGGTCATAAGGGTCCCTAGGAGACATTAATATGTCCTAGGATCCCTTAAGACCCCTTTATGACCCCTTACCATACATTGGTGTATGGTAAGGGGTCATAAGGAGTCTTAAGGAATCCTAGGACATATTAATGTGTCCTAGGACCCCTTATGATCCCTTAGGACCCCTTACCATACATCTTAGGTGTCGTAAGGTGTGTTAAGGGGTCCTAGGAAATATTATATCCTACAACCCCTTATGACCTCTTACTACCCCTTAATATGCATTGGTCTATGATAAGGGGTCATAAGAGGTTATAAGTGGTCTTAAGAGGTCATAGCATACATGAATGTATCTTGAGATCCAATAAGACCCATTAGGACCCTCTCTCTCTCTCTTTCTCTCTCTCTCTCTCTCTCTCTCTCTCTCTCTCTCTCTCTCTCTTTCTCTCTCTCCTTACNCTCTCTCTCTCTCTCTCTCTCTCTCTCTCTCTCTCTCTCTCTCTCTCTCTCTCTCTTTCTCTCTCTCCTTACATTTGGCGTATGCCCTATGTAAAATACTAAAAGTAAAATATTGCATTGAATGCAACCTTACACAACATTTTCACATATATAGGGCGCATGCCTTATAGGGCATGCACCCTTTTAATTGCATTGGGATCCACCAATCCTAAGGCTTGGATTTTTCTTGGGCATACAACCCAAAGGCTTGGATTATTCAAATAGGTCTATGACATGTTTTCCAACAAACAAACAAAAAAATCTCATTTTTCGTGTGTGCTCCCCGTCAGGTTCGCACGTGGTTCATCAATGGTAAAATGAAATGACATGATGTTCTAGATCTTTCTATTATCTATATAATCATATAATTTATTTTGAATTTTGATTGTGTTAAGCTTTTCATCTCTAATTTATTTTGTAAGTATGTCAGATTTTTTTCAACAGTCAATGTGTAGTATTTTGGGCTTAGATTTTGGCTTGTTCGTCAAATTTTGAAACAATTTGCTTTTACAAAAACTAGACTCCATTTTACACACTTTGAAAAAAAAGTTTTTTTTTTAAGTTTTAGATTAGTTTTCAATGATTTCTAGGGGGAGCACACACAAATTTCACATTTTTAGGATGTGTCCACTTCAGAAATTCATAAAAAATCATACATTCATAAAAAAATTAGCAAAAAAATCTGGGATAAACTATGTGGTGTTAGATAACTTCTCACTGGAGCGACTAAAAAAAAAAATTAACATTTTTGGGAGAGAACACTAGACGCTATTTTGTGTTTTTTTTTTTCACAAAAAATAGGACCACTTTTTGTGCTCTCCCTTTTTGAAGGCCTTAAACTCCACTATTTTCAAAATAAATAAGTAGTTTAGAAACTAGAATGAAAGTACTACAACTCTTGTTCTTGTCTGGTGCAGGGGAACTTAGGAGGACAAAGGAACACTTGAAGGTACCAAGGATTCATGAAGATGAAATGAAGACATTGAAGACAACCGAGATCAGCTATGATGTTTTGAAGCCCATTATGGCCTTTGGGTCAATAAATGTAATAAGTTTGTAATATGTCCTGAAGGTCCTGATAAGGACCTTAGGAATAAAATCATGAATATAATAGGAGTTTGATGTTTAGAGAGTCTAGGAGATATTAGTAAAGTTAAATAAGTCATTTTAAGTCCTTGGGTGGCAGTAGTTATGGATTCAAAGTCGAAATAAGTCATTTGTTCAATTTAAAATTTAAAATATTAAAAAACAAATGACGAATTAGTTTTTTTGGAGGGAACTTAGTTTTCTCTTGTTTTAGGCCTTAACAAAGAAATATAACAGATCAAAATTGGTTTTATTAGTTAGTAGGAAGGTTTATAAGTTTGATTTTGATCATGGTACGACATAGAGAAACCCAGTGTACGGACTGAGACACAAAAATTCAATAAAACTATAATATTTCTGCAACTTTTATGTTTTATTTGATTTTGTAAGGTTTCGTATTGATTATTGAATATTTATAATACATTTTTAACTTCTTTGAGACTTATGTAATCATCCTTGAATGTGTTGAAGACAAGTTTAGTCACAGTTTTACTTATTTGGTACTGACAGTCACTGTATTTCTCTAATTTTTAACAACAGTTGGTGACTTAGAGAAGATACGGTCATTCCATGAATGATAATGGTCTGATTATTATGGAATGACCCTTTCATAACATTTATATTATAACATGATAATGTCCATTTGAAGTGTCTAATTGTGGTGATCACCAAGTTAATGTTTGGAAAAGCTGATGATTTTCTTGGACATGTATATCAGCAAGAAATATGGCTTAACAAGGGATATATTTTATGCTGGAATCCATTACGGGGTTTCTAATTAAAGGTGAATCCATAATTGGTTGGGTGGAATAGTGACTGGAGAAGTGACATTGAAGAAGCCCTAGTTTTAAGGGTTTTAAAGAGCCAAATTGGGGCTTTTGGGTTTATAGAGACCATAGGGTTTGACTGAGTGGGGAATCCTTCATTTGGGGTCATAATAGAAGTCTTTTGAGAGTCTCAAAATTTTGGAGTAAATACAAAATATAGTTTCTTTGTAAAAGTGACACTTTTATGTTTGTTGACAGGGTACAGTCAGAGAGTTGGGAGATTGGTTCAAAAAAACATGATATAAGCTTTTGGTATGTTGAAGAGTGGGATAAAGGGTGTCATAATCAAGTCTTAGTTTTCAAAGTTCGGAGAAAAAAATTATTTTAGGTCGTTGTAGGACTAGTAGAGGCTCTATGCCTATTAGGACAATTTGAGGAGTTTGGAGCATTGGGTGTTGTTACAAACCTTTTAACCTCTTTAATCCTTTTAAAATAAACCTAAATAGACTAAAAACACCAATCTTGGTCATTGGGGAGATATTTTTTTTCATTTGAGTGGCTTTTGGGCTAATAGGACTAGTGCCTAAACCTCTCAAATTAATACCTTTTCCATCAAAGACTTATTTCACCCAACCCCTCTACATCAGGTGGTATCAGAGCATCAACAAATAGATCCTTAAGAAGGGAGAAGCTACAAGTTTCAAACATGGCAACAAATAACCAAATGGCAAGAGAAATAGAGGAATTGAAGGCAACCCTTAAGGAAAAGGAAAGAGAGAAGAGAGAATTAGAAGCAACAAGGGAAAGGGAATAAAGACAGATGAGAAGAGAAATACTTTGATTCTTAGAGAGGATAGAATAATTAGAAAAGGAGAGGAGATATCCTAGGAGAGAAGAGGTTCATGAAGAAAACAATGAAGGAGAAGAAGAGTACAATGAAGGACAAGCCAATAGGGGTCATAGGGAAGAAATTGATTTGAGGAGAGAAGATTTGTGAGGCTGATTAAAATAGTATAAGGCACTAGTGGGAGGAGCAATGTAGATTTTCCTATCTACCAAGGTAATATGGATACAAAAGTGTGGAGAGTGCGACACATATAAACAAAAGTGTGGAGAGTGCATCACATGTAAATAATAACTTAAAGAAAGAATTGGAGAATGAGAGGGTAGAAGAAAAACAATGAGAAGAGAAAGAAAACCAGTGGGAAGAGAAAGCAGAGAAAATTAAAAAAATAGAGTGAACACCAGTTGTCAGAATTGAGAGACAAGCTAAAGAAGGCAAATAATACAATTAAAACTTATGAAAATAGCTTGAGTGACCAAGTGAAAAATACAATCAAGAAAATAAAAAACCTTTGGGGGGAAATAAAGGTGACTGGTGATAGGTTGTGTGATTGGTTTGAATTGAGTGAAAGTCTTAGAGATGTTTTTGGGAAGCTCAAAGAACACATTGAGAAGAACAAAAAAATTTGTCAAAGAGAGAAAATTGCAAAATAGATTTTGCATCAAATCAACACAACTAGTGATAGGCATTTGACAAGAAAGAGAATTCATGACTGTATTCATGCATCAATAAATGCAAACTCTATCTTTAAAAAATGTCAGAAACTAAAGGAAGTAGAGGAAAATATTTCCTTATTTGAGAGAAATCTCGCCAAGATGAATCAAACAACAACCGAAATGACAGGTCTTGGTTTGCCGAGTCCTAGTCCTAGTAACTCATTAACAAATTTCATTGGAAGAGAAGCTTACAAAAAAAGTTGGAGGACACAATGAGGACTGATTTAGGCAAGCTTCCTCAGGACACAACTCATGAAGGCATTTCAAAGTGCATCAAACGATTGACAAATTTGAATGCAGTATTGGAAGAATCATTGCTTTCAAGTCACTCTAACAAGTATGGATGGCTAATGAGGTTGCATGTAATTTACTATAACTTGACAAATATTGACCTTCCAAATGATGCATAATGGAGCACACTAAAAAAACTGACAGAATCATCTCATCAATCATAGTATGTGAAAGTACTTTCAGTTTCAATCATCTCTATATTATTTTTCTAATGACTTGAATTGAGTTAAAAGTAACAAGTTTGAACTTTATTTTTTTAATAGGATCAATGTAGCAGATGCTATAATGCTATTGCTAATTTACTAAACCGGCCTGTCAAATGCAGAAATGTATAGTTGTAGAGATGTTGTACTGGTCTTGAATCTTACTGATTTTGATTTTGAGACTTCACATTAGGCAAATTGACTTGAAGCTATTGTTGCTCCCTTTTTTCTATAAAAGGGAATTTAGGGTTATTTGCTACGGGTAATGAAATTGAAATTAGGCATTGAATCTTGAGTCATAATTCATTGTCAATTCACTTATGCAAATAGGATCACACAGAGTTGTGTTCTTACTACTATTAATGAATGAATTGTTACATTGTGTCATATTTGCAAATAAATTAATGAGAATATTTATTTCTAAGAATTGTATCATATGAATTGCTATGTTTTAAAAAAAAAATCTTTAAAAATTATACCATATAAGTTGAATAATGCAAATGAAAACCATTATTAATTGTAGAATTGATTACATTATCAACCACATTCATGTTTTTAACATTGGAATATGATATTATGCATGATCAATGATGAGATACGAAAAATGACAATAGAATACAACAAAAAGTTTAATAAATACATAGGACTTGCTGCTTTTACAAAGGTTCAAGTTGCCACATCATATCATTATTGGGATCCTTAGATTCATCACCATCAACTTCATAGCTTCCTTGGTTCTTTGATATGTTTTCTGTACTCTGCATACCTCCGCTTAACTGAAGTTCAACGCTAGTAGTACCAGTACCAGTACATGAGTCAATGACAGTCACATCATTGTCTCTAGCACTCCCACTTTGGTTTGAAATGTTTCCCAACCCTCTTCTCTGACATTTCTTCATCCATAATTTCAGTTCCCTATCGTAAGGAAAAGTATTGACTTCATACCTGGATGTATAGAGCCTCAAGAAATTTTCCAAATTCTTGTCTAGTTTGTTTCTTAGCTTCGAATTTAGGAACCCCAAAGCACTAAATACTCTCTCATCCTCCACCAACCCCAATATCATGGTCAGACATAAATCAACAAGCTTGAAAATCTGATATTGAATCAATCAACATTTTGCTCTCAGCTAGATTTTCCCAAATCCTTGTTGCTGATCCATCTTCGTGGGGGTTCCGCATAATATTATATTGCTCCCTCATTGTTTGTGAAAAATGGCCTGATTTCTCTCTCATGAGATTCATCTAAAATTCCATTTAGAGTTACTCTATTTAACTCTTTGGTTTTGCAAAAATGATCTATCAAAGATAGTAGCTTAGTTCGATAATATTTTGAATTGTTGATACTCCAATATCGAGGAAACACAATAGCCATGGATTAAAGTAGTTTGAATGGAGGGAATATTGCTCTAATCTCTGAGGAAAGATCATAGGCAATCCGCTTCACAAAAGCAGTTACAGACTCAATGATCTTGGTAAAGTCTTCCCTTTTAACACTTGATATTAACTTCTTGTGGTTCTTTCCTGGTTCCTCAGACTCGACCATGGAAAAGTAGTACATTGGTATCTCAACTCTACATACTTCTATACATAACTCACCATTTGCACCGATCTTTAAAAATTTGCCAGGATTGTCCAAATATGTGATTTTAAGCCAGCTAAAAATTTTTACATCATCACATGATCGACAAAGATTATCGAGCATCATGCATGTCAATTTATGAAGCACAACATATTCTGCAATATACATTTCTCTTTGTTGGGCCTTTTTCATTATATTTCTTATTTCCTCTAGTAGGGGGAGAAGACCTGCCAATGTTAAGAGTGTCTCTACATTACTTAACCTTTGCAGTAGCTCAGGAAATTTGAGTAGCCCTACTTCTTCATGACTTGAGTTCATTAGACCAAGCAATGATTGATATTTTGAAAATACTCGATGCGCTGGTCCATCGAAAGAGATCCATCTAGTATCATTATCCTTTAAAAGCTTGTTCTTGTTGGATTATTTAACCTTCGTAGCAGCTCAGGAAATTTGAGTAGCCCTGCTTCTTTACAACTTGAGTTCATTAGACCAAACAACGATTGATATTTTAAAAATACTTGATGCGCTTGTCCATCAAAAGAGATCCATCTAGTATCATTATCCTTTAGAAGCTTGTTCCTGTCGGTTAGTCCTTCGGCAAAGTGTTGAAATTCCCTCAATCATTTCAGACTTTGACAAAAGTATTGGTAGAGCTCTTTGATTAAAACTTCAATTTTTTGCACTAGAGCATGCTTGATGACAACTCCAAAAGCTAGATTCATTCTTTGGGCCATGCAATGAATGGGAGTAACGCAGGCTGCACAAGAAGATTGTATCTTTGTACAAAGACCGCCCCTGTGGTCTTGCATTACTGAAGCTCCATCTGATCCAACACACACCAACTTATTGCCAATCATCATGTCATTTATACCTCCATATTCAATTAGAGAACGCTTTAGTAGTTCAAATAAATTTTTCGTTGTCACATTATCCTTCATTTTAGCAACAATTAGTAGATGAGGTTGGCAGACAAAATTGTGTACAGTATAAACATGCATGCATGCCCAAGAAGTATTATCTACTGATGTAACCTCCTCTAAAGAAAATGCAATAAAATTTGACTCTTTAATTTTTTCCTTTAGATCCTCTTTTTCAACCTCGGCAAGACAACTTGCCCATTCCCATGCACTATTTAATGACCAGTGACTGTTAGGATAGTTACAAACTTTTAGAAAGAGTAATAAAGCACTCAAGGATGGGTAGTCTATCATAGGATGCCCTTTTCTCAAAATATTAAAGATAACACTTAACTGAACATCTTTTCCCATTAGTTCTACTTCCAATGCTTTGCCAAAACAAGCTTCAATAAAGCCTTTAACTTGAGCAAGCTTCATCTGTATATTCCACTGAAATTCATATAGTTCTAAATTCCTAACATGCAGAGATTCCTCCCTTGTTTTCCATCTTATCACTGATTTTTCAACTCCATCTATGGTTTTGTTTCCGTAAAATTTACCCATATGCTTCTCTATGGTGTTAATTTTTAACTGCAACCTCTTTTCCTTCTTATTTATCTTGGTGAAAATCTTACATATGCATTCTACTGAAGGCTAAGCTTCAATTGGATTGTCCACTAGTTCAATGAATGGATACTTTGACACCCATTCTATTTTAAAATTTCTCGACAGTTCCCACTTCTGATCATTTTTTGATTCCCTATCCTTATTTAATTGCATTTTGTTTTCTTTTTCCCTACACCATCATACTCTCTGAAATTCTCAGTCTCATCCAATTAAATTATATCATTATGGCTACTTTGAGTATTTAACTGAAAATCTTCTTCAAGTTCATCGTGATCTGAGATATCAAGTTCGCCTAATTCTTCAATATGTCATGTAGTTTAAGGTGTTGAATCTTCAAAATCCACTTGTGATGAAGCAGCTTCCCGATTTTGGACATAAACATTGCCAACACCATGACCAAAGTATGATGATAAGGTTCTGCATTTTTTTGGCCTCTCTTGGCTTTTTCCCCTCTTGCAGGAGCCTTATCCTTATTCTTGTTTGACATCTCCATTCTCTAATGACTTCCAGTGCAAAAAAAAAATGTTAAATTGTTGAAGAAGTGACAATAGACTATAATATATATAAATATGATTCATTGGCCCTAAAATCATATCTGAGGTCTACCTGGTCACCACTATTCGCTAACTGGTTACCACTAAATAATAATGAACTCAAAATTATAGAGTCGCAGAATAAGTATCACTTACCTTTGCCTCAAATTCAATTGCAGTCACGAATCACCAATGCAGTATGTAGTTGTACTCAACAGTCTGAAACTTTGTTATTGATCAAATAGAGATATCAGAATGTTTTTATACTAATCCTTATTTGGTGAATTTGGCAGGAGGTATTTGGTATATAAATATTTGGTAAAGCCTGTGTAATTATAACACGCCTTTTTGTTATTTCTGAGGCAATTATGGGTCGTCCAATACCTTCATATGATTAATAAAGTTGGCGAAATTGCGTTGGTTTGATACACGTCCACAAAATACTAGACAAATTTGGGGTTGCCTCTAAATATATATGTACAAAACTATTGGCAAATATAGGCCGTCGATTTGGGGACGCGTAGAAATTATAGGCAAATTTTTAAAATTTAACGGGATCAAAAATTATATTCCATTGGCGATAATGTGTAAGAAATGGAGAAAATTAAATAAATCGATGGGTGATAGGCCCGGCCATTGGACCCAATATTAATAAATTTTGGGTGATAGGGTCAATCCAATATATGCAAAATATTTGCCAATTCCCGGGTTGCTGACATGCGACATTCGCCAAATGGCGAATAATCGCCACTAAATTTTTCATTGGTTTGATGTTTAGAGAGTCTAGGAGATATTAGGAAATTTAAATAAGTCATTTTAAGTCGTTGGGTGGCACTAGTTATGGATTCAAAGTCGAAATAAGTCATTTGTTCAATTTGAAAATTCAAATATTGAAAAACAAATGACTAATTAGTGTTTTGGAGGGAACTTAGTTTTCTCTTGTTTTAGGCCTTAACAAAGAAATGTAACCAATCAAAATTGGTTTGATCAGTTGGTAGGAAGGTTTATAAGTTTGATTTTGATCATGGTATGACATAAAGAAGCCTGATGTCCTGATTGCGGCAATAATTCAATCAAAATACAATATTTATGCAACTTTTATGTTTTCTTTGCTTTTGTAAGGTTTCATATTGACTATTGAAAGTTATAATACATTTGAAACTTCTGTGAGACTTATCTAATCATCCTTCAATGTATTGAAGACAAGTTTAGTCTCACTTTTACTTATTTGGTGTTGACAGTCACTATATTTCTCTAATTTTTAACAACAGTTGGTGACTTAGAGAAGATATGGTCATTCCATGAATTCTAAATGATTTTATTCTCATGGAATGATCCTTCCCTAACATGTATATTACTATTATAACATGATAATGTGCAGTTGAAGTGTCTAATTGTGGTGATCACCGAGTTAATGTTTTGAAAAGTTTATGATTTACTTAGACATGTATAGCAGTGAGCAATCTGGATTAACAAGGGGTATATTTTATGTTAGAATCTATTAAGGGGTGTCAAAAATGGTGAATCCATCATTGGTTGGGCTGAATAGTGACTGGATAAGTGACATTGAAGAAGCCCTAGTTTTAAGGGTTTTAAAGAGCCAAATTGGGGATTTTGGGTTTAAAGAGACCATAGGGTCTAATTGAGTGGGGAATCCTTCATTTGGCATCATAATAGAAGACTGTTGAGAGTCTCATACTTTGGGAGTAAAGAAAACATATAGTTTCTTTGTAAAAATGACACTTTTATGTTTGTTGACAGGGTACAGTCAGGGATTTGGGAGATTGGTTCAAAAAAACATCATATAAGCTTTTGGCATGTTGAAGAGTGGGATAAAGGGTGTCATAATAAAGTCTATTTTGCAAAGTGTTTTGGAAAATAATTCTTTTAGGTCGTTGCAGAACTAGTAGAGGCTCTAGGCCTATTAGGACAATTTGAGAGTTTGGAGTGATGGGTGTTGTTACAAACCTTATAACCTCTTTAATATTTTTGAAATAAACCTAAATAGACTAAATACACCAATCTTGGTCATTGAGGAGATATTTTGTTCATTGGGGAGATATTTTGTTCATTTGGAAGCATTTGAGTGGCTTTTGGGCTATATGATAGTGCCTAAACCTCTCAAATTAATACCTTTTCCATCAAAGGCTTAGTTCACCCTACCCTTCTACATCATTATCACATCTTGAAATTTTGAGTCTAACTATCTTCAATTTCTCGTTGAAGTTCAGAGTTTATTGATTTCAGGAAAAAAGTGACATCTTATACCTCCTTTTTGGTCCCCCATATTTGTGTACTTACCCAAATATGTGTATTCACATTATGCAAGGATTGAATTAAATGCCTCCATGTGTCCCATTAACTATGTGTATCATCTTAAAATGGAATCACTTCCATGTTAAGAGCATTTAGCCCTCCTTAGGGGATGTATTTGACCTCCATCACATCATCCCCCTGATCTGCCCTTCTTTTCACCATTTTCTGACCTCATTTCTGCATTCTGGGATACAGACCAATGTTTCTGGGATTTAGGGATAGGGTCGACCTCCTAGGACAGGGTTGACCTCAACCCTGACCTAGGACAGGGCTGACCTCGACCCTGTCCCAGGGTCCAAATCCTGGGAACTTTTGGTTTTCTGGATGTCGATCCTCACAAAAAGTTTTCTCCCGCTTCCGGGTCGGCTATTTCGGGTTCCGAAATGATTGATTCCTAAATTATATTTAATATAGGTCCTCTCCTAGGGGTAAAGGCTTAAATGATGATTTAATTATCCTATGTCGGCCTCCTTAGGAGATTGTGCCCTAATTTCATATAAAAGGGAGCCTTCTCCTCTCATTTTCTCTAACCATGATCAAGCGAACTAAGTCTTCCAAGTGCAAAAAGCTCTAGCCAAGATTTTGTTCAAG
>MU224228.1:34221-49577 GCA_018584345.1 Thuja plicata | reverse complement strand
ATTGCATATCTATTCCATATCATAGCTTCACTATTAGATTCAATTCTACTACTTGTTAGCTTTCCATACTTTATTGATTTCAAGGTTAATTCCTAAATCAGGGTTTGACTAAGGCAAACCCCTCCCCCACAACAAACAAACATTTTTCTTACAGGTACAAGTTCGGGACTATAGATCCGAGGCCAGATTTGGATACCCCTTTTCAGATTTCTTTTTGACTGTGCGAACAGGGACACTTTTAGAGTTGAGCAGATCGAGTTGGCAAAAGTGGTACAGGGTTTACCTCTATTTTTATTGTAGGTATAAGTTTGGGATTGAAGATCTGAGACCAGATCTGGATACCCTTTTCAGTCTTCTTTTGGGCAGCGTGAACAGGGACACTTTTGGATATGTGCAGGACAGGGTTGGAATTTGTGGTATAGGGTCAACCTTTTTCATAAGATGACATCAGAACAAAAAAATATTTTTGGGTTTTGTCCATCTCTGCATTTCCTTTCTGGATCATACTTCAGATTTTCTAGGAATTGAGTATAGACCCCAGAAAACAACATTCTTTGATCTGCAATATTTCAAGGTTAGTACTTTTCTATCATTCATTTCAATTCAAATCCTTAATCATTCTAAACCTATCACACATTTACAATCAAATTCATTTCAAAAACAAATACATCTTAAGAGGGAAACCTAGGATCTCCTTCTTTATTCTTATTTCCAATAGATTGATTCATTTATGCATTGATCCTTTTTGGGTTGATCAATTTGGATTCTTCCTTTGTGCATTTGAGAATAAAGGGGAATATCTTATCTTTCCCTCCACTCTAAACATTAAATGTAAAGGTGATAAGTGATTTGAGTATCAAAACATTCCTATTCTACATAGCATCATTTTTCTCCTTTACACTATGTCAATATGGTGAGTTGATGTCTTTTATCTACATTCTCAAATCTTAATACACACCAAGGCTTGAAGATGGCATGGTGCAATCATATTAGATGCCAACCCATTGGCTAGGCCCTTAGCCAACAATTTTAATCCTTCTTGTCATCCTGACACTTTGATTTGAGGCTTGTTCAACCTTTTCCATTGATTCTAGCCACTATTTAGTGCATGCAGTAAACTTAAGCTCACCACCTTTTCATTTTATGATGCATTGTCTTGCTAGGAGAAGAACATTTAAGATTTGAACTTGCCATCTATCCACTTTGAATAGGTGAAAGCATATGTGTGAAATAAAATAGGTCATCAAAATTTGTGTATACTATTTTTCGTTAGCCTAGATGTTAAAATAATTAGTTTTATTATGCTTTGAAATGAAGAAAATGATAAAGACTCAAATTTGAGAGAGCGTTTGCTAGTATTGGCATGGTGTGACAGTTAAGTTGTGGTGTTGTTAGTATTGTCATCATGGTTGAAACCCCACCAAGGTGCTATTATTGAATGTTCAAATGGGGACAAGGTCCCACTGGTTCATAGTTGTAGTAAAAAGAGTCTACCGTTTTAAAAAATAATAAAAATTTGAGAGACCATCACAATCGAATAACAAATATAGCATTTTGCTCAGTTAAATAGTACACAATGTTGTAGTTAAATAGTACACAATGTTGTAAAAGTGTTGTATAATTTTCATGTTTTATAGTTACATGAGGAGGAAAACTTAGGTGCTTTTATGGTTTCACCTATAGTTTTAATAACAACATTGTAAAACCAATTTTAACATGTCTTTCAATATTTCCACATATATAAGAGTTAAACTGTAAAAAACTTTATTATTGTATTGCAAATGATTGAATTTTTATGGAATAGTGAGAAAGTTATCTCAAACATTTTAACCTAAATGAAATGTTGTATACATTATATTCCCTTTCATTCTATTAAGTTTTCAAATTCTATATACATTTGTTTTATTATAAATCAACCAAGATTATTTTATCCATCACTTTTCTACAAAATGTATTCTTTGACATTATGATATAAAGAATCTTTTTCCCTACAAACTTCTCTCTATAAAACATTTTGACAAAAATAAATGAAAAATAACACTTGTATAAATCCAACAATCACTTTTTAAAAACCATATCCTACCTAAGGAAGAAATAACAATAAGCAGTGGGAAATAAAAGAAACAATAGGCAGTGGAAATAAAAGAATTGTAAACAAGTACGTCATAGCATTTTTGTAGTGAAAATAATCTCATTAATGGACACCATAAAGTAGTTTCATTTACAGAGCAATAAAAAATGATACCCAAGGCTAAGCTTGTGCCTTAAATCTCTTCCAAATACATGCCATCATAGTATTGATGTTTACAAATTTTCAGCTAAGATATCAAATTTCTCTTAGCATTATGAGATCCACAAATCTGCTTCACTCTCAAACGCCCAATTGAAAATTATAATGCCAATGCACAGCCCAGTTGAGCAGCCATGTGGCCATAAATAAAGCCCACAATCCCTGATTTATGTGCCACATCAGATTCATGACGTCCATGTTCGATTCATGATGGTCATCAAATTGCGGATGAGAGAGTGACTAGGTCTCAAAACCGAGACTAATATAGATATATTAAATACATCTATCTAAGGAAACGTCTAGAGATATCAATTGGAACTATTTTATTTAATCTATTTAAGATACAAATTTTTGTTACCATTAACAAACCACGCAATTACATTCCACTCTTTACTGCCATCATAGAATGCCTCTTAACATTAAAAATATCAAATCTAAAATATGACACTGGATTATTTTCTAGTGTTGAATACTAAAAAATGATTCTGAAAAAATCTACAAAGTTTTTTGTCAATTCACCATCTTTGTCTTTTGAAGATTCTCCATCTCCATACCCTCCATTACAACAAGACAGAGAATCCTCAAAAGATAAAAATGACTGACAAAAATCAGAAATCTGCACAACAACTCTCAATTAATTTTGCCAAACATTGAATCATCTATGAAGATTCTCCATACAATTTTATTACCTAATTTGCATGGAGAGTCCTCACAAAGTTGAGCAGATATATGCAGTGAACTCCTGGTCCTCATGGCTCTGCTTATATATCACTATTCTGCTACTGTCTGTCTATCTTCAAATCTCCCTAACTTGCTATAAACATTAACAAAAAAAAATTGATCTTAGGTGGAGGTCACACATACCCCATACTATCTTCCTCTAAGCTCGCTTGCCATAACTCATCGATCTTGATCTTCAATACCCAATATACCTCTGTATCTCTGCTTCTATACTTAGTCGATTTCAGAGTCACCAAAACTTAACTTTATAGGAATCGATCTGTAACCCAGATGTGTTGCCATAAATGACAACCAAAAGTGAATCATAAGACACAAACTTGATCACTTGCCAACATGGAAAAGTTTATGATTTGCTTAGACAAGTATAGCAATGAGCAATCTAGCTTAACAAGGGGTATATTTTATGTTGGAATCTATTACTTGGGGTGTCAAAAATGGTGAATCCATCATTGGTTGGGTGGAATAGTGACTGGATAAGTAACATTGAAGAAGCCCTAGTTTTAAGGGTTTTAGAGAGCCAAATTGGGGCTTTTGGGTTTACAGAGACCATAGGGTCTAATTGAGTGGGGAATCCTTCATTTGGGGTCATAATAGAACACTGTTGAGAGTCTCAGACTTTGGGAGTAAAGAAAACATATAGTTCTTTGTAAAAGTGACACTTTTATGTTTGTTAACAGGGTACAGTAAGGGATTTGGGAGATCGGTTCAAAACAACATCATATAAAATTTTGGTATGTTGAAGAGTGGGATAAAGGGTGTCATAATCAAGTCTTAGTTTGCAAAGTATTTTGGAAAAGTTTAGAGAAAATAATTCTTTTTGGTCGTTGCAAGACTAGTATAGGCTCTAAGCCTATTAGGACAATTTGAGGAGTTTGGAGTGTTGGGTGTTGTTACAAACCTTATAACCTCTTTAATCTTTTTGAAATAAACCTAAATAGACTAAATACACCAATCTTGGTCATTGGGGAGATATTTTATTCATTTGGAAGCATTTGAGTGACTTTTGGGCTAATTGGACTAGTGTCTAAACCTCTCAAATTAATACCTTTTCCATCAAAGACTTAGTTCACCCAACCCTTCTGCATCATTGTCGCATCTTGAAATTTTGAGTCTATCTTCAATTTCTCGTCGAAGTTCAGAGTTTGTTGATTTCAGGAAAAAAGTGACATCTTATACCCCCTTTTTGGTCCCCCATCTTGTGTACTTACCCAAATGTGTGTATTCACATTAGGCAAGGATTGAATTAAATGCCTCCATGCGTCTCATTAACTATGCCAATATGGTGAGTTGATGTCTTTTATCTACATTCTCAAATCTTAATACACACCAAGGCTTGAAGATGGCATGGTGCAATCATATTAGACACCACCCCATTAGCTAGGCCCTTGGCCAACAATTTTAATCCTTCTTGTCATCGTGACACTTTGATTTGAGGCTTGATCAACCTTTTCCATTGATTCTAGCCACTATTTAGTGCATGTAATAAACTTAAGCTCGCCACCTTTTCATTTTATGATGCATTGTCTTGCTAGGAGAAGAACATTTAAGATTTGAACTTGCCGCCTAACCACTTTGAATAGGTGAAAGCATATGTGTAAAATAAAATACGTCGTCAAAATTTGTGTATACTATTTTTTGTTAGCCTAGATGTTAAAATAATTAGTTTTATTATGCTTTGAAATTAAGAAAATGATAAAGACACAAATTTGAGAGACCATTTGCCAGTATTGGCATGGTGTGACAGTTAAGTTGTGGTGTTGTTAGTATTGTCATCAAGGTTGAAACATCACCAAGGTGCTATTATTGAATGTTCAAATGGGGACAAGGTCCCACTGGTTCATAGTTGTAGTAAAAAGAGTCTACAGTTTTAAAAAATAAAAAAAAATTGAGAGACCATCACAATCAAATAACAAATATAGCATTTTTCTCAGTTAAATAGTACACAATGTTGTAAAAGTGTTGTATAATTTTCATGTTTTATAGTTACATGAGGAGGAAAACTTAGGTGCTTTTATAGTTTCACCTACAGTTTTAATAAAAACATTGTAAAACCACTTTTAACATGTCTTTCAATATTTTTACATATATAAGAGTTAAGTAAAAACTTTATTATTGTATTGCAAATGGTTGAATTTTTATATAATAGTGAGAAAGTTATCCCAAACATTTTACCCTAAATGAAATGTTGTATACATTATATACTCTTCCATTCTATTAAGTTTTCAAATTCTATATACATTTATTTTATTATAAATTTACCAAGATTCTCTTATCCATCACTTTTCTACAAAATGTATTCTTTGACATAATGATAAAGAAACTTTTTTCTTACGAGCTTCTCTCCATAAAATATTATGACAAAAATAAATAGAAAAATAACACTTGTATAAATCCAACAATCACCTTTTAAAAACCATAGCATACCTAAGGAAGAAATAACAATGAGCAGTGGGAAATAAAAGAAACAATAGGCAGTGGAAATAAAAGAATTGTAAACAAGTGCGTCATAGCATTTTTGTAGTGCAGATAAACTCATTAATGGACACCATAAAGTAATTTCATTTACAGAGCAATAAAAAATGATACCCAAGACTAAGCTTGTGCCTTAAATCTCTTCCAAATACATGCCATCATAGTATTGATGTTTACAATTTTTCAGCTAAGATATCAAATTTCTCTTAGCATTATGAGATCCACAAATCTGCTTCTCTCAAACGCCCAATTGAAAACTGTAATGCCAATGCACAGCCCAGTTGGGCAGCCACGTGGCCATAAATAAAGCCTACGATCCCTCATTTAAGTGCCATGTCATATTCACGACGTCCATGTCAGACGGTCATCAGATTGTTGATGAGAGAGTGACCAGGTCTCAGAACTGAGACTAATATAGATATATTAAATACATCTATCTAAAGAAACGTCTAGAAATATCAATTGGAACTATGTTATTTAAGCTATTTAAGATAAGAATTTTTGTTACCATTAACAAACCACGCAATTACATTCCACTCTTTACTGTTATAGTAGACTGCTTCTTAACATTAAAAATATCAAATCTAAAATATGACACTGGATTATTTTCTAGTGTTAAATATCACAAAACAATTTCACTTCCGAAAAAATCTACAAAGTATTTTGTCAATTCACCATCTTTGTCTTTTGAAGATTCTCCATCTCCATATCCTCCATTACACGGAGACAGAGAATCCTCAAAAGATAAAAATGACTGACAAAAATAAAAAATCTACACCACAACTCTCTATTAATTTCGCCACACATTGAATCATCTATGAAGATTCTCCATCTCCATACAATTTTATTACCTAATTTGCATGGAGAATCCTCAGAAGAGTTGAGCAGATATATGCAGTGAACTCCTGGCTCTCATGGCCCTGCTTATATAGAGGAAAGTCAGAGAGAGAAAGAAAAAGGGGGCTGTAGACGACCACATTTATTTGATTATTATGAGAAGGAAGAAGGAAGTTGTAATGTCCCCCACCACCATTCCTTACGGAATATAGGAAACAGTGTTTGTCACGCGTAAAGGGGAGAGAATTTTATTGAACATGAATACGATCATGTCACACCCGGACCTTTATCGCTGGATGGTATGCCACCTCTAAATTAATCTAGGGTTTCAATCTGAGGGTTGAGGGTCGATTGTGTTTGTCAATTTTGTTTTTTTTTCCTAAAAGGGATCTCTTTCTGTGAAGTTATTATATCTAGAGTAGGGACACGAGTTTTAGGTTGAAAGGTCTTTTTTGACTAAGAGTTAAGAATTGAGGAGTATCTATTTCGCTAAATTTGTCGAAAACATGATCTGGACCTCATCCTTATGATGTTGAAGCCTCGCACTCAACATGACTTCATCGCTGGCGGGTTTATTAAAAGCAATTCAACTTCACAAACATACAAAGGGCCCATTGACTTTATTAATATTTTGAATCATGTTTCATTCGTGGTTCACAAGAACCCATCTCTAAGAGAATGAATGGTACACTCAACATTATTGCATGTAGGTGATGCTCAGAGAGGTGAAGCATTGAGCCTTCTTGGAAGGTTAGTCATCCCAGTACTACTCCAGAGAAAGTGCATTTAACCATGAAGTTTTCTCTAAGGTTAATGCATCTAGGTGATATTCACAACTAAACAATTGAATCTTGATAACAATATCATAATAGTCATTTGAATGTTAAAACAAAAGTAATATATAGAAGAAAAAGAAAAGAAGTTTTAAAAAAAAAAAATGTGTACAAGGTTAAAAGTAGTCAATAGGATAGTTGGTATGTTATTTTTTACTTGTGCATGACAATAATGCTTATATCACAAGTAAGGACTAGCTCTCATCATTGTAGATGTAAAACTAGGAGATGAGTGGTACTTAAAGAGAGGTGCAAAAGACAAATATGTCGATTTGGCAACAAAAGACCAATGGAGGCAAAATAATACTCCATCATGGGACACTCAACAAACAAAGACATTTGTGCTAGCTATGAAGACACCTTGTAAGTTGATAATTTAAGTACCTTGTTTGAGGACGTAAGATCTCATCTTGAGAGGAGATTACAAACTTTATAAGGCTTTTGTGTTGCAAGATCATGTTTAGCTCTTGGGTCCTATATGTTATTCCGGCCTCATGAATATTATTAAAACCGTTCATTCATTCACCCATCCCTAACTTCTCAACATTACTTTCATTGAATAGGTTATAAGAGAACCAAGTCTCAAGATATTTACATATCCGTCCCTCATGTCCCTCTAGACATACATGATGAAACGTTTGTCTATTTCTACTATCCCAATAGTACAACAAAAACACACCCATTCTTCACACACTTCTTTTGAGCCTTACTGAAACATTTAACTCCAACCAAGCTATTTGGTGGGCCCCGACAGCAAGGAATTTACTAGTGCAACTTGTCCGGGGTATGTAACATAATGTCGGGCACGGCTCGATAATGTCGATAACCGCGTTGCTTGCATCCTACGACACGTTTGCTTACGTCTACTTGTCGGTTGTAGTGACTGTGTCGATTCATTCCAAGATGTCTGGAACAGATCTGTACCATTCAAGCGAAGTGGTCCAACACAACGAGATTTCGAAATAAAATAGTTGCTTCAAAAGAAATGTACCCTGCAAAGCTAATTTTAGTACGGTACGTTCTTCATGTTAAATATAATTTTTATTGCAAGAAAACCATTATATTGCAAGCAAATCCGATTTGCTTCTTTGGGATGGGATGCTCTAGGTTAAATTTGACTTTTGACCCTCTTTCGAGCCTTTTTTTGGTCAGGGTTATCTCTTCTTTTCATTTTTCATTAATTCAAAAACTTTACATATAATTTTATATTGGAAGTTCTTTAATTGATTAGGATAGGTAAGGAAATATCATATTTTTGAATTAGGATTATTAATTCAAAGTTGCCTTTTAATCAATAATGTATATTGTTCTAATGAAGAAGTGAAGTTAGCATATTTGTATTATTTTCTATTTAGTTTTTAGTCTAATGTATATTGTTATAACGAAGAAGTGAAGTTAGCATATTTGTACTATTTTCCATTTAGTTTTTAGTCTACCTTGATATGAACATCTTAATACAATAATATATTAATCTAAAGTTGTCATCTAATCAATAATGTATATTGTCGTAATGAGGAAGCTAGCATATTTGTACTATTTTCCATTTAGTTTTTAGTCTATCTTGATATAAACATCTTAATACAACAATACATGGGTCAATAAATTTGACCCAAAAACTACACGATTGAATCTTGATAGCAATATCACAACAATATATTGACAAGGGATATGCTCTTGTATTGAGCTTCATTTACATCTTCACAATTATTCATCCTTATTTATTTCTATTTTACACTCAATCACCCTAATTCTTAGATTTCATCTCACCTCAAAATCAACATCTTATCATATTAGATAGTCCCTGGAAACAGATAATTTATGCAAATTAACTTGAAGGAGCATATGATTGACCTTCAAAATCAAATCATTAAATTTGATTTTTACTTTTCTTGTTCACTTATTCTAGTTGTTATGAACAATCCCATCATACATTTCATTCAACATGTTACTATGGCATGATATTAAAAAGCAATCATTTTACATTAAACACATATGATGTGGGAATGCAAAAGGAGACTAATTAAAACAATTCAATTATAAAGGGGCAATTAAGGGATCAAATTTGCATCATCACCATATAGGTCACTTGCATGCTTGTGAATGCTACCTTTTATTTTCCATATCATCATTATTTTGGTCCACCAAGGTGTTTGAGTTGGGATAACTCCTTCACCTATCAAGTACACATGCTCCTCAATGGTGTCTCTACACACTACCATGACAAATTTAGATACATTGAAAGTGAAGGTGAACACATCTTTCAATGTACTTTCAATCAAACTAGTTCCATGCGAATAAGATCAATTCCACATGTAAAATCATGTCAGTGACAATTAGGATAAAATTTATGGGGATCGAGCTTCATTTGCATCATTTTTGTGGCAATTCAAGCCTCAAGACATTTGTCAAACAAATGCCAATTTGACTTCAAAATTGATTCAAAAAAGTAATAACACTTGTATATAATTGATCCTTAAGCCAAATACACCAAATCCACTATGTTAAATTTCATAACTTTATTTTAATAATATGCCCTATCTCTATTAGCTAAATAAATTTGTACTTAATTTGTTACATTTATTTAATTAACCTAGATAGTTTATGTAAAAAAATATTTTTTTTTTATATATTTGGTGAATGTAACCATTTGTACACCACCCTGGGATTTAGCCTTGGGGTTTCACCTTCTAATTATTAAGATTTTACATATATTTTTTGAGCGCTTTATCCCAATTTCATATTTCACTAAGCATTCTTATTGGTGCTTCATGTAGCTATATTTTCATCTAGAGTTCAATATTCATTTGGTTTCCTTACTATCATCCATGCTTCCCACCCTTGATATGACATCTAGGATTTGGTAATGCCCAAATTTTACCAAGCATAAAAAGAAAGAAAATAAGGGGAAAAAATCACATTACCAATTACAACCTTAGCAATGAAGTAACACATGTCCTCACTAGTGTTGTGATTGCACATGGAAACACTACACACAAGTACTTATATAAATAGGAAAGACATGTGTAGATACATAAAACACAAATTTATCACCTTAATTCACAAAGGGTGGTACACATCCTAATGATACTGATGCACATCAAACTAAACCTAAGCCAATAACATAGGTAGAGATACAATATCACCTAAACTTAGTACTAGGAATTTGTGCCTATCACCATGCTCTAAAAATAATAAAGGTAGGTATCTAAGAATTGAAATCAAGGGAAATGAGATTTCTAAGATGAATTAATGCAACCTAATTTTTAAAATAATATTTAGAACATAAAGAGGCCTAGTTATTGTCCTAAATGGAGAGATAGGAGCTGGAAATTTGTTCGGTTGTTGCAAAACATTGGGATACTAAAGTTTGTGTGAGTAAGATAGGTTAACAATGTGGTGCAGGAGCACCAATGGTACAAACACTATCAGGGGATTCATGATCACAATATGATAAAATTATTTGTATTTTTAATGTAATAAGGTCACTTAAGTGTTTTAAGTCCATTTGAAACAATTTGTAAGGTTTTGAAAGCCAAATATGTAAAAGTGTCTTCAATGTCCATGTTATGGGCTTAGATTGGTCTAATAGGTGAAATAATGGAAATTCACCCTTAGAAGGGTAAAAAGGTGGGAAGAAATCATTAATAATCCATTTGAACATGTTTAGAGAGATTTTACAATGTTTTAAGGTCATTTGGTTGAAAATGTAAAAATTGCTCCAAAAGTTGTAAAATGCAACATTGTAAAAGTTGTCAAAAAGATGTAATTGATGCAAAGTGGAAATTGTACGGTCCTAGGGGGTAGTTGAGAAGTTGGTAACTGTCAAGGGAGATGTAAGAGTCTTTATAAATCATGTTTGGTCAAAATTGAAAAGTGGTGTTCAATTTGACAAGAGTTTTGTAAAGAGACGATAATTATAATTCTGACTGTCACCATTCTTGGTGACAGTCATGAAAGTCAAGAAGATTCATGCCTCCAAAATCATTGGATATCCATGAATAAATGAAGGAAGGATAAAGATAGTGAAGTAACACCATCATTCAGTCCTTGTAATTTATATTTGATAGAGAAACAAAGAGTTTTAATGTTTGGAATGCAATATTGATGACAGTTACAGAAAATAACCATTTCATGATGTTATTGTGTTTTCCTCCATATGTTAATGGATTGAATGACTAATAAAACCTATTTGGAGTTATATTTTTATGAATTACCTTTACTTTGAATGTGATTTTAGCATTGGTCATAGCGTGTAGAGGAAAAATGAATGAATTTTCTTGAAACAACCTAAACCCTCAGTTTCAGAATTAATGGAAAGGGTTTGTTTATATATTCAAAGTTAACTGTTGAAAAGTTAATATTATTGAAAAATTGAAAAGTAGACTCATATGTCTTTCAAATGGTTTTGGTTTGACTTAAAATAGCTTAGTATGGTGTGAGTAATTTGATGGATTAGTGGGTTATAACAGTAATTTTTTGAGTTTTTGTTGACAAAACATTACTCTCAATATGGGGGCCATATCTCATAGATGAACCGTTGGATCTTTACAAGATTTTTATATGTTGGTTCAAGCCTAGTTTTCTACATTATCACTAGAGAGATTGGCATAATACCGTCTTGTGTAAAAGTTATGAGCAACACATTTCCGGTCTAGACAAAGGCATGACAGTTTTGAGATTTCATTTGTCATTAAAGATTAATGTTTGTGATCAGTATATGGAATAGATGTTGATAGTGGGATTAATGGATTGGATGATTTTTTATGTAATGTGGACAAGGCATCTTTGATCAAGACATGAATTGATTGGTATTGTTTATGGCTTATCGTTGTAACTAATGTTTGTGTGCATACAATATGGTGTGAGCAGCAAGTTTCCTTATGTGATCAGTATGTGGAAGGTAATGGTTTGTGATTCAAATGATGGTTTGCAGTGTGGATGGATTGCATCAGCAAGGCTTGATAGGTCTTGAGGATAGAATCCTTTGTGAGGGTTGAAGGTATACTCATGGTTCATTGGTTTTTCCATTATTGATGATGTTAGTAATAACTAGGGGGGGGGGGGGGGGGGGAANGGGGGGGGGGGGGGTGTGAATCAGTGGCCTCAAAAATAATCCAATTAATCAACCCAAAAACTTAGTACCACAATATTAAGCCTCTATTTATCTTCATTCCTACAAGATGTATGACTTCAAATATACTTATTAAATAACTACTGCTCGGAGTGCTCTGTTAAACCTTATTCTTAATGTTTACCGAATAGCAATGTTTCAATTTACCGAAAAATAGTAAATAGCTTAGTGTATACCGATCAATCCAGATTAGTTATGTGTAATGAAAAACACTAAAGTAATGACTCATAAACACATTGACACATGGATTTTTAACGTGGAAACCCTGTTAAGGGAAAAACTACTTGGGACCGATAACCCAAAATTTTCACTCTTATGAAGTGAGCTCGGTGAAGAGCCAACCCTGTTAAAGGTTACAAACACACTGTTAGGTGTGACCTTGTTAGAGGATTTAATAGAATACTTTTTCACTTGATATCAGACATTTCTCTGCTACCTTCCTTGTCCAAACTCTTCTAGTTTGTCAAATGGTATCTGGCATCTCATGCTATCTTCATGGTCAAACTTTTTGATACTCCTTGGGATGTATCTCAATATAGAAAGGATCTTTAAATCCTTCTCGATTAAGAGACTTTCTGAATCAATGGTTAAACTGAAAAAATATGATCTGTTCACATATACAACTTATACTTGCAGATTTTTAGATCTATTGTAAGCTCATAAAAACCAATCTGATCAATATATCTTTGCAATACCTTTGCTCCACTTTTGTTTCTACTCAGTGATGCTATGCTCTATTGCTCATTGTCCACAAAAATCTTTAGCTCTTTCCTTAGCTTGATTGATCAGGACTGTATGAAGTTTTTCTTCATCAGTTTCTCTTTAGCATCCTCTTTTTCATTCACTCCCCTTAATTCATGATGAATTAAGTTGTCTCTTTATAGACATGATATCACCATTTCTAGGTTCTTGATTTTCTTGTTCTTGGCGTGATCCGCAATCTTAGCCAATCCTAATTTAAAGAAAAACTCTTGTTTTATGTCGTAGAGATCTTCTTGCCAACTGGATAAAACAACTTTAAATCCTTTACTTATCTCTGGCTTTATCTTGTTGATGAAAACAATGATAACAACCAGTTAAGTCTATATTTAGCTCTAACAGCAAGATATTTTATCATTTTTGAACTCCAGTTAACTTTGGTGTTTTAACTCTTTGATAGCTTCGGTCAACACTCCAGTTCTCCTCGGGCTTCTCCGTCAGGGTTGTCTATCCATTGAGGTTGTCTGTCCTTCGGGCTTCACTGCAAAGTTCTTCTCATCCGTTAACACTGTAATTCTGGCCGTTGGTAATGCTTGTGATTCTTCTCTTCGGTAATGCTTGTCAATTTCTTTTCTCAGGCATCACTTTGACTTAACTTTTAGTGATCTTTTTCCGTCAGGTTCCACTAGTCGTCGGTGTTTGAAGTCACTTAGTGAATGCTTTCCTTTTATGCATTACTGAAAGCATAATATTTCTCTTTGTGATTCTCTGAAGTCTTTAGTTCACTTTGATTATAACTGATTAGATTATATCAAGTTGACATCAACAACAATACAATCCATTAATTGATTTATTGTCTTGCATTATCTTTCTACATTTTGGTGATCAACTTAACATCTTCAAACATTCAATCAGTTACATGTCATCAATCTCTCCCTTTGGCATTGATGGAAACACACTACATTATCACACTATATTATTACTAATACAATATGAAATATAACAATTTCATCAATCTTTCCTAATGTAACTATTACAAATGCCTGGCTCTCGGTAAGCTCATATAGCTTAGATTTGTTTCTTATAGAGTGGGTGTCTTCAATCTTTAATTCCTTCACTGGATAGATGTAGAAACTTTTGTTTCTGTTCTGATATGTGCTCTGCCTTAACTGATCCTCTTCTTGATAATCTCTTTTTTCATTTGACAGCAATGAGTCATCTCTTCCTTAGTATGTATTCTCTCCCTTCGTTACTTCTCTCCCTTAGATGGATATTTCATATGTAATCAATCTCTCCCTTAGATATTGATTAACTCTTCCTTTTGATTCTTAGGAACTTCTCTTCATGGATAATGATATAATATCTTCCTGATAATGAGAATTTCTCTCCCTTATGATAATGAGAATCTTTCTCCCTCATAATTCCTGATAATGAGATAATCTCTCTCTTTTGATAATGAGAATCTCTCTCCCTTTGACAACAATGCCAAACAATTTTTCTATATCATCTTTCATCCCTTTATATAATATATTCCTTGAATTTCCCTATCCATTAGCAATGCATTGTCTCTGGTGTTCAGTATAGATTTGTACCTTGCTGTGTGTAGATGTATCTGTTGGTGTTCATCTCGGTGCTTGCATCAACATGAATGATCTTCTGATTGTGTATAGGTTGATGCAACCTCTTAGTCAACTTACTGACCGATAGACAAGGGTTGTACCCCTAGTCTCTGTCTCAAGTACTCAAATGTATCTTTCGGTAATGGCTTGGTGAATATATAAGCTAATTGTTCCTTTGATTGAACATATTCCAGTATCACCTCTTTTGCTTGCACTTGTTCTCTTAGATAGTGATACTTGATAGCAATATGCTTAGTCTTAGCATGCATGACTAGATTCTTAGAAATGTTAATTGCACTAGTTATTATCACAATATATAATCACTGGCTCAAGGATCTTCATATTCATACCTTCCAGCAACTGTTTGATCCATGCAATATTAGATCAATTTGCAGCATCAACCACATAATCTTCTTCTGTAGTAGACTGAGAGATGCATCCTTGCTTCTTGTTGATCCATGTGACAAGTGTGTCACCCATGAATAATGCTCCTCCAATTGTTCTCTTTCGATCATCAATGTTTCCAGCCCAACCAACATCTGTATAGACTTGTAGCTCAAATTTACCTTCTCTTTTATACCATAATCCATAGTCCTCGGTGTTCTTAAGATATCTCAGAATTCTCTTGACAACAGTCATATGTGATTCTTTGGGATTAGTAGAGAATATTGCAACTATTCCAACTGCATGTGCTATATCTGGTCTGGTATGAACAACATACATTAGTTTTCCAA
>MU224228.1:0-24480 GCA_018584345.1 Thuja plicata | reverse complement strand
GCATATGAATATGATGTCCAGGAATTGAAATGAGAAGAATGGCTTGCAAGGCATTTCATTCGGATTTTTGAGTTTGGAGTTAGAAGTTTTCTGGGATTGCACATCTGTTTGACTCTGTTGCCCAATACATAAGGCACTGGTCTCTGGTCTGTCTAGTAGTTTCTTCATCAATCAATTATTCAAATCATTTTCCTTTTCTGTTTAAAGAGCTATGAATGATTATTATATTAAGTATGATGGGAAAGAATCCATCCCCTGTTTCACTGAAAGAAGTGAAACCAATAGGTACACCCGCCTGAGCCTGTGAGCTCAAAGTGTAGGAGGGTTTTTTTGATCCTCGTTAATTAGCCTTTTCTCTGACAAGGTCAAGGAAAAATAGCTAACAGATAGAATCCTTTGTGAGGGTTGAAGGTATACTCATGGTTCATTGGTTTTTCCATTATTGATGGTTCTTTAAAGATTGATGAGGGTTTGGTCTGTCAAGTTGTTTCCTTGAAAACATTGTATTGAGATACTAAGATGTGTGTGGTTGAATTATTGTAATGCATTGATGAAGACATTTTTTTGGATCCTAGAATGGTTAAGGGTCTTAATGGTGATTACGTGATAGTTATGTTGAATTGGTAAAGAAGATTGATTGTTTGATTATGCCTCAAGGGTGTTGAAATTGATGATGAATATGTTGTAAAATACTGATAGGATCAATATGATCCTTGGAAGTTGGATGTTCCCCTGATGCTCTGCATAACAATGGTAAAATGACTAATATGACAAGATGCGACAGATATAAAATTAAATACTAAAATACTAAAGCAGATCTAAGATGGAAACATAGAGACTAACTTGATTACTTGTACTCTATCATTACTAAGCATCTAAAAACTTAGTAAGTAATATGTTTAGTCATAACCTTACTAAGTAGCGTGTTTTATTATGTAGCATTACATCTAAAAGTTTCATGTGTAACTGACCATACTTATTGTATCTACATAAACAAGGAAAATTTATGGCTCAAACATGTCAAAGTGCAAGGAGGTAGAACATGAAATCAAATCCAATTTTGCTTACTTGTCATCAATCATTACTAAGCATCCATGTTATGATTAATAACCGTACTAACATATGGTCATAAAATTTGGTGAATTTGCCCAAGAAAACCAAATTTAACACTTAGATTTATATGGAATACCAATTGTCATTCATTAGTTCTATTGAAGTGTAATATTATTAAAATACTATAACATGGTATTGTTCATTACTTAACCATTGTAAACTAATTATACATTCAAGATTAAAGTTTCAAAGTATGAAGACATTCACATGAGGACAAATTAGGTTGAATATAACCTTTTATATATGAAATTGTCTAATACTTGTGTATGTACATATACAAAAATGACATAAACACCAACTCAAACAAATTTTTACAAAATGTGGCATATACAATCTCGAGATCTATACAAAATCTAAATGCCAAATAGCTATGTATGAATCTCAAAATGTTCACAAGTGACTACTACATGCCTCTAGCACATCCAAAACATATGGAAGATCATCAAAATTGAGCCTCTTTGAAGCATTCCATGACACTGAAGGTTCCCGCATAATAACAATTCAAACTACAATTGAGATTAATTATATTATATTATTTATAATTATCAAATTAACATCACACTCAATATATATTGAACTATAATTGAATTCTTGATTACCTCAAGTCTACATCTTTTTTTTAAAGAGGTTCAATAGGATGACTCTCCCCTAGGACAATTAGGAGTCCTAGCATATGATTGTGGAAAAGAAGAGATGTCAAATGTTGACATATTGGATTCAAGGCTATGTGTTCACATAACTAAAAATTGATACAAGTTAGTATATGATTGTTGATGATGGAAATATATTTACTAAACACAAAATAAAATAAACACATATGTTTTTGGACACCTGTTTTGTTGCTTCTTCAATTGTTGTAGGACCAGTCAACAATGATGTGAATCCAATAGGTGTCTATACATAAAAGAGGACAAGTATGTAAAACTATCAATCTACATACATATGTATAATCATTATAAGTTCTTTAAACCCTTAATTCAATCAAAATTGCATTCAATTACCTTTCCTCAACTAGTCATAATGCTTCTAGAGGCTGGATAATGCTACACCTCCTCTACAATAGGAGTGTGCTACAAGAGTAAAATAAGATAAAAATATAATTTAATTAATAAAAATATTAAATGATATTCATGTATATAATAAAATATTGTAAATATTTATGTACAAAAATTAACACCATGTTAATATAAAGACCAAATGAAATTGCCAAAAGGGTGGCATCCTAAACTTGTGTCATATGTCCTCCTTAGACATCAATTGTTAAATATACAATGTATATTGAAATGAAATAAAATAGATGGATGTGGATGATGAGATTCACTAGGATGAGTGGACAAACTATGAAGCTCACCCCTACGTTATTTAATACATTGGAAGGAAGATGGTCCACTAGGCTCAAAGAGGCTCAAGAATTGAATGGATGCAAGGATTCCTTCACTTTGAGTTGAAGAATGACTATGCAAATGGAAATGGAAATAAATATATAGGGAAATAGAATTGAATTTCTATCTATGTAGACAAAGAGACTGAAAATATAATTTTAAGACTATATATGGGAAGTTGAGACTTTTATTGAATTGTGATATGAGTTTTAGTCTGAAAAGGTAGGCTAGGGGGGACTAGGAGGGATAGAGGAAGTTTCCTTAGACCTTGCAACTTCTGATGAAAATATTATCAATTTCTAGCTCTTTTTCAGACCTTCTTGTAGCCTCTTTCACAGTTGCACAACCTCTCACCTACACACAGAAAAATGAGAAATTATTTATGGAAAGGGGTTTACCCAAGTCAAACCCTTGTTGAGGAATTAACCATGAAATCAAAATAGAAATTCTTGGCAAAGAAAGCATACTATTATGTAGTAAAAAGGATATTTAACCTAATTAATGTAATCATATTGATTAATTAATCCTTCTAAAATAAACCTAAATAGACTAAAAACACCAATCTTGGTCATTGGGGAGATATTTTGTTCATTTGGAAGCATTTGAGTGGCTTTTGGGCTAATAGGACTAGTGCCTAAACCTCTCAAATTAATACCTTTTCCATCAAAGAATTATTTCACCCAACCCCTCTACATCATGTGGTATCAGAGCATCAACAAGTAGATCCTTGAGAAGGGAGAAGCTACAAGTTTCAAACATGGCAACAAAGAACCAAATGGCAAGATAAATAGAGGAATTGAAGGCAACCCTTGAGGAAAAGGAAAGAGAGAAGAGGGAATTAGAAGCAAAAAGGGAAAGGTAAGAAAGACAGATGAGAAGAGAAATACTTTGGTTCTTGGAGAGGATAGAAGCATTAGAAAAGGAGAGGAGATAACCTAGGAGAGTAGAGGTTCATGAAGAAAACAATGAGGGCGAAGAAGAGTACAATGAAGGACAAGCCAATAGGGGTCATAGGGAAGAAAATGATTTGAGGAGAGAAGATTTATGAGGCTGATTAAGTAGTACAAGGCACTGGTGGGAGGAGCAATGTCGATTTTCCTATCTACCAAGGTAAGATGGATATAAAAGTGTGGAGAGTGCGGCACATGTAAACAACAGCATGGAGAGTGCAACACATGTAAACAATAACTTAAAGAAAGAATTGGAGAATGAGAGGGTAAAAGAAAAAGAATGGGAAGAGAAAGAAAAACAGTGGGAAGAGGAAGTAGAGAAAATAAAAAAATAGAGTGAACACCAGTTGTCAGAATTGAGAGACGAGCTAAAGAAGGCAAATAATACAATTAAAACTTACGAAAACAGCTTGAATGACCAAGTGGAAAATACAATCAAGCAAATAAAAAAAGACCTTTGGGGGAAAATAAAGGTGACTGGTGATAGGTTTGAATTGAATGAAAGTCTTAGAGATGTTTTTGGGAAGCTCAAAGAGCACATTGAGAAGAACAAAAAATTTGTCAGAGAGAGAAAACTGCAAAATAGATTTTGCATCAAATCGACACAACTAGTGATAGGCATTTGGCAAGAAAGGGAATTCATGACCGTATTCGTGCATCAATAAACACAAACTTTGTCTTTCAAATATATCAGGAACTAAAGGAAGTAGATGTAAAGGAAAAATCTAGCTAGATGTATCACAAAAATCTAGCTGAGAGCCTCAAGCAATTTTCCAAATTCTTGTCTAGTTTGTTTCTTAGCTTTGACTTTAGGAACCCCAAAGAACTAAAAACTCTCTCATCCTCCATCGAACCCAATATCATGGTCAGACATAAATAAGCAAGCTTGAAAAATTATGATATTGAATCAATCAACATTTCGCTCTCAGCTAGATTTTTCCTTTCGTCTCAGCTAAATGTAAAACTAGGAGACGAGTGGTACTTAAAGAGGAGTGCAAAAGACAAATATGTCGATTTCGCAACAAAAGACCGATGGAGACAAAATAGTACTTCATCATGGGGCACTCAACAAAAAGAGACATTTGTGCTAGCTATGAAGACACCTTGTAAGTTGATAATTTATGTACCTTGTTTGAGGAGGTAACGTTGGACAAAACTACATCATCACCATCAAAATTCATGGCAGAAGATCTCATCTTGAGAGGAGATTACAAAATGTATAAGGCTTTTGTGTTGGTTAGTCATGTTTAGCTCTTGGGTCTCATACACTGTTGTGGCAGTAAAAATCAATATGAAAATTAGAAAATTCAACCAATCAAAATAAAAGTTGATGTACAGACTGCGACAACAATTCAATCAAAATACAATATTTATTCAACTTTTATGTTTTCTTTGCTTTTGTAAGGTTTCATATTGATTGTTGAATGTTTCTAATACATTTGGAACTTCTGTGAGACTTATCTAATCATCCTTGAATCAATATAGTGACTGTCAACACCAAATAAGTAAAACTGAGACTAAACGTGTCTTCAATACATTCAAGGATGATTAGATAAGTCTCACAGAAGTTCCAAATGTATTAGAAACATTCAACAATCAATATGAAACCTTACAAAAGCAAAGAAAACATAAAAGTTGCATAAATATTGTATTTTGATTGAATTGTTGTCGCAGTCCGTACATCAGGCTTCTTTATGTCATACCCTAATCAAAATCAAACTTATAAACCTTCCTACCAACTGATCCAACCAATTTTGATCAGTTACATTGCTTTGTTAAGGCCTAAAACAAGAGAAAACTAAGTTCCCTCCAAAACACTAATTAGTCATTTGTTTTTGAATATTTGAATTTTCAAATTAAACAGATTAGAGAGTCTAGGAGATATTAGAAAATTTAAATAAGTCATTTTAAGTCGTTGGGTGGCAGTAGTTATGGATTCAAAGTCGAAATAAGTCATTTGTTATTAAAACCGTTCATTCATTCACCCATCCCTAACTTCTCAACATTCCTTTCATTGAATAGGTTATAACATAACCAAGTCTCAAGATATTTACATATCTGTCCCTCATGTCCCTCTAGACATACATGATGAAACGTTTGTCTATTTCTACTATCCCAATAGTACAACAAAAACACACTCTTTCTTCACACACTTCTTTTGAGCCTTACTGAAACATTTAACTCCAACCAAGCTATTTGGTGGGCCCCGACAGCAAGGAATTTACTAGTGCAACTTGTCCGGGGAATGTAACATAATGTCGGGCACGGCTCGATAATGTCGATAACCACGTTGCTTGCATCCTACGACACGTTTGCTTACGTCTACTTGTCGGTTGTAGCCACTGTGTCGATTCATTCCAAGATGTCTGGAACAGATCTGCGCTGTTCCTGCGAAGTGGTCCCAAAGGAGATTTCGAAATAAAATAGTTGCTTCAAAAGAAATGCACCCTCCAAAGCTAATTTTAGTACGGTACGTTCTTCTGTTAAATATAATTTTTATTGCAAGAAAACCATTATAGCACTAAAATGGCAATGTTTTTAATAATCCTCAATTGCCAATAGTCTATGGGACCCACAAGTAGCCAGCAACAAAATGAACAAGTGGAAACCAAGTGGGGCAAACCACCAATTAGATCTCTTTCTCTTTCTGCAGCTTGGATCTTTTCCCGTGTATCTTGACTAGGAAATCAGCAATCCTTGCAATCTTTTCATCTTCAAACAAATTTCTCAAGGTGTTCACTTTTAAGGTATCATGTAATTCTTCCCAAATATTCTTGTAGGCTGAGCACTGTATGATTTAATGTCATCCGGTCTCCACCACCCCTTGAGTGGAACGACAACATTTTCTATCTACCCACTCTTCTTTAGGTATCGCCCATCTCCCGGTTTCACACCTAAGTTGGTGTGAACTAGTTCTTATTTGGGCAATCAACATTTTAGCTTTTCATTTTATTCCCATTCATATGTAGCTATTTTGAGTATGGTTATGTGTGGGATTAAAATGTTTGATGTAGCAAACAAATCTGATTTACTTCTTCGGGATGGGACGCTCTAGGTTAAATTTGACTTTTGACCCTTTTTCAAGCCAATTTTTTTTTAAAGGGTTAATTTAATTTTTCATTAATTCAAAAACTTTACATATAGTTTTATATTGGGAGTTCCCCGTTTGTTTCGCGAAATTTGTGTATGCTGGAATAGCCAATTTTGGAAATCTGCTATTCTGAAAATGAATTCTACAATATGGGCTGGACCCGTTTGGTTCACCCGGAAGATGTCTGGGAAGATGCATAAGAAATTTTAATTGTTTATTTCTTAATTTTTTAAATATAGTGTGTATATGTGTATTCATGTGTGTATACACACATGTATACACATATACACACATGTGTATATATACACACATGTGTACACATACACATGTGTATATATACATACATATACACACATTTGTGTATATATACATGCATAAACATATATACACACATAATATATACACATATACACACACATACACACACATGTGTGTGTATACACATATACACACATACACACGTGTGTGTATATACACACATATACACACATGTGTGTATATATACACACACGTGTATATATACCCATATACACATATACACACATAAACATACATATACACACGTGTAAAGCTTAAATTTGGTTTTATAAAAATTGGAATTGGAATAGCCAATTCCAATTCCACCTATTTGGGTGGAAGATGCATATTCCCATTTTGGGGCAAAATTGGAATTTGAAAATTCCAATTCCAATTTTGTAAGATGGACACAAACATGGAATTGGTATTATCCAGAATTAGATAATGCCAATTCCTGTCTAATTCCGTGAAACAAATAGGCCTAATTGATTATGATAGGTAGGGAAATATCATATTTTTGAATGAGGATTATTGATTCAAAGTTGTCTTTTAATCAACAATGTATATTGTCGTAATAAGGAAATTAACATATATGTACTATTTTCTATTTAGTTTTTAGTCTATCTTGATAGAAACATCTTAATACAATCATATATTAATCTAAAGTTTGTCTTTTAATCAATAACACATATTGTCGTAATGAAGAAGTTAGCATATTTGTCATATTTTCCATTTAGTTTACAGTTTATCTTGATAGGAGCATCTTAATATAATAATATATTAATCCAAAGTTGTCTTTTAATCAATAATGTATATTGTCGTAATGAGGAAGTTAGCATATATGTACTATTTTCCATTTAGTTTTTAGTCTATCTTGATAGAACCATCTTAATACAAGAATATATGGATCAATGCGTTTATCCTGAAAAATACACAGTTGAATCCTGATAGCGATATCACAATAATAAGTTGACAAGGGATATGCTCTTGTATTGAGCTTCATTTACATCTTCACAACTATTCGTCCTTGTTTATTTCTATTTTAGTCTTAATCACCCTAATTCTTAGATTTCATCTCATCCCCAAATCAACACTATACCATATTAGATAATCCATTGTCTGACATATAATTTATCCAAATTAACTTAAAGGAGCATGGATTGACCTCCAAAATTAAGTCAATAAATTCAATTTTAATTTTCTTGCCCACTTTCACTTGTTATGAAAAATCCTAGCATACATTTCATGCAATATGTTATTATGGCATGGTATTAAAAAATATTCATTTCACACTTAAACACATGTGATGTTGGAATGCAAAAGGAGAATAATTAAAACAATTCAATTCTAAAGGGGTAATTATGGGATCAAATTTGTATAATCACCATATAGGTCATTTGCATGTTTGTAAATGCTACCTTTGTTTTCCTTATCATCATTAATTTGGTCCACCAAGGGGTTTGACTTGGGAGAACTCCTTCACCTATCAAGTGTATAAGCTCCTCAATAGTGTCTCTACACACCACCTTGACAAATTTAGATACATTGAAAGTGATGATAAACATATCTTTTGATAGAATTTCTATCAAAGTAGTTCCATGTGACTAAGATCAATTCCACGTGTCAAATCATGTTGGTGACAATTAGAATAAAATTTAGAGGATCAAGCTTCATTTACATCATTTTTTTGTGGTAATTCAAACCTTGAGACATTCATCAAACTAAGGCAAATTTGTTTTGTATTGGAGAATTGATTCAAAAGAGCAATAACACTAGTACATTATTGATCCTCAAGCCAAGTACACCAAATCCACTCATTTAAATTTCATAAATGTATTTTAATAATATGCCCCATCTCGATTATCTAGATAAATTTATACTTAATTTTTACATTTATTTAATTAGCCTAGATAGTTTATGCAAAATCATATTTATTTCTTTACATATTTGGTGAATGTATCCATTTGTACACCACCCTAGGATTTAGGCTTGAGATTTCACATTCTAAGTTAAGATTTAAGGTCTATTCTTTGAGTGCTTTTTCCTAATTTTGATATTTCACTAATGTTTGATTTCCTTTTCTTATTTGTGCTTCATGTGTAGCTATATTTTCATCTAGGGCTCAATATTCATTTCATTTCCTCACTTTTACCCTTGCTACCCACCCTTGACTTGACTCCAGGGTTTGGTAATGCCCAAATTTTATTGCATAAAATGAAAGAAAATACAATTTTCATGTTACGAATTACAACCTTAACAATGAAGTAACAAATATTCTCACTAGTGTTGTCATTGCACATGGTAACGCTAAACACAAGTACCTATATAAATATGAAAGACAAGGAGATACACAAAAGACAAATTTACCAGATTAATTCACAAAAAGTAGCACACATACTAATGCAAGACAGTCACACACATGGGTGCACAAATTCACAAACGATAACTCAACACAAGGATATATGTAATGATAGTTACATACATCAAACATCAAACTAAATCCTAAGGTAAAAAGATAGGTGGAGATAGGGTATCACCAAAACTTAGTGCTAGGAATTTGTGCCTATCACCATGCTCTAAAATTAACAAAGGTAGGTAACTAAGAATTGAAATAAACAGAAATAGGATTTATAAAATTAATTAATTCAACCTAAAGATCTGAAATCCTTTTATAATATTTGGGACATGAATATGCCTAGCTATTGTCCTCAAGGAAGAGCTAGAAGCTGAGATTTTGTTCCTTTGTTGCAAAATATTGGGATAGTGAAGTGTGTGTGAGTAAACTGGGTTAACAATGGTAAAATGACTAATTTAACATAATGCAACATATATAAAATTAAATAGGAAAACATGAAAGTAGATCTAAGATGGAGACATGGAGAGGATCTTGACGCTAAAATATAGAGTTGACTATGATAGAAAGAAGCAATGGTTGCCCATATTTGAAGGTGATGGAGGATTGGTTGAGTAGTAAAAAATGAGTTAGAAAGCTCTACACACTTATCTCTTGAAAATCTGGGTCAAACTAGCTAGATAAGGGTATTGGGAACCTAGTCTGAGGACTTTTATTTGTTCAAAGTTTGACAATGTGTATCACTATCTTATTTTCTTTTCTTTTCTTTTCTGTAACCTTTCCATTGTCAAATTTGCACCCGCTCACAAAGAAAATGAGGGAAAATAGTTGTGTTCGTATAGGAGATTTCCTAAATCAAACCCCATGTTAGTGTTCCGATGAACCACAATGATAATAATGAGATAGAACATGTTTTCTCATAAGGACAAATGCTAAACAAATGAGAAATTTTCTAAAATGATAATATCTTGCTTTAGGTATGAAACCCTCTTAAGGAATCTCAGACAAGTATTGAAGTGGTGCTCATGAAGTCCTACAACATCTTAGTACATGCTTATAACATAAAATAACATACTTGATCACAAATTTTTTGTATATACAGTGTAGTAAGTTGTATCCCTTTGCAATTTCATACCCTATTTGGACCCTTGCTCTAGTGTATCTTCTATTGGGTCATTTCAAGCCTTATTTGGGCCTTATCTTAGATCCTATTACCATCATATGCCAATCTTGAGACTAAATCATATGTCTTGGACCTTGAAGCTTTGCCACCGCCTTCTCTAGTCCTTGTTTGAGAGGACCAAGCAGCCCAACACCCTTGTCCCTCCAAAGGGACCCAAATTTAAATCTCTACAAGTGTTCCAGTCCCTGCCATTTGTGATCTGATCATGATATTTTCATTTGACTATTGGAAGTTGACCTAAATTTATAAATGCCTTCATAATCCTGTAAAAATAAATCTTTTATCATTCACAAAGCCTAATTTGTTCCAAGTTTTAATGATCAAACATTCCTAACTCTTTCAAATTGAGTACAAGGAGTAGAAAGATGCCCATCTTCAAGTATGGTTTTATGACATATTATTTTATGATTTATCATGTTATCAGAGGACTTCTCTAAGGATAATTGCATCACCACCATTATCAATCCTAAGGTATAATCTTGTCAATTCAACATTTTAATTATAATTTAGCATTTAACCTTCTTGATTCGATAAGCATTCTTTTTCATCAATCATATCTATTATGGAGGTGGGAACACTAACATGGATTTTGAATTAGGTGAGCCACTATATAACACACCATTTTTCCCTCTTCATGTGTGTAGGTATAGATTCGACAACTAAGATTTATAGAATTGCACAAAGTATACAACAAAAACTGTCTCAAACTTTGAAAAGGTGAAAACCCATGGACTATGCCAAATTGTTCCAATATTTGAAGATTTTTGACAGAGATTGTAGGAAATAGGCTAAGAAGACCTCCTAACTATATTTTTGAACATTTCTATCAGTTTGGACACCCTTAACTTACCATGGTGCCCAACACACTGAGCCAACATTTTTGACTCTAGATAACAACTAAATGTTTCTCTTTGCATCTCATTTCCAGATCTGAGCTTCTGTGTTGATTTCTTATTCTATATGTATATATATAAATAAATAAATAAATATACATACATCCATACATACATACATGTATATACATACATACATACATACATACATACATATACATATATATGTATACATATACATACATACATATATATATACATACACACACACACACATACATACATACATACATACATACATACATACATATATATATATATATATGTATATATGTTTGTATATGTATATATATGTATGTATATATACACACACACACATATATATATATACATACATATACATACATATATATACACACACACATATATACATACATATATATACATGTATATATATACACACATGTGTGTATATACATACATACATACATATATATATATACACACACACACACAGATATATATACATATGTATATGTGTGTGTGTGTGTGTACACACACACACACATATATACATATACATATGTATATATGTGTGTGTGCACACACACGCACACACACACACACACACACACACACACACATATATGAACTTTCAATGTTTGGGGCATTTTAGGTGCTAGAGTGCCATTTCCTAAAAGCTCTATTGTACTAAGTTTACTTGACTGCAATAAAATTTGAGAAATAAATAAATAAAAGTAGATTTTCATTAATTGGTGATTAAATGAATGATTTTAATAATGTAATTAAATAGCCTATGGAATGAATATCAGTGAAAAAAGTTGCATGTTAATACATTGACATATTTATAAACTATAAGAGTTGATAGCTTTACAAAACTTTTAATCTTTTTTTTATAATTTTTTTTTTTATAATGTTAAATTCTTTTATTGTGAATTTGATCAATTTTTTTTTCACATTTTTTGTCAAGCCTCACCTCCTTGAACATGATAGTTAGATTGTCTACTATCAAGTTATCTTCATATTTGATATGAGTATTGTTGTAAACTGTACACTCTATGATGTAGTATTAGTATCATTTTGTCTCCAACATCATCTCACTGCAAAATAAATATTTTCTCATTTCACACATACTAGCACTTGCACCCCAATGGGGTGCAATGTTTACATCGATAACAAGATATACTCTAGTAATATATTGAAGGGCAGAGAAAAGTTGCAAGAGATGCAATAGGTATGTTATGCTAAATCGTTTCACGACATTTAATTTTCATACAATGCAAGAAGACAATTAACTTGAAAGCTCATTGGTTAATGATATATCTTGTTACTAGATGTAACATAATTTAAGTTGCATGTTGTGAAAAACATTTTTATCGTACAAAACTATTTTAGGACTCATAAAAATCAGTTTCTTGATAGATTGGTAGTGTATAATGATAAGAAGAAGGAGAAGGAGAAGGAGAAGGAGAAGAATGTTTCAAACTCATGTTTTCCAAGCATCTCAAGTTAGGCCATCATTGAAGGCCCCATTTGAAAAAAATAATTAACATTCATTCATCTCTATAATGTCCCTCGTGTTCAATGTTCAAGAATAAGAAGGAGGAGAAGGAGGAGGAGAGTGATAATGACATGAACATGATGGACACTATAGACATTTTTTGAACCAAAACCTTTGCATCATAATATTGAAGATAAAATATCGAAACCTTGGATGCCTTCCAAATCTTTGGTAATGGAACCTCATCAAGTACAACATATACTAATGCATTTTCACTTCTCTATGTCGTGGCTATATGTGTACAATGTATATCAATTTGGGAAGAGAGTTGGAAATACCATATTAAGAAATCCATTAGTATTATTGTAAAGTAAGAAAAGTGGTGAGCAATGCCAAGGTAGATCACTCACCAAATTTATTATTAGGGGAATGGTACATTGGATAATCAAGAGGGATCCTTTCTTACAAAGATAGAACTGACAAGTACCATTGAAGAAAGATAGGGTAAAAGTACGGGACCTCAACCTTGTAGGTTTAGAAACTTTATATCAATTCTCAATGTAGGAAGAGGATGAAGTGTGAATAAGAGAGATGCATAGATATAATATAGAGAAGTAAATACAAAGAATGGAGATAGGATGTGTGTCCCTATGAAAATAAGAGAAGAAAAGGCACTAAAAGACTAATTTTCTACCCGTCAGAGCCCCAGAATGACTTGTTTTCTGAATTGAACCACCCGAGACCTGTAAATCTTATTTGAGAAAGCTTCTATTCAGAGCTAGGTATACGTCAAATTGGTGGGTATGGGTCAAATTTGACATATACCTGGCAACTCTAGACTCAGAAACTGGAACTCAATTCTGTAAATCTGTTGCTAGGCTTCCCAGATCTACCACTGGAACCTGCAATGCTAAAATTGGGGTATAGGTTGACCTCGACCTATACCTGATAGTGTTAGAACTTGGAATGAAAGGTGGATATGGGAAGTTCTTCCAAAAGGCTCCTTGAATCTGCAATCTTCAACCTATACTTTGAAAACTTGCAAGTCTAAAAGAGTGTGTGTGTGTGGGTGGCTATGTAGGGATTTGCCTTAGTCAAACCCCCATTTTGGTGATTCCCACCTCCATGGATAGTCGTTAGACAATGTAATGTGTGTAGTGCTCATGAATCTAAAATGTGTATCTAGAATGCAAAGAGCTATGTAAATTTAAATGCCAAGATCTAACCCTAGAGAGTAAAACCCTAGCATGTAAATGTAATCAATGTGTGTTTGAATGCATGCAAATGTGTAAATATGAAGCAACAAAGCATAGATTTGAATATAACATGGAAATCATACCAAGCCCCCAAGGGATAAAGTACTCCTAGCCATCTTCACAATCCATTTGTATCTCCATGATGATGTCTTGAATGCTTGATTGAAGTTGTAAATGTTTGAAAGTAGTCTTCAATAATCAACCCTTGCTTCAACGGATGTCATCAAACTAGGGCTTCCACCTTGCAATTGTTTTTTGTCATCAAATAGGGGTGTTCACCTTGTACTTGATTTCATTATGCGAGAATGAGGCAATTAGGTTTCTTTTATAGTGATTCAGGGTTCAAATTAGTGAAGGCCGACAGAGGAAAGAAGGAAAAGAAAAATACCTTGCATCAAGCCCGGGAGCCAATCAAAATTCACAACCCCAGGTATAGGTCGAGGTTGATCTATATCAGGTATAGGTCAAAGTCGACCTATGCCCGAGGGTGCAAAAATCAAGATAAAACTTTCGGGTCCTGAGAGGAATTGAGGGTGAAAAAGGGATTCAGAGGGGAACAAACAGATGGGCAGGAAAACATGAATTAAAAGATTTAAATAGGGCCTTGGAGGAAAAGTAGAGGAGGATGCATAGAGACTAGGTCCTACCTCAACTTTTTCACAAGAAGGAGAGAGAAATAAAGGAGGATGTATTCGATCAGGTACCTTGATTTAACCTAAGAGAAATGAAGAAATGAGCTACATGTGCTTATAAAGTATCTAAAATGCAAATACACTAAGGAGGGTGCTAAACAATCATTAAATTGCAAAGAACACAAGTGCTTCCAATTTAAGACTGTACAATTATATTCATTTATTAGAGACAAGTCTATTTCAGGCTAGTTAATAATGTCATGTGTTGTCCTCACGATCTATTTTTTGCTTAATAATTTCTGGTTCATGTCTTGACATTTTTCCCATAAATGATGAAGTGTATGTTGTGTTGCTTTCAATTTGGTCTTCTTCAATGTGCATCTTTTTATTTGGTAATACTATCTCATCATCAATTTCAATAGTGTGAAGCATGCTCAAAATATTTGTTCTCACATTGAGAATTTCGGCAAAGTGTTCAACACTTATGGAAAAATCATTATAGTATCAACCATATTTAAATTTGTATTCCAATGCATCTCTAATGTGATTTCTACTTATGTAATAGTCATAATAATGTCTTTGTGCATGCATTCTTCAAACTATGAGGACATCTAGTTATTCTAGTATACATGGAAGTACTTTTACAATACTTTTTATGCCTTGTGCAAAGATAATCATGTAACCACTGTATTTGTATTGGCCTCGGCCAATACTGTGGGTTACTTTCAATACTGGGGTTGCTCTAGCAATGATCATTTCTTCTACCCAAGTAAGTCTTTTTAAAACAATAGATTGCTCCCTTGGGTTCATTTTGTTTATTGATGCGAATTGATGGATGCCTTTCTCATTGAAGCATCTTTTCCAAGCCAAATTAGTATTTAAAAAATGAAGAAGCATGTTCATGTAACATTCCTTGTAGACAATTCATGTTTGTAGGTTGGATAGGGTGTCTATTGTTTATCTAAATCTTTTTGATGCTATCATGAAGTTAGAATTGTTGTTGAATGTCATTTCTTGTTCTATTTGTTTTTGCATTTAGGTATATTGATATTGGAATATTTGGATTTTTGAGTTGTGACATCCTTCTATGCATTTGTTTCCTCTTTATGTCGAGGACGACAATTTTGACTTTCTTTATGATTTAGTAGTCTCAGTGCTTCTATTTTTAGGGAGCAATTTGACCTTTTTCTAATTTCTTAACACACCTATGGGAAACTATTTCCTCTTTATGATGAGTACATATTACGCTCTACTTCTTATTCGACTTTGCAGTTTTTCAAGTTTTATTAGTTGGGTATCAACTTGACTCTTTTGGCTGGAACAATCCATGCTCTGCATTTTGGAAATGTCAAGCCAAATTATTAATTATGATAAGAGAAAATAAATAGAGAAAATTTACATAAACCAATTCAATATAAGTGGTAAATGCAATGTTGAGAGTAATTAAGTGTGCATATCCATACATCAAAAGAAATATTTACACATTGTTACAATCGTTCTTAAAACATGTATTTGATATAGATTTGATATAAGGAAAAGATGCAAAATAATTCAATGATATTAGTACTTAGGGATTTCCATAAATCTTCCTATAAATAAATGTTTACATATTGTTTTCCATAAGAAGAAGCATGATGAACATACTGTAAGTGGAACACGCAGTATTTGAACAAGTAAATGTTGTATTTCTATTGAAAAATACATATATGCAACATGTGTCTAGAGATTTAATAATAGGTATTTGTACGTATATATATTTTCAAACAATTGTATATATATCACTCGTCACGGGAAATATCTATTGTATTATGGTCCTTCAGATGTTGCATATATGCTAGGGTTGGTTGTTCTTGTCACTACACATTTCTTTGATTTTTTCAAGCATAAACTGCTCTCTACAATGAATTCTGTTATCTCAACTTTAGAGATAGTTGTCTTCAACCGTTCTTCATTATTGCATGTATCATTTCTACAATTTAACATGAAGAGGAATTTCTTGTACTTCATCACATCTCTTGTTATTTCTACAACTTAACATGAAGAGGAATTTCTTGTTCATCACATCTCTTGTTATCTCCGTAGTACTTTTATCTATGTCTTGTTCAAATTGAGTGTTGTATAATTTTGCTGTGGACATGCCAATGAGTTGTTTTGCTACTCTATTGAATGTAATTGCCCATACTATGTCTCTGTGGTCATGTAGATTTATCTACAGTATATAACTATAGTTTTTTGAACAAAACCGCTTTCCATTATCATTTTGCATTAGTCTGCACTGGAGAGGTTGAACTGTACTTTCAACCTCTTCTCAAATCATACTAATTTTCTGTCTTGTAATAGGTAAAATTGTGGCAGCGAATTTCACCAAGGATAATTGGATGTCATCTGCATTTTGTTTGAACCAAGTTTTTATTTCTTCTGATTCTTCTATGTTAGGGTTTAAAGATATACCTGTAGTGAATGATGTTCTTATCACCTTTCCATTGTACTTGGAGACGCAACCATTTTTAATAGCAAGAATAGTGATTTCTTGTAGGAGATGGTTTCGATGTAGCTGGGGACCTTCTTTATCTACTGTCGTTCGCCATAAAATAACATCTATTATTATCTCAATAATGTCAACCAACCCTATGGTATATCTAAGGACCTCTTTCCCATCACGTCTCCTGAAAGTCTATTGACAATCTTTATTGTACCACCAGATATTGAGTATGTAGCCCTAACATGTATATTTTCATAATGGAGGTTGGCTACTTCATTGAAGCAAGTGACACGTCTCAGTTCTTTCCTTGTCTATAATTATAACATGATGTTTAACAATGTGCTAACAATCCATCTTGTTTGGAATGGATTCAATTTTTTGATAGGGGTAATTGTAATCGATGGTTTTTTTTTTTTTCAAAATACTTTGGAGTGAATTTATACTAAAATACTTTTTGTGGAGTCGACCTTATAGCTACTGAAATTTAATTTGGATCTCCATACAAATCAGATGACTTTAACATAGCTTGTTCCAAATGATCCTTTTGTTTTGGACATAGGAAGATTGGATTGCCTATTATTTCATGGCCTGTACATGTAATCTCTAGATTTGTAATTACAATCCATCTATATACATGTAGTAATATAAAGTGTTAATTTAAAATTGTAAGAGTTGAAAAGCTAGTGATAAGTTTTATTTAAAAATGATGCCTTGATTCACTCATTGTGGGCTAGTTGATATGGGGCACTTATATTCTCTCAGAGATATTATTGATTCAGCTATAATTTCCCTAGAAGTTATACACTAATTTCATTTCTTAGGTAGTGATGCTTTGTGTTTATGAGCTCCATTCGATATATATATTCTATATTGATTCTTCTATTCAGATCCATGGCCAAAGTTCACAACTCCTAATACTCAGGCGTCTGGTTATAGTGTTAAATATCCATAGCACATGAGTTTTGTCACCTTTGTATGTAATAAATTAGCCATGTTTTAAGGATCTTGAGTAGTCCTACAAAAAATATATCTGATCTAAGACATTGGGTTGTGAGGATTAGTGATGCTTCTATACTTATTTCCTTGAATGGTAGATAATTAGTTGTTATGAGAATTCTGAAGGACTAAATATGTAAGAATAGATAATGGTTTTAATAGAGGATGAATTTCAATGATGCCTAAATAATTTTTTTTTTTGGCACTAAATAATCACATCACTAGACATGCTGTCCAAACTAAGAACACATAAATATCGTATTGAACTATATTATATAAAATATAGTGCATTAGGAGATAAATTGGACAATGACACCACAAAAAGTACACTATAAACAATAACTAACTCTTGCAATATAAACTTAGGAAAAAAACACATATCTCAATGTAATGTACAAATCAAGTACACACAAGTCTAGTAGACTGAACAACATTTCATATAAATTCAATATTGTAAAGAGATTTTGTACAATGATAGTGCAGTAAATAGAAGTTAATTCTTTCCATATACATTCATTATAGAAAATATATTGGTTGGCATATTGTTCATTCTTTCACTACTCTCATTTTGGATAACAAGAAGTAGCTAGTGGTTATCATTTCATATTTTGACCATGCCTATTTTTTTTTTTCATTTTTTACAATGTTGTTAGTTAAATGTAGAATATTCAAGAAAGTAATAGTCTATAGAATCAAATGGTATAAGAGTAAATTTGTACATTAATGGTCAAATATACTATTACATCAAGTCATATTCTCTATAATTTAATGACATCAGAGATAATTTCTAGAATGATATTCCAATGAGTATGTAGTGAATAATAGGTAAACATTATTATATATATATTTGTTTAAAAATAGATGTAGCTCAATACGATGTTCACAACAAGGATAACTAAATATCACACCAAGCAATATTTAGCATAACTGTTATTATAAGGAGTAATTTGTACAATGAGACTACAATCAATATGTAGAAGATTTATCATATAAGTATTCCAATACCATGTATGTTATTGTACCATCATAAATTGTAAGCACCTAAATGGTGTGCACAATTTCATGATTGTTCAACACAGGTACCTTAGTGTGTTTTCATCTTAGCATGCATAATAGGACTTTATGTTGCATTAATGAACACATATATTCAAATATGGGTCCTCTATCAATTCAAATTTGTTTAAAATCAAGGTAAGCCCTTATTTCTAAGTGTGCTCCTCTATTATTCATCCAATCTAATAATTCATTTCATCACCTAGGCCCTATTTTACCATTTGTGGCCTTCGTGTTCTATCTCGATATTTGAATTAGCTATATCCCGTAATCCAACATCTCTTAATCACATGGGACCCATGGTTCTGATTTGAACTCTGATTGGGTGGAACAAAAGGTCTGGGACTTTATGTTCCTAGGAACATAACACCCTAGGTGTTTTGATCCCTGAGAATGGGGTTGAAATTAAGATCGAGGCTTGGTCTCAATGTTTTAGTGGGGATTCAAGATCTATGGTTGGATCTCCCTAGTTTATCTCCTGATTTTGTATAAAAGCAAGCCTCATACTTCATTTTTGTAAGGAGAAAGCAATTGCAAGGTTGAAGCTCCAATTTGAAGACATCCCATGATGTAAGAGCTTGCGAATCAAGACTACATTAGGCAATTATCAAATATTCTATCACATCAAGCATTCAACATCATTATGGAATTTCAAATGGATCATGACGATGGCTAGGAGATCACTGAATAATGATTGACGTATACTCTACCTCTTAGGCTGGGTATGATTTCATGTTATTCTCAGATTTATACATTTGAGCTTTAGATTTATGTTTATTACATGCTCTCAATCATACATTGATTGCATTTTCATATAGGGTTTGCACTATTACATTTGGGTAGACTCAAGTTACATTACGTTTATGCACTTAGGCTCATAGAAATTTAGTCATACTCTAGATTCACAAGAACAACACACTTTATATCTGTTATACTCACTATTCATGAAAGTGGGAATCCCCAAAATAAAGGGCTGACCAAGGAAAACCCCTATATATCCACCCACATACACACTTCTCAGATTTGAAGGTGCAGAAGACATTGGAAACAACTCTCAGAAGAAAACCAGATTCTCTGCCCTATGGCACTCATTGTGTTGTCTTTTCCAGCTCTATAAACATGGTATAGAATTCCCATGACATTTTGTTACTCTCAGATCAGGATCATATTCATCTTTTAGATAGGTTCCAGCCCAGAGGCTGCAAATTTGTAGTTACAGCTGTTTGTAGGGTCCTGACAATCATAAATTTAGATCCGCATCAACAATCTAACCATTTTGGTTCCAGGTGCACACTAGTCTGTCCTAAATCCTTTTGTGCTTCATTTTCAAGTTCAACAAGTTCATTTCTTATGTCATTTAGTCATTAGCATAAGTACATTGTCTATTTCCTTCTCAATTTTAAGCAACAAAGAAATAGAAATCCCAAGAGCATAAATATTGCATTGGTTTCCTTTCATTCAAGTGGAGTCAATCATATTCATCTTGGGGTGGTTTTGTATTCCAATGCACTTTAAGATAAGTGGATTGGACTCCATACTTGACCCTATTTTCTTATTGCATAGTTATAAAAATATATTGTTTGATAAATATTCATAATTATACCAATCATGATTGTGAATATGAAAATGGACCATTATTCATCATTTTGTCCTTTTCATTCAACACAACAAAAAAATCTATTGTTCACCATGTAATTAATCTTCTTGATATCACAAAATAAAAAGTTCCACTAATATAGTTGAACTTCTTGTACCATATGTCACTGAAGATGGTCTAAAATCATTCTTTTAAAGCAGGACAATTTTCACTTCATAATATTTGACATATTTTATTTCTCGTAAGAATTCATGGTATGCCTCTAACACCCCACATGTTGCATGATATTTTTTGTACTATTTCACTCACTATTTCAACTTAATAATTTTGCATATAATGTGCATCTTGAATTAATTGGTAGCTTCTTAAACAATCTCATGATAATTTTTTAGAATGTTGTTTGAAAATATTTCAACAATGCTTTTGTAAAAGCTCAACCAATCCATAGATGTTGAGTTAGTGGTCGATATAGCTGCATCATTTGTTTTTATTTGAGTTATATTACTCTTTGAGGGACTAGTTGGAATGGTAATAACCTCTTTAGGTATTCTTGGATTTGCAATAACCTGAAAGTATAGTTAAAAAAATCTAAATATTTTGCCAACACTAATAATACTATAATTATTGACAACTCTACATAATAAATAGGGAAAACACAAAAATTAACATAATATATAAAATTCAAATAATTGAACCTTAAGTAAATCATAACCCTTGCCTAGCCTTAATTGTATTATAAGAAAATTTGGTAGCACTAAACCACAGTTCAAACCTACACAATATTTTTTTTGTAGATTAATAGCTGGTATGGCCAACACCTAGATGGTCACAAGAAGGACCTCCTCTTCATTCAACATAATTAACTTAAAAGCCATGTAAACAACCCAAGTCTCAAAGATCACATAGATGTCATTTTGGGGGATTCAAACATGGATTTCCGACATGAGAGCCTAATGACCTTGCCGTTTGAGCAAAAACCCATTGACTAAACCTACACAATATTATATTATATTTATGTTATATATTATTATTTGATAAATTATATTATATTAATGATATTACTTTAATTTAATTTGCCCTAAATATTTTAAAAATATTTTCCTAAACTTTTTATATTATATTATATTATATTATATAAATATTTTATATTTTCTTACATTAATATTTATTATATGAAATGATCCCTAATTGAAACCCCACCTACAATTGAAAACATAATTAATTTGTATAAATAATAAATATGATCTATGTGTTTGGCTTCAATTTTTTGTTGATAAAAAACAAATAAATGTGATTTGTATTTATTTTTATTTTTATTTTTCCAATTTATTTGCTATTTTCTATTATATTTCTATATTTCACAATGTGTTTATGTGTGACAATGATTGCTTTTAATTAAGCAAATATTGTAAAATAAGTATAAAAAATATTTTTTCATATATTTTTATGAACTTATGTATTTGCATGCATATGGAGAACTGCTTCAATATCAAAAAAAATAAAAACTAATTCCTAAGTTCACAAACAATGTATTATTTTCTCTATTCCAAATTATATTCCAATGACTAACATAGAAGATTCAAATAATGAACAAATTATTTCTACTATCCCTAATCAATGACATAAAAATACCTTCAATTGTTTAATGATATTTTGATTGCTTGATGATTTTTTGAACCTTTGCAAGGAGTTTTCATTTGTGAAAGCTCCTTTGGGCTTTTTTTAATGTTTAAAAGTAAATCACAACATGAAATCTTGATAATGGTTCATGCACAATAAGTTATTATCATATAATAAAAAATATACTATTATATATCACCTTTAAGGGTAGAATGAAGATATTTTAAATTCAGAGCAAAGAATTATCTAAACTAAGACTAACTTTAATAACTAATCCATTCCAATCTAAGTAATAGAAATTTTAATATAAATTATTACACCTCAACATGAAATATTATATTATCCTAGGAACAATTATAAATCATGATTAACGATTTAAATAATAAATTATAAAATTTGGTCAATTTTATTATTTACAAAACGAATATAAATTAACATTACATAAGAAGTTTCCATCAAGAACATCATTCCACCACTAAGTTCAAAGATTCTTTCTAGCTAGCTAAGAAAAGTTCTTCATTTTCATGCAAGAAATTGTTTAAGTCCTCCATATCCGGTTTTACAATTCCCCTTTTAAAAGGGTCTATGCATTATTCATCTTGGCTTTCCTTCCCTTTGCCTTCAAGTTATAAATTGTAGCTAATTCTACACTATGGGGTTTCACTTGCACAAACGACATTTTCCAATATGGCTTCATAGTTTGGTCCAACAACAAGTCTTCTTGTAATGTTGACTCCTACCATATAGTGTCACTCCTACCATATAGTGTCCCATCACCTATACTATTGGTGTGAACAATCTTGAATACATTTTTCCATCATGAATGTGCTTTTGTTCCTATCCCCAAATGCTTCTTCCCAAAACCTTGATCACAACTTCTTTTGTTGGTGGATTCCATGAACACGAGAAAATCCTCTCAAAATGGGCATCTCAATCTTCGTTCTCACACCTACAAGACACAAAAAATATCCGCCATGTTTTATGTCAGATATAAGTATGAAAGTCGATTAAATAGATGGGAGATTGGCTCCTTGAACCATTTTGGCTCGTCCTCATTTACTGAAATCATCAAAATATCTCTGTGAATTCCTTAGTCTAAGGACTTTTTAGATACACTCAGGAATTATTTTCAGTTTGTGTTTGTGTTTGTGTTTGTTTTACTTTTATAGTGGTAATTGATGGGATTGTACCATTTAGAGGAGAATGTGTGATTTGATGCACTCATTCTGTATTAGTTTAACTAGCTCAAGACATTTATATGTAGTGTTTGATATGAATTTGGTTTTGGTTTGGTCAATGGATTTGTTCGCAAGGAAATCAACCACTTTATTTTCTTCTAGATAGGTATGTGAAAGCTTAAAATTAGGATTTTATTTCAGAAATTGTTGTATTTGTTCTATCCATCTTGTTGCTTCCCGACTTGGTAAGTGAGTTTTTGTAATTTCATTTATATCAATCATCTTTGATATCTAGGAGGTGATGTTATTTTGTACACTACATATTTCATATCGTTGTTTGTCCATTTTGGTAATTTGGTTGACCGTATCCACACTAATAGATTTGACCCTAAATTGCGACCAAACTTTTCGACCAACTTGCAAAATTGTTTTGTTTGGTCACAATATAAAAGTTAACTTTTCTTTTTTTTACTTTTATACCCGTTTTGGTCGAAATTTCGACCAACACGTGCATAAAGGTAAAAAAAAAAAGAAAATGTAACTTCATTTTACACTTCAATTACCGCCACTTGCAGAGCGAAACACACCGAGGACCAAGGAGCGCAAAGGGACTTTGCCTTTCATTCAGATTTCCTCTCTGAAACAAGATTCTTGGTTGCTTTCATGTGCCCTGCAATCCATCCTTCGCTCGCATCAGAAAGGTACTCTTCATGTTTTTTTTTAGGGTTTTGTACTTATTACGCCGTAGGCATTTTTATCTGAAAGAGGCCAGGCTCAGTTTTACCATCAACGGTGCAGTCAATGCTTTCTATGAAATCTATTTAAAGCTTAGGTTTTTCAAGCCTAAACGTCATCGAGTTCTCAAGAAATATGATAAACTACAACCATTCATCCCCTCGAAATTGAAACTAGAAATTTTTTGGTGAAAAAATCCTATGTTTA
>MU224227.1:360361-379297 GCA_018584345.1 Thuja plicata | reverse complement strand
AACCTTGTACCCCCTCTCTCTCCCATTTCTTCTATAAATAGAAGCCTGTTTTGAGAGCAAATAAGCCTTCCATAGAGATAAAATTTGTATTGTTATGCTGCTAGTTTTATCATAGAATTACATATTAATTCATTTCAATACTAATTGTAGTGTTATTTCATCTTTCATAGCTTGGATGCATGCTTGTTTCATCATTTTAGCTTGTTTTGAATTAAATCCTTCATGCCTAGGTTGTATTGGTCACTGTTTCATCAACATATTCTGAGGGCTGATATGTTGGTGGTCATACTCTTCTTAGGTTAGAAGGCAATAGATCGCTTTTAGAGGGTTTTATGTGTTTTCATGCTTTTTACTAACCCCATGTGCTAAAATAATGATCTATTGAAGTGTTTGTGTATGTTCTAACAGGTACCCATTATCACACTCACAACGGTTATTCTCGAAGTTCTAGTTCCCCCAGCAGATGCCACTTGTTCACCTTGCTTTTGTTGGTCCACTCCTGGACCTTGCATCGCTTGAGCCCTGGAGGCAATCTGCGGCTCTTGCTCTCTTTCTTCTTCCTTCTTTTCCTGTTCCAGTGCAGGTTCTTCGTCAGAAAGCTCTTGCTCTATAGCTTTTTATTCTTCCTCTAGGACTTCTGTCCCTGCTTGTCCGACGTCCCCCTGCAGGTTCCCGAACTTGTCAGTTGCAAAGACATCAAACTCCTCCTATGGAGGGGGAATAGATGGGGCTTCAGCAGGTGTTGTTTCCTTCTTCGGCTCCAGGGAACTGGAGGAGAGGATTTTCACTTGTTAGGGTTGGGATGTTCCCAACCCCGGCTCTGCCTTAGCCCTTTTGCTGAGCTTCTTCTTTCGCCGGGTAACCAAAGGTGGCCCTGCGTCTCTTATTTCTGCCACCTCTATGGAATCTACCCCATTGCCCTTACCATTAAGGCTGCCAGTGATGGGGAGGAAGAGGGGTGAATCAGCCCGGCCATGAGTGGTGGAGTGACCAGCCGCGTTATTAGTGTCTCCCTCATCTGCTAGGAGGCTGCCACTGATTGTTCTATCTATTTTTTGATGGAAACTTCTTCCGCAAGAGGGGTTGTATCTATCTCTTTACCTTTATCATCTCTCTGTGAAGAAGTTCTAGCCCCCAGAGTCAATCTTGGTGCCGGCGGCGGAGTTAATTTTGGCGTCGGTTGGGCTGTTCGGTAGGTACTCCCGGGGCACACTTTCTTGAAGTGGGCATGACTTCGCTCGACCACCTCTCGAGTGAAGTCCTCTATTGTGGGCCCTTCCTAGGAATCCCAGTTTACTGGTGGGAGGGCTCTTGTATTGATCCCCTTCACCTTGTACTGGGGATCGATGGTGGGGGCGACATCTGAGAAGTCTGCCGAGAATCTCTAGAGCTTCAATTTTTGCATCATACCGACCATCATTCTGATGCAGTGCCTACTCCACACCTCCACATCATCTTGGAAATCTACCCAGAAGTCCTCCATATGGATATGATGGGGCTCTGAAGCCCAGGGCAGTGTCATTGCTATCCTTTCGTGCGGATCAAAATTTTTCCACGGCAAATAAAATTTTTGCAAGTTGTAACTTTTTAGCTCATTGTCTACCTCCTTTGCGGCAGCCAGACTGTATGTGTAATTCCCTTAGGTTATTGGAAATAGAATGTTGGGTACCTTTTTGAGGGCAAAGAGGGCATGCACCTCCATCATTTGTCTACAATACTCCAAGAGCACGATCTTGTCCCCATAGTGTTTGGGAAACAAGTAGGGTTTCCCGGAGAACCTGGTGACCCTAATGTAAGTGTGCTGTTGAAATTGAATATAATAATATCCATAATTATGGACCAAATTCATCGCCTCTGAGGACAGGCGGTATCCAGCGTCCTGGGTGGGTGTGAGTAGATGGTAATAAATGAACGCATCATTTACCCAGCAAAAACTGGGGAAGCTGGCATCCCATTGAACTTGTGGGAAATAGTCCCACGGTGCCTTTTTTCCCAGGCCAATCCTGAGCACGCCATCTATGAGTAGGCCATGGGCGTGGGGCTTCTGTTGTGCTAGGGCCCAGAAAACATAGCAAGACATGTAGAACTTCTTCTTCCTGTTCAGCTGCTGAAACTGGGAGTCGACATGGTTGGAGATTATTGTCACCCAGTCGAAGAATCCTCCCTTGGTGGAGATACCGAGGAGGAAGTAATACATCCATCAAGCAAACTCCTAGGTGGAGGGCTGCCCAAAGACACGGGCCAATGCTATCATTCCCATTTGAATGCTCTCTTTGAATTCAGAGCGGGAAATTTCTATCTTCATTCTCTTTGGGTCCCTCTTTGGAACCTTGAGCCAATGGGTATTCATGTATACCCAGGAAGCATCCTCCAGTTGTGTAAATTGTCCCAAGGCATCAGTCCTTGTGACCATTGAGGCCTTGCCAAATTACGGGATTCCCAGTCTTGCCTGGAACGTGACTGGGTCCAGGGATACAAGAGGGGTAGGGTATCCAGTTGGTTCTGTGGCTGCTAGCATAACAACCTGAAAAGAGGAGTTGTAGTTGGCAGCCAGTGTTAAGATAAGCTCCAGAGATTACATGGAGCATGGGAAACAAGCTGCTTTGAGGATTCCAGAGTTCCTGACGTTAATTGCTAGTTGATCTCTAGCCTGTCGCTGGATGTGCATTATTTTTACCAGGGCCTGCATCTCCGGCCATGTTTCGACACTGGTGTCAGTGATAAGCTTAACCTTGGACTCAATATTTGAGCCCATGATGACATTGTCTTGCACAAATTTCATAGTCAAGGGCATCTTCTCCAAGGCCTTTTCCATTTTAGACTTTACTGATGCCCTAGTAGCTGTCGTGGAAGGTAGCTCTGGACTTCCGAGCGGAGAGGATGCAGACGCTTTAGATATGCTTGAGAGATGAACTCCGGAAACCTGCAAAGCAAAGCAACTATCAGATTATAATCATCAAAATAAATATTTTAGGGTCCGGAGATCTTACCACCGCGATGCTTGTTTTTCCTGAAAAGTTAGTTTCATTTAAAAAATAGCCGAAAAGCAAACACATCACATAAACTTAAGTTTTATTAAACATCCGGGTCCAGGGATTTTATCACACTTGGTAAAGACACGAGATGGATGATGGTAGTAGACCCAGAGCTCGAAGAAGTAACCATTGGCAAGGACATGTAAAAAGGTAAGCCATCAAGCCCACATGGGCCCCACGTGTGTGGGTATTAAATGAAGGTTATGGCGATGGCGGCAGAGCCAACTGTCTGAACCCGTGAAAAGTGAAGGCCACTTGGCTGGAATTGATTGTGTGCATGGGACATAAATGAGGGTCTGATTGGTTTTACGGAGAGAGAGAAAAATGCCTGTTTGAAACTGGCCGAGAGCCGAGTTTCAAACAGGTGGTTTTCTACCCTAAAATGAGTTCATGGGCAAAAAATAGCAACACAGGCGACTCGACCACCTTGTCAAGCCACCTAGAAGGATATACACTAAGGCTGAAGGATATATACTTGGAAATGGAGGGATATACAAAGATTATATACAAATATACATACATATACATAAATATACAGACATATACAAATAGGTACAATGCGAAACGACGCCCGCAGGAAACTAGATAAAGCAGAACATATATACAGCTATTTACATATTTTACAAATAGAGCACTTCTGCAGAGATGGTGAACAACCCTCTGGAAGAGCTGACCCACCAACAGGCGGCAGAACCAGAAATGGGAAACAGACAAACAGAAAGGTGATGAACGAAAATGAGGCAAACAAACACCAAACAAAACCAGAAGAAAATAGGAAGGCGGGAACAGAAAAACCAACCTGAGAATGCTGAAAGGTGGAGGAAAGGAGTTACCGCGGGAGCTCTGCAATAGCTCTAGTTGTCAAATGGTCACAATCACCACCATGAAGCACTCGTAATTGCTTGAAAATGACTGGAAGTGTTAAGCGTTGATTATCACTGACTCTCTGCAAATGCTTTGTTAATTGCTTTGAAATCGCTCTGTTAATCGCTCTGCGTGCTTGAAAGTTTTAATCACGGTAAATGTGAAAGTGACAGATAAGTTCTATTTATACCCGTGGTAAAAGGGTAATCCTTCTCCTTCCGGCGATCTCCAGACAAGCAAACCTCCGGACTCCGGGCCTGGGGATTTTCCGCAATGATATCCTTTCAGACATCATGGAAAAGAATCCTGGAGTCCAGAATCTGGCTCCCAATGAAGGACAACCTCTGGGACCGGAGTCCCGGAGATGAAAACCAAACAAAAAAAACACTACACCAAGGAAGAAAACCCTGGAGAAAGAAAAAAAAAGGGAAAGAAAGACAAGGCAAAGCCGCAAGCAAAAACAAACAAAAGAAAAAGGGGGGACCCAACATTTTACACATAAAATGTATGGATGGGGATGCAGGGAATAACAAATGGTGACTATCTGGGACAAATTCCTTAGCGCATTTGAGAACTATAGAATCTCTGATTAGAAAAAGTGGAACAAGCCACTTCCCGAAGCATCTGACAGGCAAAGAGAAACATATCTGAGAGAATCCAACCACACGGGGTCTAGTCCATAGTCCTTCATTAGTGTTGCCGTGTGTGCTTTGGAAGGAAATCAAGCCGATGACCTCTGGGAGGAATAGAGAAGAGGCACCAATTATATTGAACCAATCGTCAGTTTGCTTGTTTCCGCCAGAGGCCAGAGTTTCATCCCGCTTTTCATCTTTTTTGTTACTTTGTTTATTTCTGGGTGGGGAGGCGGTACTTCTTTCACCATTAAGCTCAAGCTTAGCTAATTTTAATGGCAGTACTTCTTTCACCCGTCCACCTTTACTTAGATGTTTGAAGAGGGGATAAAACACCGGACCTGGAAAGAATTCCTTAAAGTTTCAAACTTGGGTCAACCAACTAGTGCAATTGATCTACCCTCGGCGTGTCTGATTACTTATTCCTTATATTACTTATGTTCACTGATTGTCAAACTCCCAGAAACAACACCCAATGAAGATCGCTCAAAATGTGTCATAACCTGCGAAACAACCCTGGAGATTGGGCTGACTCCACCATGCTAAAGACAGATTCTAAAATTCACCATGCTATAGACATCATATCAAAAACCAGAGTTTATGCAAAGCATTCCAATTCCTACAAGACGAAGCAAAATATTGAGACTGGAAGAAAACCAAATGAAATAAAATTCCAAAAGAGGACTATACCAGAGGGCAGCCAACAAAACTATTTACAAGACAAGGGTACCTCGCAACGAGGCACCCAAAAGAAATATTTAAAAGTGGGAGGATTTACATATAATACAACTTTGGACAAACTTACCCTACTCAAAGTAGTGTTTGAGAAACTATTTATTAACAGGCAATGCGACAGGTTCCCCAGTTAGGGTGTTAAGATGGTAAGTATTTTCCCCACAGATCTCTGAGATTAGGTATGGTCCGAGCCAGAGCTGTTGGAACTTGGTATGCTTCCCTTTCTTTTCCTGGGCCTTATCCCACAACAGGACCAGATCTAAGATCTGAAAATCCTTGTATTGGGCTCTTCTGTCAAACCATCATTTTACCACTGCTTGATGACGTGCGAAATGTTCAAGAGCTGGGTCTCGTTGTTCTTCCATTCGTACCAGATTTAAAAGTTGAACCTCCATGATGTTGTCCCTGTTGCTAAATTCTTGCATAAATTGTAAAACTGGGATCTGTAAGTTAACTGGGAATACAGGGTTCTGACCATAAACCAGATGGAATGGGGATGTTCCCAGGGTGGCCTTGACACGAATGCGATCCGCCTAGAGGGCCAATTTCAACTTTTGATGCCAATCCCGGGGATTCTGTTCTAGCAGGTGTTTGATCACTTCAAGTAGATTTTTGTTCATTGATTCAGCGATGCCAGTTCCCTGGGGATAGTAGTTGCTAGAAAACTTTAAAGTGATCTTTCGGTTGTAGGTCCATTCAAGTAATTGCACCAAAAAAAATGCCAAACCATTGTCACATACCAAAGCGAAGGGCATTCTGAACCGTGTGACGATGTTTTCTTCCAGGAATTTGATGACTACGTCTGCCATGTTATTTTTGCAGGGTATAGCCTCAGACCACCGAGTGTAGTAATCAGTAGCAATGAGAATGTATTGGTGATTGGAAAATTAGTTGGGGTTTATTTCTCTGATGAAGTCAAATGCCCACTGGGCGAAGGGCCTAGCCTTGAAGGCTGGTTGTAAAGGCATGGCCGGGTTACGCTCACGATGCGCTGCGGTTTGGAAAGTATAGCATTTTCTAATGTGAGTGTAGACATCCTTGAATATACAAGGCCAATAGTATCCGGCCCAAAGGATCTGATGGGTGGTGGCGTCAGCTGAGCCATGCCTAGTTCCAAACTACCCATGAAATTCATTAATCACTTTCACAGCTTGGTGTCTGTCGATGTACCAGAGGTACACTCCCTCGTAGTTCCTGTGGTAGAGCGCAGAGTTTTTGATCATGAAGTGAGCGCTTTTCATCTGCAGGGCACAACATTTGTGGGGAGGTAATCCCTCCGGGCATTTATTGTTTGGTATCAAATATACTAAATTGGTATACCACGGGTCTTGGGTGATGGACTCCATGGTGTAAGTTTGACATTCTATGAGGGGAGTTTCTTCTGCCATTGCCCGACTTACTCCTTGGCCTGAGACTATCTTCATGGGCTGCATTTCTAAGTCATACTCCTGGAGGATGGCCATCCATTTCCCCCGTCTCTCACCCAATTCACTCTGCATCAGCAGGGATTTGACGGCCTGGTCTAGAATGATAGTATGTACTTTGCTCTGTAGAATATAATGCCAGAATTTCTTCATGGTGTGAACTAGAGTGAAGGCCTGCTTTCCCAGGGATGAGTATCAGACTTTGGCATTCTTGAAGGGGGAGCTTATGAAAGCTATTGGTCATTCCTCCCCTTCAACCTTTTGGGTCAACACTGCTGTGGTAGAATGTGGCGAAGCAAAGGAATAAATGTAAAACGGAAGGGAGTAGTCTAGACTAGTTAGGACAGGTGCTTCCGTTATTGTCTGTTTAATTTAGGCAAAAGCCTATTTTTCCTTAGGAATCCATTCAATCTTGGTATCCTTCTTCATCATCTCATTGAGCGGTTTGACTATTTCTACGAATCCCATGATGAACCGCCGGACGAAGTTAATCTTTCCGAAGAAGGATCTCATCTCTTTCTTGCTGCCAGGCATTTGTAGGTTTAGCAATGCTTTGAATCTGTCAGGGTCTATGGATATACCCTTCTTAGAGATGATATGCCTGAGCAACTTCCCCTCGGTGACCCCAAATATACACTTCTTGGGGTTGAGGGATATTCCATATCGGCGACATCTCTTGCAAATCTGAGCGAGATGGGCGGAATGGTCACGCCTGTCCCAGGAAAAGATGGTCAAATCATCCATGTAGATGATTATGCACCAATTCACAAGGCCCTCGAACGTGATATCTATGGCCTTTTGAAATGTAGCCCCTGCATTGATTAAACCAAAGGGCATTCTCCTATACACAAATGTCCCCCACTTGGTGGTAAACGCTGGTTTCTCTCGGTCTTCATACTTGACCATGACCTGGTTATATCCAGAGTATCCATCCAAGAAGGACATCATTTGGGATCCATTCACTATCTATAACACCTCATCCAGCAAAGGGAGAGGGTGATTATCTTTTTTGGAGGCCTTGTTCAAATTTTGGAAATCCATGCAAAGGCGGATCTCACCATTCTTCTTCCTCACAGGGACCAGGTTGGCAATCCACATAGTGTGCTAGATTGGGAAGATTATCTGGGTTGACAATAGTTTTTCTACCTCTTGACGAATCAGAGGCTCGATTAGGGGGTTGACCGGTTTTTTCTTTTGCCGAAAGGGCTTAGCATCAAGTTTCAAGGGAATAGTGTGGGTCATGATAGATGTGTCATACATTTTCAAGTCTTCATAACCCCATGCAATTACATCGATGTATTCTCAGAGAACCACAAGAATCTTCTCATTTTCTTCAGGGGAGTAGGAGGTACCAATATGGATCATCTTTTCTTCACTGGGCTGGCCGATGTTAACTTTTTCAAAATTTCCTCCCTCAGAGGAGGATGACACCTTCTCCCGGGCCTAAGGGTCTGAGTCAAAGATTTGTTCCAGCGCAATCATCCCCTTCGGGATGGTGTTAGTGGGTAGGTCCATGATCCCATCATCTTCGCCACCCTGCCCAGTATCGTCATGGTCTCATTCTTCCACTATTTGGTTTTCAAAGATGCTAACGTTTGCCATGAAGGCCAGGATATGCCTATTGTATTCAAAAACCTGAAAGTGGGTGACATTATTTAGAATGGATGGGGTGGGGACCATCTCTACTAAAAATCTCCAGAGTCACAAGCCGGCCATTGGCTCAAGTGTGCTGGCAAAAATGGCAAGGGCATCCGGGACATAATTCCGTCGCCGGGGAATAAGGTCGATGCCAAAGGCATCAAAGTCTTCAATAAGGCTCCAAGCCTGGTTGTAGTATGCGGCCAGCCTTTTATCATGACATATATATTGACTCTGAACTTGTTTAACAATCAACTCTGAATCACCTAGAGCCCGGAGGTGGGTGACACCTTTCGTTAACGTAAATAAGAGTCCGAGGACCAAAGCCTTGTACTCTGTGACATTATTTGTACAATTGAATTGCAGTCTGTAGGACACAAGGAAGGACTTCCCTTGTGGGTTGATTAGTTCTACCCTAACCCCGCAGCCTTGTTTAGATCGAGACCCATCAAACTTTAGGGTCCATAAGTCATTGTTTGTAATCTGGGGCTGGGAAAGTGGGGTATTCTTTGGATTGCTGTTGGGAGATTCAGGAGGGGCTCCCTCCCGAACTACTGGCATGGAGGTAGGGTTTACCTTTGGAGGTGTTTGGATTTGGGATTCTCAGAGAGATGGAACCAAAAGAGTGCATCTCGTAGGAACACTGGGTCCCAGGGAATCAGTTACATGTTTATTCTGGAAGCTATCAAGGTGCCGGTTAGCGATTGAAAGACATGGCCCACACTCGAGCTCTTAGTGTTTCCGGTAGTGTACTCAACACCAAGTGTCAGACAGGAGTGTGGAAAGGGTTGCTGTGGCACTTTGAGAGTCAACCTCAACTCTCATCTTTTCTTCTAGGTCTTGGGCTCTCTACAGCACTGCAGGATCCTCTCCGGGGATGAAATCGAATGTTAAAATTTTAAAGGGTCAGTACACCCCCAGGGAAGTCTCAGAGAAAAGGACCTCATTGACCCTTCCAACCTTGGTAAGGGCCTGTTTCATCCGGGGTTCACTCTCAACCCAGATCTTATTTGGTTCTCCTTCCCATGAAAGCCATAAATGGTTGAAGTCAGTCAAAAAGTATCCATTCAAGGACTTAGACCAGTTCTGACTTAATAGCATCCCGTAAGTCTCTGGGATGTCCACCACTTGGATGTTAATTATGTTGGCTATCCTAGGGTCCTATATAAGCTATATTCGGATGTTCTTCAATCCTCCCACCATTTTTACAGCAGTCTTATCCAGCTAGATCACTGCACCATTGGATGGGGTGGGGTGGAATCCAAGCTTCCGACAAATAGATAAGGGCATGATATTACCTGAAGCTCTGGAGTCTACTAGGCAATTGTGTATATTTTTTCCTTGGATATTCAGGCCTAGTAGGAAGGGGGATCCTCATTGTTCCCCCAGAAGATGGCCTCATTAGCATCTTCGAATGAGACTGTCTTAGGTGGGCGGCTAACAGCTTCTGGGTTTCCTAAGAGCTTCAGAAGAGACTTCTTCTGTTCGGGATAGTTTAGCAAAACCTCCGTCAAGGTCATGGAGGTGGTGGTCTCTTCTAACGCCTTTGTAATGTCAAATATTCCTCCTGGGAACTAGTGATTATCCTCTACAAGATCTTTTGCTTGGTTAGAGCTAGGAGCTTTTGGAGGAGCGGGTCGGTCTGTTATGTTATTCCAGGGAAGAGGAGTGTCTTTGATAGGAGGTGTAGGTGTGTAAGCTGGTCCTTTACAGACCTAACTTCGGGTATTATATGGGGTCCATGGGTTGGTAAAGGTGTTGGCCTCGAATGGCAGGATGGATTCATCAAAGAATCCCTGTAGTTCAGATTCTTCTTCATCTTCCCCAGAAGTTCTGAAGAAGATGGTGTCACAGGTGAAGGCACTGTGGATTGGCTCTTGGACAGAAGGCTCTGGAGGGGTTTTATCATGCGACTGCTGCCTATCTAGCTGGGAGATCATGATGACCTTCTCCAAGGTGGCACAATTCACCTCGTTGTGTGAACCCGTGTCGTACAATCTACACCAATTAGTCATGGGTTGGAAGTCTGTAACTAGTGTGAAATGTGATGGCCCAGCACTATTTTGGTTTGCATTTTAGTTCGGAGGCGGGCCTCCAGTGTTCACGTTAGTATTCCATTATTTTTTATTAGGTCTAGGCCCGTTGTTGAAGTTTCTTCCTCTGGCATTGTTATTATGTTGGCCGAAGAAAATGTTTCCCCTTTGGGAATTTGAATTCTGGGGTACATAGGACCCCGCCTTCAGTTGGCCCATGTCCACAGTCAAGGTAGACAACATTCGCCAGAGGGATTCAACCTCGACGGTCAACTGACTGTTGGCATCACAATGTGACGGTTGTTGTTGTTGGTTTCCCGGGAAGGAAACAATATTAGCCGGAGTCGAGGGCGGCAATCCTCCAATCGTGGATGACTGAACGAAGGGCACTCCAGAGGGTTGTGTCTGAGACTGTTGTGCCTACTACAGCTAATTCCAAGGGAAAGTTTCCAGACCTGGCACCGTCTGGGTCTGCGTTGGATAAATGTATCAGGCATGTTGGTCTATTAGGGGTGGCGGAAGATTCATTGCCATCGAGGGAGCTCCTATCACCAGATTGGGGTTGAACCCTCCGACATACATAGTTCCGCTGGAGATCATGTTGAAAGGTGTATTCTGCCCAATCCTGCCTAGGGATTTGTTGAGATCATGGGACAATTCTAAAGCTAGGTTGTAAACTTTTTCCAAAGTGTCCCGGTTGCTCGCGGTGGTGGTTCTCCAAAGGAGAGTGGCAACGAAAGGGTCCATCACGTTAAGGAAGGTCTGTATGGTCACGTATAGGGATGGAATAAAGGGGCCTGTGCATCGCTTTAGGGTGCACTGGAACCTATGGTTGAATACTACAAGAGGTTCATTGGGTTCCTCTCTGATGGAGATGAAATGGCTATGGGACCAGGTTGGGTCCATGTCCTGCCAACTATTTATGGAGTTGGCGGGAAGGTTAAGGTACTAGTTCAACTCACCTTTCCCTAAGGACAAGGGAAACATTTGAGTCACAACATCTTTATGCTGGATCCGGTTGCGATTCATGGCATCTTTGTATGCCTGTAAATGCTCTTCTGCGGTTTGTGAGCCTAAATGCTTATATCATGGGGCAGATCTTCTCTGGGTGAGAGGGTAAGTCATTGATTGCACCTGAAAAATTTCCCATTGGGGACCTGGTGTTTCCAAAATATGCGGCCATTGGGAAAACTATATGTTGGATAGTTTTGGTACTGGTTCCCAGGATTGCCTGGGAAGTTTGGGTATCCTGTGATATGCTAGATCCCCAGACAATAGTGGATGGTATGATTTTCGGAGTTCATTTCTTTCGAGTAGGAGGCTCAAGTTTGACAAACCTTCCGGGGTTCAGGGAAGACCTAAGGATTCTTTCAAATTTCGCCAGGGAGAAAGACCCGATCCCGCTTAAGGCTTGAATCTTAAAACTATAACTCGGGGAACCCTCAAGAGGTGTAAAATCAGAATCTCTGGAAGGGGATGAGTTCATGCCCTCCTTCTAGCGCCAGTTTCTCTTGACAAGGTTTTGCTGACCGGGTCTGCCAACAGTCATAAGTTATCACCGGATACCAGGGGTACCGGCCAACTCCACCTGCAAAGTGTTGTTCGGGGAAGTTAGACTTCCTGGGTCTTCAAGCACCTGGGTGTCAGATCACGATAGTGCGGGGCTCGATTGGGGGAGGTGACTATTTTCAAGGGGGATAGCTAGTTTCTTCAAGTCGTTCCCTCTAGAGATTCAAAATGATAAGGTTTCCCCAAGCATTCTATACTTAGCAAATAAAGTAAAAAAGATCCTGCAGGGTTAGAAACACTTCACCTAACTGCAGTCATATTTAAACGTCCAGAACATCAATAATACTCTGATATACTACACTAAATACCAAAGAAATACATAACCATCAGTTAGCATTTTATCAGTAGCGGGAGTAAAGAGGTCGTTGATCTATTCTAACATATCAGAGTAAAAGACATAAAGAATATGAAATACCATTAACTCAGAAGCAGGAATGCCAACAACATCATTGCAAAGAATTCTTCCCTCTTCATTAATTTCTTTTCCAGCAAGCACTGGTGCGTGATACAATGGTGGCTCCAGGGGAGCATCTAACTATTGAAAACTAGGATAATGGAGCATTGAGCTCTACAAATAGAATGAAAAATCACTTTTACTATTACTGTGGACAAAAAAATCATTAATTTTTCCGACCCTTGGAAATGGGTCGGTCTGGTTATTTATACAACTCTCCTCTAACCCTAACCCTATTTTACATCATGTTCCAATAAAATACAATATCTGGGGGCCGGTACTACCTGCGCCACCCTACAAAAGACCTTGAGATAGAATAGGTCTGCCATGTCAGAAAAATGAGATAAGAATGCAGCGAAAGAATCAGCCTCGAGAAGAGAGCCAGGAAGGAGAAATAAGAAAATAGGTGCCCCAGGGATCGAGGCTACATGCCTCATAAATGGGAAATGCGGCACCTTATCTTCAATGCGCTAGGTGTACCTTTGAGCGATGCCTCAAAAAGACCATCCTGTCAGAAAACCAACTGTTAAGTTGACGCCCCCTTGATGTAGCCAACCACATTCTGAAAACCTTTATTAACCATTTCTAAAAGTGACCGGTCGGCCTCGGGGACCGGGACATGGATCACTTGAAATAATACAAAATTTTAGATTTGAGAATCTGGGATCTGGGAACTCACGTCCCCAAAAGAATAAAGAATACCCAATGTGGGAGTTTTCTCTAGCCTCCGGAGAAAGCTCAAGGTTGCTTATTATCATTAAAAGCCTGGAGGAGGCAGGAAATACCATCCTCATCAATGTCTTTCAGGCTGGCCTTTTGGTACTTGGCCACTTCAATTTGTTCCCCCAGTTCTGAACCATTTTCTTTAAACTCGTCGGCCATTCTTGCTGCATCGTGGCCACTAAGTATCATACGAGTTAACTTTGCCATCTAGGCCCCATCTATCCGCTCCAGGGATTGGTACTGGGACTTCATTATTTCATCAAAACTCTCTAAAACTGAATCTTTGGGGGTACATGTATCTGTGCTAAGGGGATCAGCCCCAAAAATCTTCATTACAAAAGACTTATATAAATTGGAAGAATACTTTACCGCATTTACCTTTTCTTGCAGAGACCCTACCAGTTGCTTGATTACCTCCAATGTGAGGTCAAGTCTAGAGTGTTGGGTTCTCACAAAATCAAATGATTCATCCCCTAGAATTTTAGATTCAAAAATCATATCTTCTCCCAAGGTAAGTAGTTCCTCAAGCTCTACTTTCGATGCTTGATAATTTTCGGTATCACCCTCCCATAGGTCAATAAGAGTCTTTGCCTGGTGAATGACATGTCAGGCCATATATAAATCTGGGAGGGTGGCTACCAGGAAACGCTGGGTGTTTCCTATCTACAAGGCGACCCACTCGTCCACTGCCTGGGCCTTTTTCTTCATCACTCGTAGGGAGTCTATGTCACTCTGCGGTAGATCTACAAAGGTGGAGGCCTCCAAAGGAGTGGCATTGATAGGTCGAGCCAGCTCAGTGAGCAACCCAATAAGGTTTGCATTCTTTTCCTTTTCCACTTTGAGCCTCTGGGCTTCCTTCTCATAATGAGCTTCCACTGCCCTTGCTACCTCCTTCAGCAGATCTACCTCACCTTGCTTTCCTCTTTTCCCTAGTGATACCTCTGCAACATTATAGTCTCCGGGATCTGCGGTTGCTTCATCAGCGTTTGGGGGAGGTGTTGCCACAATGGAAACTATATCTCTACCTGGCCCAGTTTAGAGGGTGTGAACTGTCTGGGTTTTCTTGGCCTTGGGTAGGGCCTGGACCTGGGCCATCATTTTGGCCAGGGAGAGAGAAGTCATAGGAGCAGACTGAGCTTTTCTTTTTCTGCTCTCTATCAGCCACTGAGGCGGTAGGGGCGGCCTTCATACCAGGATTTGTTCCCTTGATTCATCTCCACTGTCCTGTGGCTGATGTTCCTCGGTGACATGGACCCCTACTGCCAGTGCTTCTTCTTTTGTTGGCACCTCTTTTGATAGTGGGGGAGGTGTTGGGCTGAGATTTAGAGTTTGGGCCGTGATTATCACATGTCTGAAAGTTGCTCCCGGGAGTGGCCCTTGGAATGTGGCGGCTGGGGTTACGATTATTCTCGAAGGTCCAGTTCCCCCAACGGATGCCACTTGTTTACCTTGTTTTTGTTGGTCCACTCCTGGACCTTGCATTGCTTGAGCCCCGGAGGCAATCTCTGGCTCTGGCTCTCTTTCTTCTTCCTTCTTTTCCTGTTCCAGTGCAGGTTCTTCTTCAGAAAGCTCTTTCTCTATAACTTCTTGTTCTTCCTCTGGGACTTCTGTCCCTGCTTGTCCGACATCCCCCTGCAGGTTCTCAAACTCATCAATTGCAAAGACATCAAACTCCTCCTACAGAGGGGGACTAGATGGGGATTCAGCAGGCACTATTTCCTTCTGCGGCTCTGGGGAATTGGAGGAGAGGATTTCCACTTGTTGGAGTTGGGATGTTCCCAACCCCGGCTCTGCCTTAGCCCTTTTGCTGAGCTTCTTCTTTCGCCAGGTAACCAAAGGTGGCCCCGTGTCTCTTATTTCTTCCACCTCAGTGGGATCTACCCCCGTTGCCCTTACCATTAAGGCTGCTAGTGACAGGGAGGAAGAAGGGCGAATCGGCCTGGCCATGAGTGGTGGAGTGGCCAGCCGCGTTATTAGTGTCTCCCTCATCTGCTGGGAGGCTGCCACTGATTGTTTTATCTATTCTTTGATGGGAAATTTTTATGCAGGAGGGGTTGTATCTATCTCTTTACCTTTATCATTTCTCTGTGAAGAATTTCCAGCCCCCAAAGTCAATCTTGGTGCCGGCAGCGGAGTTAATTTTGGCACCGACTGGGCTACTCAGCGGGTACTCCTGGGGCACACTTTCTTGAAGTGGGTATGACTTTGCTCGACCAACTCTTGAGTGAAGTCCTCTATTGTGGGCCCTTCCTGGGCATCCCAGTTTACTAGTGGGAGGGCTCTTGTATCGATCCCCTTCGCCTTGTACTGGGGATCGATGGTGGGGGCTACGTCTGAGAAGAATGCAAGGAATCTTCAGAGCTTCAATTTTTGCATCATACCGGCCGTCATTTTGACATAGTGCCTACTCCACACCTCCAAATCATCTTGGAAATATACCCAAAAGTCATCCATATGGATATGATGGGGCTCTGAAGCCCGCGGTAGTGCCATTGCTATCCTTCCGTGTGGATCAAAATGTTTTTGCGCCAAATAAAATTCCTGCAAGTTGTAACTTTTCAGCTCATTGTCTGCCTCCTTTGCGGCGGCCAGACTGTATGTGTAATTCCCACAGGTGATTGGGAATAGAATGTTGGGTATTTTTTTGAGGGAAAAGAGGGCATGCACCTCCATCATTTGTCTACAATACTCCAAGAGCATGATCTTGTCCTCACAGTGTTTGGGCAACAAGTAGGGTTTCCTGGAGAAGCCAATGACCCTAATGTAAGTGTGTTGTTGGAATTCAATATAACAATGTCCATAAATATGGACCAAATTCATCGCCTCTAAGGACAGGCAGTATTCGGCGTCCTGGGTGGGTGTGAGTAGATGGTAATAACCGAACGCGTTGTTTACCTGGCAAAAACTAGGGAAGCTGGCCTCCCATTGAACATGTGGGAAATAGTCCCATGGTGCCTTTTGTCCCAGGCCAATCCTGACCATGCCATCTTTGAGTAGGCCGTGGGCGTGGGGCTTCTGCTATGCTAGGGCCCAGAAAACATAGGAAGACATGTAGAATTTCTTCTTCCTGTTCAGCGGCTGGAACTGGGAGTCGATATGGTTGGAGATTATTGTCTCCCAGTCAAAGAATCCTCCCTTGGTGGAGATGCCGAGGAGGAAGTAATACATCCATCAAGAAAAATCCTGGGCAGAGGGCTACCAAAAGACTCGGGCCAATGCTATCATTCCCATTTGAATGCTCTCTTTGAATTCAGAGCGGGGAATTTCTATCTTCATTCTCTTTGGGTCCCTCTTTGGAACCTTGAGCCAATGGGTATTCATGTATACCTGGGCAACATCCTCCAGTTGTGTAAATTGGCCCAAGGAATCAGTCCTTGTGACCACTGAGGCCTTGTCAAATTGTGGGATTTCCAGTCCTTCCTGGAACATGACTGTGTCTAGGGATACCAGAGGTGTAGGGTATCCAGTTGGTTCTGTGGCTGCTAGCATAACAGCCTAAATAGAGGAGTTATAGTTGGCAGATAGTGTTAAGATAAGCTCTGGAGATTGCACGGAGCACGGGAAATAAGCCGCTTTGAGGATTCTAGAGTTCCCAACGTTAATTGCTAGTTGATCTCCAGCCTATCATTGGATGTGCATTATTTTTACCAGGGCCTGCATCTCTGACCATGTTTCAACGCTGGTGTCGGTGATAATCTTAACCTTGGACTCAATCTTCGAGCCCATGATGAAATTGTCTTGCACAAATTTTATAGTCAGGGGCATCTTTTCCAGGGCCTTTTCTATTTTAGACTTTAGTGATGCCCTGGTGACTGTTGTGGAAGGTAGCTCTAGACTTCCGGGTGGAGAGGATGCAGACGCTTCAGACATGCTTGAGAGATGAACTCTAAAAACTGGCAAAAAAAAGTGACCATTAGATTGTATTCATGAAAATAAATATTTCAGGGTCTGGAGATCTTACCACCATGATGCTTGTTTTTCCTGAAAAGTTAGTTTCATTTAAAAAATAGCCGAAAAGAAAACACATCACATAAACTTAAGTTTTATTAAACATTTGGGTCTGGGGATTTTATCACACTTGGTAAAGACATGGGATGGATAATGGTAGGAGACTCAAAGCTTGAAGAAGTAACCGTTGGTGAGGATGTGTAAAAAGGTAAGCCATCAAGCCCATGTGGGCGCCACGTGCGTAGGTATTAAATGAAGGTTATGGCGATGGCGACGGAGCCAACTCTTTGAATGCTTGAAAAGTGAAGGCCACTTGGCTGGAATTGATTGTGCACATGGGACATAAATGAGGGTCTGACTGGTTTTACAGAGAGAGAGAAAACCACCTATTTGAAACCGGCCAAGAGCCGAGTTTCAAACAGGTGGTTTTCTACCTTGAAATGAGTTCATGGGTAAAAAACAAGCAACACAGGCGACTCGACCACCTTGTCAAGCCACTTGGAAGGATATACACTAAGGCTGAAGGATATATACATAGAAATAGAGGGATATACAAATATACATACATATACATAAATATACAGACATATACAAATAGGTACAACGTGAAATGACGCCCGTAGGAAACCAGACAAAGCAGAACATATATACAACTATTTACATATTTTATAAATGGAGCACTTCTACACAGAGGGCAGACAACCCTCTGGAAGAGTTGACCCACCAACGGGCGGCAGAACCAGAAATAGGAAATAGACAAACAAAAAGGCGACGAACAAAAATGAGGCAAACAAACACCAAACAAAACCAGAAGAAAACAGGAAGGCGGGAATAGAAAAATCAACCTGAGAATGCCGAAAGGTGGAGGAAAGGAGTTACCATGGGAGCTCTGTAATAGCTCTAGTTTTCAAATGGTCATAATAACCACCATGAAGCACTCACAATTACTTGAAAATGACTGGAAATGTTAAGCGTTGATTATCACTGACTCTCTGCAAATGCTCTGTTAATTGCTTTGAAATCGCTCTGTTAATCGCTCTGAGTGCTCAAAATTTTTAATCGCGGTAAATGTGAAAGTGATAGATAAGTTCTATTTATACCCGTGGTAAAAGGGTAATCCTTTTCCTTTCGGTGATCTCCAGACAAGAAAACCTCCGGACTCCGGGCCCGGGGATTCCCTGCGATGATATCCTTTCGGACATCATGGCGAAGAATCCTAGAGTCTGGAGTCCGGCTCCCAACGAAGGACAACCTCCGGGACCGGAGTCCCGGAGATGAAAACCAAACAAAAAAAAGACCACACTGGGGAAGAAAACCCTGAAGAAAGAAAACAAAAGGGAAAGAAAGACAAGGCAAAGCCGCAAGCAAAAACAAACAAAAGAAAAAGGGGGGACCCAACATTTTGCACACAAAATGTAGGGACGGGGATGCAGGGCATAACATAAGGCAGCACACAGAATGACACCTGCAGAAAGTGAGGACTTGAATAGACAAGTACATAAGTTGTTGCACAAAGGATATATCCGTGAGAGTCTAAGTCACTATGTTGTACCAGCAATATTAGCACCAAAGAAGAATGGAGAGTGGAGGATGTGTATAGACTCTAGGGAAATAAACAAGATCACAATCAAGTACAGGTTTCTATTGCCATGAATAGATGATATTATAGACTGTTTGAGTGGAGCTATGTATTTCTCAAAGATAGATCTGAAGAGTGGATATCATCAGATTCGGGTCAGAGAAGGAGATGAATTGAAGACTGCCTTCAAGACAAAGGAAGGATTGTACGAGTGGTTAGTCATGTCTTTTGGGCTAACCAATGCACCGAGCACTTTCATGCGGCTCATGAACGAGGTTCTGAAAGAATTTCTGGGTAAGTTT
>MU224227.1:328544-354937 GCA_018584345.1 Thuja plicata | reverse complement strand
CACATGCAGTAGGAATTGTTGCTAGATTTTCTGCTAACCCCAGGGAATCACATATAACTGCTATGAAAATAATTCTAAGATATCTAAAGAATACTGAGGAATTTGGCTTATGGTATAGAAGAGAAGGAAAATTTGAACTGAAAGTGTTTACCAACACTGATTGGGCTAGAAATCATGATGACTGAAAGAGCACAACTGGAGGAGCATTATTTATGGGTGACAGACTTGTCACATAGATTAGGAAGAAGTAAGGATGCATCTCTCAGTCTACTACAGAAGCAGAATATGTTGCTGCTGCTGCAAACTACTCAAATATTTCGTGGATCAAATAGTTGCTAGAAGGTATGCATATGAAGATCATAGAACTAGTAATTATCTATTATGATAATGCCAGTGCAATAAATATTTCCAAGAATCCAGTCATGCATGCAAAGACTAAACACATTGCCATCAAGTATCATTATTTAAGAGAATAAGTTCAAGAAAAAGAGGTCATACTTGAATATGTGCAATCAAAAGAACAATTGGCTGATATCTTCACGAAGCCACTGCCCAAGGATACATTTGAGTACCTAAGAAAAAGACTAGAGGTCAAACCCATGTCTACCAGTCAGTAAAAGGACTGAAGGTTGCATCAGTCATATATTATCATAATATCATTCATGATTGATGCAAGCAGAAAATGAACTTCAAAGCTACATCTATATATAGAAAGGTATCTATTAGAACCGAGCACTAGAACATATTGTTATATTGATGATGGATAAGGGAAATTCAAGGAATATATTATGGATAAAAGAAATTGTTTGACAGAATGTCAGATATTTGACAAATATTTATTTAGCATTGTTGTCAAAGGGAGAGAATGTATCCATATTATCATCAGAAATTGTCAGAAACTATTCATTATCAGATTACTCCAAATAGAGAGAGATCATATCCATAGGGAGAGAATTTGTATACAAGTTGCAAACAAAAATCAGCGACATCAAAGAAGAAGAACAGTCAAAAGAGAGAAATTGACACAAACAGAGGACACAACACATTAGAAGAAGATACACAGAAAGCTGCAAGAATCAAATCTAAGCTAACATAGAGCTTACTGGTGATCAAACATTTTTATCAGATATCAAAACAAACTGTTTGGTAATTTGATGAATCTCAACAATTGTATTTCATGTTGTATTAGAAATAGTATAGTGTGATAATATAGTATGTTGCCATGAATGCCAAAGGAAGAGATTAATGAAATGTAACTGATTGAATGTTTGATAATGTTAAGTTGAAGATGATGCAAGACATTAAATCAGTTAATGGTTTGTATTTTCATTAATGTCAACTTGATATCATCTGTACGGTCATATACATAATGCCAAAGACTTCAGAGAATCAATGGAACAGAGGTTATGCTTTTAGAAATGCATAAAAGTCAAGTATTCACTAAGTGACAAACCACACCGATGGAGTGCACACCATCAGTAAAGACAGAGATAAAGTCACAGTGATGCCCGATGAGCAAGAAGCCAGTGTTGCTCGATGAGCAAGAAGATAGTGTTGCCCGACGAGCAAAATCCAATGATGCCCGACGGACGGAGATCCTGAAGCTAACTAAAGTTACACTGATGGAACTGGCAGTTGTCATCGATGATGAACTATAGAATTGACCGATAGAACAGAGAGATCAGAAAATGACAAAATATATAGCTGGCAGAGCTTAAGGATAGACTTAACTGATTGTTTTATTTGTTTTATTCAACCATAGTTAAGCAATTGATTTATACAGTTGGCAAGAAGATAACTACAAGATAAATTAGGAGTTAAAGCCATAAATCAAATTGGCTGGATTGTTTTTCACGCCAAGAATCAAGAATCAGAAATAAAGGAATATCATGTCTATATAAGAGACAAGCATAATTCATTTTTGTAAGAAATTAGATACATGGGGGAAGTGAATTGAAAGAAGATGCTGAAGAGAAACTAGTGAAGGATAAACTTCATATAGTCCTGATCAATCAAGCTAAGGGAGAGCTAAAGATTTCTGCAGACACCGACGAATAGTGAAGCACAACATCATAGAGAAAAAAAGTGTGAAGCACAAAGGAATTGAATTGATACATTGATTAGAGAGGTATTGTACGTAAATAGATCTAAATATTTGCAATTCAAAGTTGTATTAAAAATAGGTCATTGTGTTTCAGTTTAACCATTGAAGAATTAAGTCTCTTAATAGAGCAGGACTTAACCGTCTTCTATAATTGAGGTATATCCTAATCAGATTACCAAAAAGGTTAATTCATTATAGTAGCATCAGTCTTACCTAAAGCCTATTGATAGTCTAAGAAGGAGGCTGATTCAAGGATGGTAGTAAGATTAGCATAAAGCCTATTCACAATCTAAAGGTTGATTCAAGGATGGTAGCGTAGATGCCAGATACTAAGTGACAACCTATGTATAAAAATCCTCTAACAAGGTTGCACTTAACCATGTGTTTGTAACCTTTAATAGGGCTGGCTCCTAACAGGGTTCACTTCAGAAGAGTGAAAATTTGGGGTACCAGTCCCAGTGGTTTTTTTCTTAACAAGGTTTCCACGTTAAAATCCATGTGTTATGTGTGTGTGGTTTATTACTTTATTTTTTTATATTTCACATATTCATTTCTAGATTGATTGGTTTACTCTACATATTTACTGAGCTTCAGTAAATAAGTTTAACTGCTTATTGGTAATCAAGGAGAATAAGGACAGACAAAGTAAACCGATAGACAATTAAATATTTCAAGTATTTCACGGCATACATCTTGTAGGACTTAATAATTTGAGGTGTATTGTTTGGTGGATTAAAATTGAAAGGATATATTTTTTAGGCCACTGATTCACCCCCCCCCCTCTCTTAGTTATTACTAAAAAAAGGTTCATTTACAAGACCTTCAATGATGTCTCTGGTCTCATCAATGTTAACATCATATGAAAGAGGTTTCACCTATGCAACCCTAGGCTTGACTGCTTGAATGTATAGTTTGTCACAATCAACTAGGAAGCATATGTCATCCTTATAGTCCTTTACCAATTTTTTGGGAATTCTGAATGTATTCTACATTTTCTCTCTAAAACTTTCAAAGTAAGCATCCATGATTCTTTCAAAATTATCACCCAATTCTTCTATAAACTCATTTATCTAATAGACTATAGGTCTATCCTTTTTCCATACAATTGTTCTTTTCAAAGGGAAAAACTTATGAACATAAAAGAATATGTAGACCAAGACTGAATTAAACTTACATGGATTGGTATTGGATGCCTGGATTCTCTCCATGTTTTTTCTTAGTTGGATGAGCTCTAACTCAGCTAGGTCGAATGACAAATTGTTCTTGACCACTTTGTATGCCAAGTCCACAACCTCACATGGTACACTATTTGGTCATCTTGAATTGTATATTTTTTGTGCAATCACATGAATTGCTTACTTCAGTTCTATGTCAGTGACTCCATTCAACTTCATACCTCTTCTATCTCACTCATAAAGAGTCTTCTTGGCTAGGTCATGTTGAGGTAGGGTTTTGGTAGCTTTAGGTTTGTCAAGCATTGGGTACCTTGTCACTCGGTGTACCATTAACTTTGTGATCTTCAGTAGTTTCTCCAACCAGAGATGCATGTCATGAACACGGCTCATAACAAACCTAATCCACTTTATCAAGAAATTCTTTAGCATATGCAAGATGTGGGTTAAACCCTTGACTTGAAGGTGCTTACGTTTCAGTTTCAGGTTTCTGTCCACACAAAGTGCTTCATATGCTTTGTTTAGCTCCAATGTGCCTAGTTGTTGAATGTTGCAATGATAGAAAGCTCGAATGTCATGAATCAGTAGTACCTTAGGAGGAATTTGGAAATGGGCTCCCATTGGATCTATCTCCTCTGCAAGTAGGATGAAGTTTGAACTTTGGTAGTTTATAGATAACATTCCTCACTAACATCTCAGATCCCTTCTTAACCTTACTGTTAGGGTTTGACAGATCTGGAATAATATAAGAATAAATAGTTATATGCAGAAAACAAAAAAATAATAAAAATTAACATAGATAATGCATAGATTTAACGTGGTTCACCCAAAACTTGGGCTACATCCACCTACATAGCCATCTAACCTTTCTTATTATCTAGAAAAATAGTACACCAACATTACATTGCATTATGCATCTCAGCCACTTATAACACACGTTTTAGGGAAACCTCTAAAATTGACCATTTTAGGGTTTTACAATGTCGGTCTTCTTTTTCCTGAAAAAGCAAATCTCTTTCCTGAATATCAACACACACTACATGATCAGTCACCACAATATTAACAATCTCCCACTTGGAGACTAATTAGGCTCCACACCAAATAATCTCCCACTTGGAGACTAAAACTAGATGAAAATGTAGTACATGCAACTCCCACTGGATAAAAGACCTTGTTGTGTATTAACTCCATGATCATCAGTCAAGAAGCCCAATATAAGATGACCAAGAAATCAAATTCTCCTTGGGGATTGCCTTTGTGAACATGTCTGCAAGATTGTCACTTGTGTGAATCTTTTCAAGCCCTAATTGGCCATCCTCCAAAACTTACCTTATAAAATGGTACTTGAGCTATATGTGCTTTGTCCTTGAATGAAAAGTAGAATTCTTTGAAAGATGAATGGCACTCTGGGTATCACTGTACAATGGGAAATCTTCCTTCTTCTAAACCAATTCCTCTAGAAAACATTGTAACCAAATAATCTCCTTGCTAGCTTCTGTAGTAGCTACATACTCAGCTTCAGTGGTTGAAAGTGCATTAACCTTCTGCAATATAGAAATCCAACTAACTGCAATACCCCCTATAGTGAAAACATACCCTGTAGTACTCCTCCTTGTATCAATATCTCCCACTGGATTAGATTCAACAAATCCACTCAGAGAAGAACTAGATCCAGTGAAACATAATGCCTTTGTAGTAGTACCTCTCAAATATTGAAGAATCTATTTGACAACATTTCAATGTTCCATACCTGGATTGCTCATATACCTACTGACAACTCCCACTGCATGATCAATATCTGGCCATTTGCATACCATTGCATACATCAGACTGCCAACAAATGCTGAATATGGTATGTTAGACATTTTATCTACCTCTTGCTGTGCTTTTGGGAACATTTCCTCGGTTAATTTGAAATGACTAGCCAAAGTTGTACTAACAAATTTTGCATCCTGCATATTAAATCTTTTCAACACCTTCTTTATATAATCACTTTGGGACAAATTCAAGGTTCTATTTTTCCTATCCCATGTAATCCTCATACCAAGGATTTTCTTAGCAACACCCAAATCCTTCATAGAAAATTACCTTGCTAATTTCTGTTTAAGTTCATTTATTTTTTGCATATTGGACCCAACAACAATTATGTCATCAACATAGAGTAACAAGCCAATGTAACTCCCATTATCCAATCTCTTAAAATATACACAATGATTAGAATGACATCTATGGTAACCTTGTTCAGCCATGAAACTATCAAATTTTAAATACCATTGTCGGGGTGCCTACTTTAGGCCATATTACAGACTCTTCCTTAACTTGCACACTAAATTCTCCTTACCCTTGACCTCATATCCCTCTGGTTGCTGCATGTATATTTCCTCCTCTAAATCTCCATGGAGAAAATCTATTTTGACATCTAGTTGCTTAATATGCAAGTCATCTGTAGCCACAAGACTTAGTACAGTTCTAATTGAAGTCATTTTAACAATAGGGGAGAATATTTCATCAAAATCTATACCCTTTTCTATGCAAAACCTTTTACCACAAGTTTGTCCTTATACCTTTTCTTCCCCCCATCTTCCTCCTTCAGCCTATAAACCCATTTGTTAGGCAAGGCTATTTTTCTGTCAGGTAAAGGGACTAAGTCCCAAGTCTTATTTTTCAACAAGGATTCCATCTACTCTTTCATGACCAACTTCCACTATTGTTTGGCGTCCACCTGCATTGCTTCTTCATATTCTTCTGGTTTACCAGAATCAGTCAATAAAATGGAATACAAAGAAGGAGAAAACCTTTTAGGAGGTCTACTTGACCTTATAGAATGTCTAACACTTACAGGAGTTTGTGGGATAACCTATTGTTGCTGAGCATCAGGTACCAGTGGCATTTCATTTTCAGGAGTCTCATCCAACACCGCATAATCTTGTTTAACCTGTTCATGCTTCTTTTCCTGCAACTGTTCTTTATGCATGACCTTGTCATTGAATATAACATCTCTAATTCTAATTATTTTAAGATTTTCAAAATCACATAATCGATAACCATAGTCATCTACTCCATATCCAATGAAGGTACATTTTTGAGATTTAGCATCAAGCTTGGTTCTATTTTGTTTATCAACTTCGACAAAAGCTTCACAACCAAAAGTTTTCATAAATGAATAATTTACCTTTTTACCAGTCCATACTTCCTCTAGAATACCACCATCCAAAGGGGCTGAAGGTCCTCTATTTATAAAATAGATTGCAGTGTTTACAAAATCTACCCAGAAATGAAGGGGTAGTCTAGCATGCAATCTCATGCTCCTTGCATGTTCCATGATTGTCCTATTCATTATTTCTGACACACCATTTTCTTGTGGGGTTCCTAGAACTGTCTTCTTCCTTCAAATTCCATTGATATAACAATAATCTTCAAAGGATTTTTTGCAGTACTCACCTCCATTATCAGATCTGAGACACTTCAACTTCTTTCCTGTCTCATTCTCAACCAAATCTTTCTATTTCTTAAATGTTTCAAAAACATCAGATTTTTGTTTCAGGAAATATACCCATGTTTTCCTAGTTGAATCATCTATAAAAATAACATAATAATGAGAGCCAACAAGAGATGATACCTGACCCAGTCCCCATACATCTGAATGCATTACGTCTAAGTTCTCACTCTTCTTTTCTTTCCCAACTCTAGGAAATCTGACTCTTTTATGTTTACCACAAACACAATTTTCACAGAACTCTAAATCGATATTTTTCAGTCTTGGAAAAATATCCTTAGAGTGAATGATTTTCATCCCTTTCTCACTCATGTGCCATGGCCTATGGTGCCACATTTTTGAATCTGTTCTTGCAACATCTATAGTAGCTTTCCCTACATTAACATTATCAGTAGAAGATAAGGTAGAATAAGTGTTACCAGTACACAGATATAATGTGCCTATCTTTGCACCTTTAGCTACTACTAATGAACCTTTAGTGACCTTCCAGATATTTTTTGTAAACATGACTATGCAACCTTCACTACCCAGTTGTCCTGCAGAACTTAAATTTCTTCTTAAATTAGGGATATGCCTTACCTCCTGCAGTATCCAATCATTTATGTTTGGCAACTTGATCTTTATTTTCCCTTTCCCAACAATAGGACAGGGCTCATGATCACCCAAATATACCTGTCCAAAATCACCTTGAACATAATCTTGAAAATATTTTCTATGCGGTGTAGCATGGAATGAAGCCCTAGAATCAATTACCCAGGAATCATTAACATTATCCAAACATAAAATTAGAGCATCTTGTAAATTATTACTTGCAATATTATCTTCCTTATTGTCATCTTCGTTTTTGTCTCCTTGTTTGTTTTTCCAAGACCAATAGTCTTTCTTCAGGTGACCAGGCTTTCCACAATACCAACAATCTTTCTTTCCTTTAGATTAAGAACGTGCTTTCTTTGACTTCCCTCATGACTTTCCATGCAAAGAACATTTTCCTCTTTCACTTGTTCTTCCTCTGTTCTCCATGTTTAAAGAAAAACCTGATGAGGTTGAAGTTTCACCTGTGCTTTTCTATCGCATTTTCTCACTTAGGATAACACCAACAACTTCATAAAATTTCAAAGTATTTGAACTAGAGACAAAGTTGCTTATAGCCATAACCAAGCTAATCCAGCTTTCTGGAAAAGAACATAAAATTAAGAGAGCCCTAACCTCTTCATTGAATGAAATTTGTACGGATGACAATTGACTGGTGATTGTATTAAATTCATTTAAATGATTCTCTATAGATCTTCCCCCACCCATTTTCATATTAAACAAATGCTTCATAAGAAATATCTTATTCGAAGCTGAGGGTTTCTTGTATAACTTAGCCAATGTCTCCATCAACTCTGCGGTCATTTTTGCCTTTGATATGTTGAATGTTATAGACGATGCAAGGAAAAATTGAATAGATCCCAGTGCCTTCCTATCCAAGACATCCCAATCCTCTTCTGACATAGTTCCCATTTTCTTGGATTTTCCTTCTAATGGATTCCATAGGTTCTTTTGATACAGATAATCTTCCATCTGCATTTTCCATAACTGAAAATTCTGGCCATTGAATTTTTCAATCTTTAATTTGGAATCCTCCATTGCTCCCACTCAAATCTAAAAGTCTTTTCAATCTATAGTAACAAACCTAGCTCTGATACCAATTGTTAGGGTTTGACAGATCCAAAAAAATAAGAATAAATAGTTATATGCAGAAAAAAAAACAAAAAAGAATAAATTTTAACATAGATAACACAGAGATTTAATGTGGTTCACCCAAAACCTAGGCTACATCCACCTATACAATCATCCAACCTTTATTATTATCCAATAAAATAGTACACCAACATTACAATGCTTTATGCATCTGAGTCACTTATAACATGCATTTTAGGGCAACCTCTAAAATCAACCATTTTAGGGTTTTAAAATGTTGGTCTTCTTTTTCCTAAAAAAGAAAATCTATTTCAACAGTATCAACACCCAATACATGATCAGTATCAACACCTACTACATGATCAGTCACCACAATATCAACACTTATTTCTTGATGAAGATGTCATAACGCTCAGAGGAATGATGAAACTTTGCTGCAACTAAAGCTTTCAAATACATATTCACTCTTTGATAGATATAAGCTCTTAATCAATCTATAAATTGTAAACAATAACCCTTTGATTTCACCATTTATGAGAAATTTCATCATAAATTTTTCATTAAATGCTCCATTCATGGTAGTTGTCATAGCTCGGGTAGTTCTCCCAGGATTACTCAGAAGCTCGGCAAAAACTAACTTTGCATCTTTGAAACCATTCAACCTGACTTAAATTGGTTAAACCAGAGTAACTTGGTTGTAACTGAGATCTTGAATTGGTTAGAACCATAATGTGTCCTAGTGCATCAATATGCAGATTGGACTTGCTAGCATATCTGAAATTGATGTATGAAGGATTGTATGCATAGTTCCAGTTATCTGCTTACATCTTTATTCAGAGAAGGTGGATCCACCCAATTCACTATTTTGGGTTCCATTTGATCCTTCATTTTTTTGTTCTGAATTATCAGTAGTCTCCTTACCCACTGCTGACTCATCTATGTTCTGATTTTAGAAAAAAATTCTTTGCCTTTCTCAAAGCCAGTATCCACTTTTTCTCTGTTCATACAATTCTTTCTTAGATGACTGAGTTGTTTGCACACATAAAACCTCTTAGTAGGATTCCTTTTTCTGAGGTGATTCTTTGTACAATTTGCACCAATATGCCCATATTCACCACAATGACAACATATTCTCCATGTGTTGTAATCCCAACCCAAAATTTCTATAGCTAATTTTTCAGTAGGCTTCCATTTCTTACTTCTGCACTCAGAAGACTTATGACCTTATTTGTTACAATTGAAACATTTTCCTTCAAACTTAGGTTTCTCAATGCATTCACTTGCCCTATGTCCATGTTTGTTTCACCTGTAACATTTTCCATTAAAATTTGACTTCCCATTCCTCCAACACTTATTTAATGTATGACCTAACTTACCATAGTGATTACATGTAGGTTTCTTGTTCTTTTGAGCTCCTTGTTGTGAGGATCCACCTTGTTTAGTATAATCTAATCTAGTCTATCCATGATGTCTGAATTGAGTTTTCTCTATCAACTTATCCATGCTTACTTGTGAATTCATCATACTTTCATTGGTTTTCTTTTCAGTATTGAGATCATTTTGCATTTTTTCATTTTCATTCCTTAGATTGATAACTTCTTGATTCGCACTATTGAGTTGATTTATACAATCTTCTTGCTGAAGTGACAAATGATGGATTTCATTTTATTTTTCCTCTAATCTTGTACTTAGCAATATTTTATCTTCTTGTGTCATTTCTCTGTCATTTTCTACTTGGTTCTTTTGTTCCATGACTTCACATATTCTGACTGAATAAATTTCTTGTTCTCTCTTCCACTTTTTGAGTTCTTCATGTAAATTGAGATTCTTTTCAAGTAGGTATTCAATGGTTGCATCAGCTTCTTCAGAACTTCTTTCTTTACATGAATCTTAAATTCTTTCTTCTATGTAACCGTTGTCATTCATTTACATGCTAAATCTTTTCTTCTTTTGAGGGAATGAGAGAGCTTCTCCTTAAGTTTTCTTATTTGATCCATGGCCACTTTTAGATCTATCTTCTGATTTTCAATGGCTTTCTCTAGTCTTTATATTTCCATTGCCTCTACTCTTTTCTCAAGTTGTTAAACTTCTGATAAGAGAACCTAAGCTCTGATACCAATTTTTGGAAATATATTGTAGGCTAGGTGACTGAGAGGGGGGGGTGAATCAAGAACCAATAAAACTTATTCACTTTTATCCTTTATTAGATTGTCTAATCTAATTGCATGCATGGAATAGAAAAGAAAAGAAAACTTGACACAATATTTGGTTACCCAGAAACCTTCCAAATAGAAAGTAAAACTAGGGTGGGGATGGTACCCACAAGATTTAGAACCGCAGTAATAAATTTGGCCGGTTAAGGCTTACAATTGACCACTTTTGATGGTATTCCTTGTTAGGAGAAATTATAAGGATTGTTAGGTTCACCTTGTGAAAGGATTTATACAATATAATAAAGTATGCACTCTATTAGGATATTTGATAAGGAATGTTAAGTCTACCATGTTAAAGGATTTTGACTGATACACCTGTTAGGATGAACTAGTGAATCATCTGCTAAGCAAACTCTGATTTGTTGAATAAGATCCTTTGAATTAATATTGATCACCTGAATGTGATAGATGAGTCTCTAATGTTCCTTTATACTATTTTAGCCTTCTTAATCAATCTTCCACTTCATATTCGCATATTTAATTGATTCATATATTCATATTCTTACTTGTCTATTTTTGGATAAAAAAATCATCTTACATATATATCCTATCCAAATCAATTACCTATACAAGTTGTCTACTATCATATTAAATAGTATTAACAATATGAACTAAGTCAGCCCAATGCTGATACTCAGGTCCAGTAATCCACTCGGGTGATATAATGACACTCGGGTGACACAATGAATTGGAAACTCTAGCACTCAGTTGACACTAGGTGCTTGGGCCACATTGATCACTCAGAGATGGTAACTCAGGTAACACTAGTGACTTGTGTGATATTGTTATGAACTAACTTCTTGATCAATACTGCAATTGCTTAGCTCGGGTAACACTTCAAGCTATTTGCTTGGTCAATAATGTATCCATATAAATGACTAAGTGTTTTGGTAGTAATTGACAACATGTCTCACCATAAGGTCAACACTAACATCTAAATCAATAATGATACTAGTAACCAAAATGATTTACTATAATCAAATGCATCACACAGTGAAATTGCCAAATCACATCACACAAATAATTACAAAATAACAACATCATGATAAAATATAATGATCCTTGATCCAGATGACATCTAAACAAGATAACTATCATAATCTAAAAATCACTAGCACATATGTTAGTGAAAACATCAACCACCTCATAATTTGCATAAACAAAAATGTCTCGTAAGCCGTTTAAACCAGATACCATCAAAACCATAGCGGTAATTTCAAAATGAACATAGGAATAAATTGAACTAGGTCCATCTCACAATTCTGGTATAAAATTATAACACAGGAATACTCATCAGATCACATAAATGAATCAAGCTCAAATCAAATCACTAGGGACACAATTAGTCCAAAAAACCCCAAAAACAATCTTAGGAGGTCTAATATCCCACAATAGGTATGCAACAAGCCACATCACCATGGTTCTCCCAACCATAAGGTCATAAACAACTTTCCAGTGCAATGGCATAAATTAGATCACCCTAAAGGTAAAAACATGTCACAGGTCCAACATGGTCATATAGAAAGAAATCATATAACTAACCAAGCACATGGAAAACTCCACCAATCACATAAATAAACATGACAACATTTGGAGTTAAACAGGGTATCACAAGAAATCACATCCATCATGATGTCATGTAGAAAGAAAATGGGAGAGGTAGTACATCCTTGGTCAAACACCAATTTTGAGTTAGCCTTGAAATGAAATAAGATAAATCAAAGTGTGTCATTGTATAGAAGAGGTTAGATCTGAAAAAAAAAAAAGTATACCATACCTTGGTAATGCAAATACTTCTTTAAATGTGATCAAATATGTTGATACAATAGCTTTAAACAAACACAAAAACCCAAAAGGAAATCCTAAAAGATAAAGCTTCGTGTAATGGATGTTGTATTTTTTCACAATGTCTGATTAAGGAAAGATAGAGAAGAATTACATGAATATGTTGAACACTTGGAATTCTTGAATGAATGTAGATCTTCTTCCTTGATGGTCAACCACAAGTCTAAAAATCCCATCAAATTACTTAGATGGGACCCTGATTCAAATTTCAACCCAAACGTTAGGGTATAGGATGTCTAGGTGCCCTATACCTTGGTAAAGGACTCCTAGTTACCCTATACCCACCAATTAGGGCCTAAATTTTAACCATGGGTCCCAGATAACTAGGAGATACCAGAGTTTGAGGTAAAGGTGATTTTGATGTCAAGAGAGAATACAAAGGCCACAAATGATGACATAGGGCCTATGTGATCAAATGAATTATTAGATTAGAGAAATAATAGAGGATCACACTTTAAAATAAGGACTTACCTCAATTTTTAATAAAATTGGAATATTATAGAACCCATATTTCAATTTAGGTGTCCATTAAGTGTCATATAAAGTCCTGTTATGCATGTTGAAATGAAAATACACTAAGGTTGGGTCTAAAAATTATGAAATTGTATACACTAATAGGGTGCTTAAAATATATGATGGTACAAATTTTTAGATTAATATAAAATATGGGAATATTTTTTAATTATAGTGTATTTTATGCATGGATTTGTTATCATCTATTGCTAGTTCAATTTCAAGTTTTATCCAAGATATTCATGATGTTCCATTTTATGCATATGATGATAACTTAGTTCTTCCTTCCATCCATAGATATTTTTCCTCTCTCCTAAAACCAATCCCATTGATGAGGATATTTTGGTGCAAGAAGAGAATATAAACACTTCTTTAAAAAATTTACCTCCTACTAATTAAACTTTCAGGAATAATGTCAATCCTTCTCTTAAAATGCACCTTCCCCATGATCATGATTTGGTGCAAGATGGTGATATATTTAATTCTTTTCCTAGTGATACCTTACCTTCTATTCACTTCAATGACCTCCCTTTTAAAAATGAATCCCTCTCCCAAAGTTTTTATTACTCATAAGGATACCTTGGAGAAAGAAGATGATAATATTAGTACTTTAATTAATACTTGTCCCTTCTAGAGAGGAATCCTTAGTAAATAAAAAGCCCAATAAAGTCAATGATATTGATGTTTCCGATAATTAAAATGAACATATGAAGCCTAAAATTATGTTTCATCTTCATCAATATTCCCCTTATCCTCAAATAAAATGTGTAATTTTCTCGAAGAACCCAACTACACCTCCAAACATTTTTTTGAACTATGCAAAAAAAAATCACTCAAAGGGATGGGATGAAACCAAAAAAAGTCCCAAAATCATAGTTATCATAAAGTGGCTCACACATATTACTATCCAAAAAAATTTCTTCTTCAACATGTTGATACTGAACTAATTATTATTGAGAAAATCCATGCTACTTTAACAAATATATCCCGTTGGGATTTGATTCAAACTTCACCTTCAATCCATAGGTTGATCCAATTAGCCTTTCAAAATGTAGTTTCCCCTCCATCTTCTAGACCAAAATATATTATGATTTCAAAAGATGAAATGCCTTCTCTAAAGGTTCATAATGATCTTCACATGATCACAACTTGCACTCATCAACATAACATACGAAATTCCTTAATTGATAATGGACCAGTTCTTAATATTTTTAGCATTAACTTATTACACAAGATTAATTGGGATAACTCTCTCATTCAACCAAACTCACTTTGAATTCATTTCTCTAACAATGTTGGTAGAATTTTTTTTGTATAATGGTATTTCCATTAAAGTAGGTGAGGTGAACCTACTCATGCCAATCCATGTCATTCTTGATACTCTCATTTACAACCTTCTTTTAGGTAGACCATGGCTTTGTGCTATTTAATAAATTCCTTCTACTCTTCGTCACAATCTCAAATTCATTTATAATAATAATATGTACACTTTAAAAGGTGATAAAATTAAATATGTAGTTATTTCCTAAAAGAAGTAGGATCTATATCTTCTCTTAAAACTATGATCCTTCTGCAACACAGTCTCCTATTGATGATGCTTTCTTAGAGGAAAATTTGAGTCCTTTATAATTCACACCTCCCTTTGATGGAGATAATAAGGTCCCCAAATCCATGTATGAAGCCTCAAAGGAGCCTTGTGTTTCGTTTATCCTAGCTTCTTCTAAATTCATTCCAGCCTCTTCTTCTTTGAACATGTCTTGATAATGATTGAAGATCTTTAGACGTCAACTGGATTAAAAATAAGAGAGATCTCTCTCCTCCTAACATTTAAACACCCTCTAAAGATCATACATTTTAAAATATTATGGATTTTGTTTCAAAATCCTTTCGAAACATGAAAATAATGGACATGGTTTAGGATGTGTGCAACAAACTGTTGAGGCTCTTGAGAAATATATATCAAAATGTTCCTAAGAGAGTTTGGATTTCCAATTGCTTTTGTCAACATCCCCTCCCCATTGTCTAATACATCCATGTCACCCTAGATCCTAAATTTCTATCTAAACAAGAGAGTATTTTTTTTACGTTCTTCATTCTAGATTGATTACTCTCACTTTGCCAAAATGAAGGATAAAACATTAAAAAAAACATGATAATTCAAGTATGTTTTTTTGTATTATCAAATATAAGTCCATCCCACAAATTAATGGAAAGTTTTAAAGATTAAATTTCAATAATTCTTTTATTAACTAGTATTGCTCAAATGAGAAATGACAATGATTGGATCCTTCTAAATAATACTTGTTTCATATTATTTTTTTCCTTGTTATGTGACACTTTTAGCTTAAATATTTGGAGTTCATTGTCATTCATGGTGGTACAGTTTCAAGTGCAATCATACTTGGGTAGAAAAATAATAGATTTTTTGTTCCTATCTCTACGATGGGGGGCAATATTAATTTCCAATCATTCCTCCTTCCTAAGGATCCACTTTCACATTGTTGAGTTACATATTTTTTGGTGGTTTTCCTTTATTACATAGAATTAATGACCTCTTCCTTTATTTAAATCATATATACTTTAAATGCTATCTAAATGGTGATTAAAATTGTGCAATCCTTTATTAAGAATCCATTCTTCTAGAAATAAGGAAGGTGTGTATATTTAATCTTACTCCAATTTTAGTTAAAGATGATGAACAATAACTGATTGAATGTTTTAAGATGTTAAGTTGATGATCACCAAGATGTAGAAAGTTAATGCAAGACATTAAATCAGTTAATGTATTGTATTGTCATTAATTTCAATTTTATATAATCTGATTGGTTATATACATATAGTCAAAGACTTAAAATAACCAAAGAGATAAAGGTTATGTTATTAGTAATACATAAAATTTCAGTATACAACAAGTGACAATAAATACCGATGGATAGTGCACCATGATGGATAGAGAACCCCGAGAGAAGAGTCATAGTGATGCCCAAGCAAGTTACCTGAGAGAGCATTACCAACTAGAACCTAAGTGATACCCAAGAGGAACTAAATGTCACAATGTTTCCCGACGGAAAGATAACCCTGATGGACAAAGATGCCCGAGGGTAACTGAAGTCTAGACCGAGAAAATAGGTAGTTAAACAGTGGTAAGAACTAAAGTTCAAAAATGACAAAAGACTTAGCTGGCAAGAGATAAATATGGAGTTAACTAGTTGATAACATTGTTTTCATTGATAAGATAAAATCTAGAGATAAGCTAGAGATTAAAGTTGTTTTTATTTCAATTATCTAGGAGAAATTGGCAGGATAAAACTACAGGAAGCTTTAAAGCAAGAATGGCAAGATTTTTAGATCACATCAAGAACAAGAAAGAAAAATACCTAGAAATGGTGAAATCATGTCTATAAGAGAGACAATATAATTCATTATGAATTAGGGGGTGAATAGAGGAGAAGATGTTGAAGAGAATACTGGTGAGGAAAGAAATCTTCATATAGACCTAATCAAACAAGCTAAAGAACAAAGCTAATATTTCTATGGACACCGAGCAATAAAGAAGCATAACATCATCGAGCAGAAAGAACTAGAGCAAAGGTAATGAAGGGAAACATTGATCATAAAGGTATGATGAGCTTACAATAGATCTGAACATCTGTAAATTTTATTTGTATTCATGAACAGATCATTTACTATTTTAGTTTAACCATTCTTAACCGAGCAGGATTTAACTATCCTTTATATATTGAGATACATCCCAAGGAGTATCAAAAGGTTTATCATGAAGATAAAATAGTGAATGAAAAATGTCAAGTGATAAAATTTTAGTGATAATCCTCTAACAAGGTCACACTTAACAATGTATTTTTAACCTTTAACAGGGTTGGCTCTTCACCAAGCTCACTTCAGAAGAGTGAAAATTTTGGGTTACCGTTCCCAAGTGGTTTTTACCCTAACAAGGTTTCCATATTAAAAATCCATGTGTCAAATGTGTATATGGTTCATTGCTTTGATGTTTTCTTTACACATTACTAAAATAGGATGATCAGCAATCAAAAATTTATTTACTGTATTTTGGTAAATGCTAGACTCCTAATCCGTAAAGATTAATAATAAGGATAAACAGTGAACTTCGGGTAGTAGTTATTTGATAAAATTATTTAAGGGCATACATCTTGAAGGACTAAAGATAACTAGAGGTTTATATTTGAGATATAAAGTTTTGGTTGGTTTATTGGATTAATTTTTGAGGCCACTGATTCACCCCCCTCCCCCCCTCTCAGTTATTCTAACAATTGGTCATAGCTTGTATGCTTGAAAGGAAGGTTTAACAACCTAAGCTAAAGATAACAAGATGAGAAAAAGAGATGTGCCTAAGTTGAACAAAGACAACTTTGCATCATGGAAAAGCAAGATAAGGCTCCACCTATCAGGTATCATAAATGATGTTACTCAATACTTAGATACTGAATATGTGTTTCCTATAGGACCTCACAAACTTGATCAATTGAGAGAAAAACATGAGCACAATTCTATGATGATAGAACTTGCTTCCTCGCTCTCTGATGTTGAATTTGAAGATGTCAAAACATGCACCTTTGCAACAAAAATGTGGGACAAATTAAAGATAGTACATGGAGGAGATGTAAATGTGCTAATAGCTAAGACATAAATCCTAAGAGGAAGGTTTGATGACCTAAGAATGAAAGTAGGATAAAAAATCACTCAGTATAGTTGCAGAATCAAAGAGGTAGTCAATGCTATCCGAGGAGTTGGAGGTGTACTTAAAGAATAAATAGTGGTAAGTAAAATCCTAAGAACCTTACTACCTGTTTATGCTATTAGAGTATCTACTATACAAGAAATGAGAGAAGTAGCAAATAACAATGTCACTCTAGATAGTTTGGTTGGTACACTTATTTCATTTGAGATTAATAATTTTGGCAATAGTGTCTTACCATCTATTGAGTCTGGATTCAAATCTTCTTTGAAAATAAGTAAGTCAAGTCATAAACACACTATGAGAAATGATAGTGATGACCAAGAACTTGATGAGATTGAAACGCTAATGAATACAAGATTGCGGAGAGGCAAAGATAGATACAAAGGTAAATTACAAATTGTATGTTTTAATTATAAAGATATTGGACACTTTGCTACTAGATGTCCTAACAAAAGAAAAGAAGACAGAAACAATGACAGATCATATGAAAAGAAGTTTGACAGAAGTGATGATAGAGATTACCAAAGGAACCTACAATCTGACAGAAGACACAACCAAGACTACAAGGACAAAGAAAGAAAGCTTGTTACCTGGCTGAGAACAAATCTCAGAATACTGACACCGAGTCTAATGAGGATGTTGAGGTGGTATTTGTTGCTATGAAAGATGATTCAGATGAAGAGGAAAGGTATGTTGAAACTGCACTCATATCTAAGGTTAGCAAACATTATGTCTGGATTATTGATAGTGGTTGTACTCACCACATAACTGGTGATAAGGAAAAGTCTGAATCTTTTGAGTATTATAATGGTGGATTAGTAAGAATGGGTAATGACTCACCCTGTCCAGTTGAAGGTAAAGGAACCATAATGTTGAATAATCTTTTCAGATGTGAAAATTCATATTGGGTAAAAAGACTTAACTATAATCTATTGAGTGTTTCACAGTTGAATAACACAGGTCACCGAGTTGCATTTGAGAATAAGAAGGAAAATATCTTTAATGAATCAGGAAGGTTGATCGAAACTGGTGAACAGACAAAATGTAACTTATTCTATCTTGATGATATTAACACCAATTGTTTAATGGCTAGAAATGAAGACATATGGTTGGGGCATAAAATATTATGTCATGTGAATTTTGACAACATGATTAGGATAAGCAATACAAGGAAGGTAAGAGGCTTACCGAGCATGTCAAAGCCCAACAATGTCATATGTAAGAATTTTCAAAAAGGTAAAATGACAAAGTCTAGTTTCAAGAGCACAAACCTACACATCTAATTCTATTTTATAATTAGTCCATACAGATCTATGTGAACCAATGAGAACAAAGAGTTACTATGGTGATAGATACTTCATTCTCTTTGTTGATTATTATTCTAGAATGATGACAATTATGTTCTTAAAAGAGAAATTAGAAGTATTCAAGATGTTTAAATGGTATAAAGCTATTGTTGAAAAACAAAGTGGTAAGGAACTAATATGCTTAAGATTAGATAGAGGAGGAGAATTTATTTATGATGAATTCACTAACTTTTGTAATGAGCATGGAATTTAAATATAGGTTTCTGCACCAAGAACACCAAAGGAAAATGGGATTGTTGAAAGAAGGAATAGATCCATTGTTGATTTTGCCAGAACACTGATGATAGAGAAAGGCATCACTCAAACATTCTTGAGGGAAGCTATCAGTACTGGTGTCTACACATTGAACAGAGTTCAAATGAACAAAGACACCAATAAGACACCCTATGAGCTATGGTATAGATACACACCCAATATAAGTTACTTCAGAATTTTTGGAAGTCAATTTTATATTTTGAAAGATGATAGAAATGGAAAGCTTGACTCCAAAGGTGAATAAGGAATATTCTTAGGGTATTCTACCAAAAGAAAGGCTTATAAGTGTCTCAACTAGTCCTCTAACAAAATAATTGAAAGTGAAAATGTCAAAATAGATAAATTTGGTAAGAAAAATGACAAGGAAAGAAAAGAAGAACCAAAAGACTACAACATGTTTGTCTATAGTGAAAAACCTAACTCTCTACCTAAGTAATAGGGTATCACTCCTGAGAGATCGAACAATGCACCTAAGCATCAGGCTGTAAACACCAAAAATCAAGAAATTTCTCAAGATGATGTTCAGAGCGATGGAGATCAGAATGAAGGTCAAGATGATGATCAAAATGATGAACAAAGAGTTGAACCAAAACTTGCCAAGTATGTCAGAAGACACCATCCATGGAACCAGATCATAGTAGACAAGAAGGCAGGAATAAGAACAAGAAGTAAGTCACTAAACACTAGATGTTTAATTTGTGATTTTGAGCCTAAATCTGTTAATACTACACTTGAAAATGAAGAATAGTCGGTGCTATGAATGAAGAGATAGAATAGATTGAGAAGAAAAAAACATGGACATTAGTACATAGACTAGATAAAAAAATGTCATCGGTACCTAATGGATATTCAGAAACAAGATGAACGAGAATGGAGAAGTCACAAGGAACAAAGAAAGATTATTATGCAAGGGGTATGCACAAGAAGAAGGTATTGAATATGGAGAAACCTTTTCACCCGTTGCTAGACTAGAAGGAGTCATATTTCTACTTGCTTATGCTACATATAAAGGATTCAAGGTATACCAAATGGATGTCAAATCTGCATTCCTACATGGAATACTAGAAGAAGAGTTATGCATTGAACAACCAGAAGGGTTTGTTGATCCTGACAAGAGAAACATGGTTTGTAGACTACACAAAGCCTTATATAGACTAAAAGAAGCTCCTAGAGCATGGTATGAAAGACTTCACTCCTATATCATAAGTATTAGATTTGTAAGAATGAGAGAAAACACTAATCTATACTTAAAAGAAGATACTGATGATAACATTTTGATTGCTGAAATATTTGTTGATGATATCATATTTGGTGGTAATGATATGTTATGAAAATCATTTGCTAATGAAATGAGAAAAGAGTTTGAGATGTCAATGTTTGGGGAGATCAAGTTCTTTCTTGGTCTACATATTCTTCAACAGGATGCAGGCATCTATATCACACAATCCAAATACATCAAGGAAGTGTTGAAGATATTCAAGATGGAAGGTTCCAAGCCAGGTGGAAACCAATGGAAACTGAATGCAAGCTGACAAAGGAAGATAAGTCAAATGAGGTAAATCAGACCCTATATAGATCTATGATTGGAAAACTCATGTATGTTGTTCATACTAGACCGGATATAGCACATGCAGTTGGAATAGTTGCAAGATTCTCTGCTAATCCCAAAGAATCACACATGACTACTGTCAAAAGAATTTTGAGATATCTAAACAAAATCGAAGACTATGGCTTATAGTATAAAATAGAATGCAAATTTGAGCTTCAAGTCTATACAGATGCTGATTGGGCTAGAAACTTAGATGATAGAAAGAGCACAACTAGAGGAGCATTCTTCATTGGTGATAGACTTGTCACATGGATAAGTAAGAAGCAAGGATGCATCTCAAAATCTACTATAGAAGCGGAATATGTGGTTGATGCTGCTAATTGCTCTAACATTGCATGGATCAAGCAATTATTGGAAGGTATGAATATGAAAATTCTTGAACCAGTGATTATCTATTGTGATAATACAAGTGCAATAAACATTTACAAGAACCCTGTCATGCATGCTAAGACTAAGCATATTTATATCAAGTATCATTAGTTAAGAGAGAAAGTGCAAGAGAAAGAGGTGATACTAGAATATGTTCAATCCAAGGAACAATTAGCGGACATATTCACCAAGCCATTGCCTAAAGATACATTTGAGTACCTCACAAAGAGACTAGGGGTTCGAACCTTGTCTATTGGTCACTAAGATGACTATGAGGCTACATCAGCCTACACATAGTTAGAAGATCATTCATGTTTATGCAAGCAAAAGATAGACAGCAAAGATTTATTAGTACTTAGAAAGGTACTTATCTACACTGAAAACCATAGTTATTGTATTACTGATGGAAAGGGAAATTCAAGGAATATATTAAATTAAAGAGAAGAGAGTTTGGCATTTCTATCAAAGGGAGAGATGACTTGAGAGATTATATATCCATATGAAATATTCATCATAATCATCCTAAGGGAAATATGACTCAAAGGGAGAGAGTATATCTATTATTGTCAAAGGAAAAAGAGATATTCATCAAGGAGAGGAATAGCCAAAGGGAGAGAAAACATCAGAGAAGTGATTCTACAACAAAGGGGGAGATAGAATCAGAAGTTTCTACATCTATCCAATAGAGGGAATGAATAATTGAGAAAGTACTCTGCAAGAAACAAATCTAAGCTAGAAGAGCTTACCGAGACCCATACATTTGTATTAGTTATAGGAAAATAAGTTTGGTAAAGTTTGATGAACTAAAACTGATATATTTCATATTGTATTAGTATTATGTAGTATGTTTCCATCAATTCCAAAGGGAGAGATTTATGAACAATAACTGATTGAATTTTTGAATATGTTAAGTTGATGATCACCGATACGTAGAAATTTAATGCAAGACATTAAATTAGTTAATGTATTATGTTTTCATTGATGTCAACTTGATATAATATCATTGGTTATATACATATAGTCAAAGAATTCAAAGAAACAAAGAGATAAATGTTATGTTATAAGTAATGCATAAAATTTTAGTATACACCAAGTGAAAACAAACACCGACGGACAATGCACCCTGACAGATAGAGAACCCTGAGAGAAGAGTCATAGTGATACCCAAGAAATTTACCCAAGCAAGCATTACCGAGAGAAACCTAAGTGATACCCAAGTGGAACTAAATGTCACAGTTTTTATTGATAGCTAGACAACCCCAACGGACAAAGATGCCCGAAGACAACTGAAGTATAGACAGAGAAAATAGGGAGTTAAACACCAATAATAACTGAAGTTCAGAAATGACAAAAGACTTAGCTAGCAAGAGATAAATACATGGAGTTAATTGGTTGATAACATTTTTTTCATCGACAAGTTAAAATATAGAGATAAGTTGGAGATTAAAGCTAGTTTTAATCCAATTATCAAGGATAAATCTACAGGATAAAACTAAAGCAAGAATGGTGAGATTTATGGATCATGTGAAGAACAAGAAAGAGAAAGACCTAGAAATGGTGAAATAATGTCTATAAGAGAGACAAGATAATTCATTATGAATTAGGGGTTGAATAGAGGAGAAGATGTTGAAGAGAATATTGGTGAAGAAAGAAGTCTTCATACAGACTTGATCAAACAAGCTGAAGAACAAAGCTAATATTTCTACGGACACTAAGAAACAGAGAAGCGCAACATCACCGAGAAGAAAGAAGTGGAGAAAAGTTATTGAAGGGAAACATTGATCAGAAAGGTATTATGAGCTTACAATAGATCTGAACATCTGTAAATTTTATTTGTATTTATGAACATATTAGTTACTATTTCAGTTTAACCATTGGATCAGAAATTCTCTTAACCGAGCAGGATTTAACTATCCTTTATATATTGAGATACATCCCAAGGAATATAAAAAGGTTTATCATGAAGATAGTATAGTGAATTCCAGATATCAAGTGATAAACTGTTAGTGATAAATCCTCTAATAAGGTCACACTTAACAGTGTGTTTGTAACCTTTAACAGGGTTGGCTCTTCACCGAGCTCACTTCAGAAGAGTGAAAATTTTGGGTTACCCGTCCCAAGTGGTTTTTCCCCTAACAGGGTTTCCACGTTAAAAATCTATGTGCCAACTGTGTATATGGTTCATTTCTTTGATGTTTTGATTTACACATTACTAAAACAAGATGATCAATAAACACTAAGTTATTTACTGTATTTTGGTAAATGCTAGACTTCCAATTGGTAAAGATTAAGAATAAGGATAAACAATGAACTCTAAGTAGTAGTTATTTGATAAGATTATTTAAGGGCATACATCTTGTAGGACTAAAGATAACTAGAGGTTTATATTTGAGACATAAAGTTTTGGTTGGTTTATTGGATTAATGTTTTAGGTCACTGATTCNCCCCCCCCCCCCCCCACTCTCAGTTATTCTAAGAGAAGATGTATTTTTTATTTAATATATCAACATAGAGGTATGTCAACATCTAAAAGAGGTGCATATATGGCCTCCACATAGTTTTTTTTTAGTCACTATAGAACCCATTTTGTAGTTTCATTTCATTTTTTTCATTTTCTCCACACTGCATCACTCACTTTTGTAGTACCATACATGGTGCACACTGCAACACCCACTTTTTAGTTGTGTTTCCAGATTATTTTCAAGTTGAGGTTTTTTTATAATCATTTTGTTAGGTGTATGTTGTAGCACCCATTTAAAAGCCATATTTTAATATTATCTTGCAAATAGTGACTTTACTTTGTAATATTCCATAGCATGGATAACCTAGCATAACACAATTTGCTAGCTAGTAAAATCCATGATGAAATCATGAATTATACAACATAACACAGCTTATTTTCTAGTGTAATTCATTCCCTCTCCTCCCATCTATTGGTGTGGATCCTTGTTTTTTCTATAAAACCATTTACGCTCTTACAATAACATGCCAAGAATGATAATGGTGGTTGAGACATTTTGACATTTGAAGCCTTTTCAATGAGTTGACTTGGAACCATTTTTTTTATTTAGCACTAATTCTATTTTATTTGTGTATAAGGTTTTTGTATGGGTTGATAGGATTCTACAAATCTCTAACATAGTTTCACTCTATCCCTAGCTTGTCTTGTTCTCATATGCACTATCTATTCATTTATAGTTTATCATGAGTATGAGGATAAATTTATAGTCCTAGTAAAGTGGGGAGTAAATAAAGTGTTATAAATTGTAACCCCTTATAATTTCACACTCCTCTTTGGGTTCTTAATTTAGTGTGTCCCTTTTCCTATGTCATTAAAAGATTATTTTGGGTTCTATCCTATTTTAAATTTCAATGCACTTTATCTCACACTTAAATGTCATCAGTCTAAATATAAATTATATATTTAATATTAGAGCCCTTTTTTCACTTCACTAAGAATCAGGGCATATTTTGTTGAGATAATATGGTTAGTCACATATTTTGACCCTTTTTGGAAAAAAAATTGGGAGACCAAGGTGTTGGCCTTAACATTACCAAATCTAGTCCTGATATTGGGATATGACCATTGTAAGTCAGAAAAGAAATGAAAAAATACCTTGAGAACTCTATATAAGATGTCACCTTTAATTCATTTGATCATCCACAAGTTTTATTTTCAGAAAAAAATATTCTTCTATTAAGAGAAGATATGAGTACAAGGAGCATCAAGCTAAAAAAATGTACCTTCGATTATGTTTTCATCATGGATTTTATTATGATTTAACATGTTATTGCATCAACACTTGGAGGACTTTTCTAAGGAGAATCACACAATCAGTCAAAGTTATAATCATTTATTTTAGCTTTTCAATGCAAAATTTTGTTTCAAATTTAGCCTCTTATTTTCAAGGGTAAGCTCTCTTTCTAATCATCATTATTTTAGAGGAGGTTAACACCTACCGATGGTTTGACTTAGGCAAGCCCCTATATAATCCAACATGACCTAACTCATGTTTTCTGCATGTGCAGGCTCAAAAATATGTTCCATGCTTATTTTGAAGGTACAAGAATATAGTGTAGATAGAGACAAAGGCAACCAAAAAATGCTTAGCATAAAATATAGGTACTAAAGCACCTAGAACCATATTCCCCCTAAAATAGGGCACATAGCACCATATTCCAAGTGATTTAAACTAAATTTTGACAAGAAGTCGGTTTGGAAGCTCTTGAAACTAGTTTGACCCACATTTTGCACTTGGAGACCTATTAGGACTATGGTGCCTAGATATAGTGTCCAACCATTTTGAGATCATCTTTTAGATTTAGATTCCTCTTTTCATATTGATGAAGGGTGCTCCCCTTAATGCCACAAACACATAACAGAAATAGAGAAACAACAACAATTTGCAAGAACAGAAAATGGGCTTCTTATTATCTCCACAAATGTGGAATTACAACTTTCAGAATTACAATATGCAAAGCCACATGGGCATTCCCCTTACAACATTCTGTAGGACAAACCCTCGAATTATTACTCAGACCCACCCAGAACTGTCCCGAACTGCCTAAGACAACACTACAGGCCTTCTTTATATAGGCAATTTCCACCGCCCGAGAAGGTTCCATAAATTTAGCCCTTAGGGCCGACCAAACCGAGGATTATTTTATTTTTCAATTTAGTACATCAAAGTCGGCTCAAAATAACTTTTGAAACCCGAACAAAAATTTTGAAGGAAAATTATTTTCTACTATTTTAGGTGGCCCAACTTCTGGAGACCATAAGTCATCACCAGTTGACCCGATTGACTATTATACCATTTCGGAAATGCCACGAAGCGCTCTACAACATATTAATTAAGAAAGCTTCATCGAGCCCAAGTTTTGACCTCATCCGAGGCCTCTAAAGCCTTCAAAACTGAGCTTGAAGTTTCTGTACCCTGTTTTCAATACCGAAAATTTTCAATATCTTCAAAACTAGACCTGATCTAGCCATGAAACTTTACTGGCATGCTGATATGACTGAGATGAACCTCCACATGCAAAATCAGAA
>MU224227.1:285687-301551 GCA_018584345.1 Thuja plicata | reverse complement strand
AAGAACTTTTGCTGATTTAACAGTCTTTCATCCACACATGTTCTTAAAGGGATTTCAACATTGTCCTCTGGATCAGGCATCTGTTTCTTTCCTTGCCTGATTGCTTTCCTTAGGTTGTGGTCATACAGCCTAGTACCTGGTATCAAGGCCTTAACCTTGTCTTTTTTTACCTTCTGGCCTTCTTCTGAAGGTTGGCCTGATTCTAGCTTCTGCCTCTTAGCTGCTGGCTCATCCAAATCATCTGGCTGTGTTGCAACAGTCAGGTCTATGATATGTGGCACTTCAGCTCCTTGCATTTGTGAGCTCTCTATCGTTTCTTGTTCTTGTTCTTGTTGTTGTTGTGGTGGAGACAAGCAAGGTCTTGCATAGTCATTGTCATCTCCACTTGGCGCCGCTTTTATGGATTCTATTTATCAGGCGACCTCGTGACCTCATAAAGTCTCTTTGTTGCGAGCACATCTCCTTAACCATGGTTTATTCTTTAGACTTGGTGACAAAGTGATTCCTTTACCTCAGGTTAATCCAAGTCATCTAGCAATCAGGCGACTGTGACAAAATCTTAGTCGCGCAAAGTTAACCTTAACTCAGCTTTCATCTCCAGACTACGCGACAAACCATTGCACTTATCATTTCACAGCAATCGCCATGTCGCTGGATGCTCATTTCCTTTTTCCAGATAACATGACAACCCTTTGGTCGCTGAGTCGGGTGATAGACTTAACTTAATCTTTTACTGAGAAAGTACCCCTTCTCTATTTTCAGTGACTACGTGACATACCTTAATTGCTTAGTCGGGAGTACTTCTTACCTGGGACACTTTTATCATGAGACTTTGCGACCACCGTCAGATCCTTTTATTTTTTCATCAAACGGTTGTCATTTAATCGCCTTAGAATTTCACATACCCTTAAAATATCAAGAGACTTCGCGACTGAGGGCAAAATGACTTAGTCTCCTTATCGCTTGATCCCTTTCCTTTATCAAGCGACCCAGCGACATCCATTAGCTTTCTGACAGATGTCATCTTCTACTTTGTCCAATTAATGCACACTGAAAAGCTGAGTAAACCTTCTGATCTGGCGACATCCCGACTGAGGGAAATCATCTAACATGAAACCGTTAGTCGCTGAGTCGTGATTGTTTTCTCTTAACCGCCCATCATCACGAGACCACGTGACTGAAGAGAAACCTTAACTATTTTGACCATCCTGATCCAGCGACCACGTGACATGAAGGAGGCGCAAGGTCGGAAGACATTTCGTTGACCTGCCAATTGATCACGCGATCACCCGACTGAAGGTGGGTCCCGTGCCTTTTAAAAGCTCATAACATGGAATCAAGCGACAACCCGACTAAAGAGAGATCGCTAAGTCTCGAGACATATATGGAATATTTGATTTCTTATCGAGACAACGCGACACAAGGCAAAAGCGAAGTCAGGATACGTTTTGGCATATTCGGTTTTGATATAGCGATCAAGCGACCTGACTTACAGCACATGTCTTAAGTGACTAAAAAAGGTAATGACAAAACATAAGACATGGCCTTAGGGTTTAAAATGCATCGTTTAATACTTGGTTTAGGGTTTATCAGGTTTTAAACAATTTGGGCAAGGGTTAAGCATGAAAACCTAAGAATTTTTCAGAGAGGAAGACAAGGAACAAGGCAGATTAGAAAAAACACGAAATGCAACCAACAGAATCCTCATCCACTTCTAGAAATCTACCTAGAGTATTTCTGATAGCTTCAAAAAAGGGTAAAAAACAAAACTATAAAGGCATATTAGGAAGCCTTACCCATATTGGATTTTTGACAAAAGATTCAGAATCTGCGTGGAAAGATGGATATCAATGCTTCACTAGAAAAACACACTTTCTCTCCCAAAACCAAGTAGATTTACGCAAAATTTTGTTCCTATCATTTTCTATTTCGAACACTACCAAAAAAAAATGATGTGCTCTAGGGTAAATATACACCTCCCCATCTAAAATTGGGCTTTAGTTTATTGATATCCATTTGTGAAGTTCACCAAGAGTAGGCCAAAACCCTTTAAATCTCCTGATCAAACCATGTTCCCTGAAGAAAGTTTTGATTTTAGAGACCTCTTCCTGAAGCTTTGCATTTAGACATATTGTTGATCATTGTGTAAGAGGTTCGATCCAAGTTGAATATGATCCTTTATGACCCCCTTTTTTAGCACATCAGAGAACAAGCTATATTTTTGTATGTAGTCTATGTTCCCTCCTTCCCTCTTCTCCACTATAACTCCTATTAGGTGAGAAACCCCCTCCACCGATGTTTCACCCCTCTCAAAATTCACATGGAATTTTTGAAGGCGTTGGAGCAAAGCCACATAACAATAAATAGGCATAACATCTGAAGCATGGTCAACTGGTGCTGCATTTGGCCCTTGCCCTTGAAATCCACCTGCCCCCTCATTGAAAACCTTTCCATAGCCTTTTTTGATTTGGGAGTAAAACTTGCTCCCATTTTGGTTGTGCATTCCATGAGAAGCCGCATCATATCATTGGTTAGGGAAATAAGTCAACAATCTTGTAGAGGCGTAGCTCAGAGAAACCCTATCCTTGGTAACAAAGTGAAACAACTCCATTGTTTTTTTGAGCTTCCCTTATTTTATAAAAAAAATATTATAATTATATTTATTTTATTAAATAAAATATTACTATTTGAGAATCTTTATTATTATTATTTTTGAAAAGAGGGGTAAAGATTTATTTAGATAAATTAATGATACAAAGTTGGGGCCTCAGGCGCACAAGAAATGAACACAACTAAGAATCCAAAAGAAACCAACAATGAGCCTACTACATATTCCTATCCTCCAACACTAACCTTTCTAAGATCTCAAGATACTCAAGGGGAAAAACCTTCCTTCCTCCTAGTGCAGGAGCACCTAAGGTTAGAAACATTTCTAGAATAGAAAGCATTTTCAGTTTATAAGGTGTTTTGTTCCACCATTCTTATAATGACCGAGGTCAATCGGTGAACAAAAACCATAGTGCTAAATAGTTGTTTTTGAGTTTAAGTGTGTGTTGAGGTAGCTTTTAAACCTCTGGAAATCCAACTAAAGCTCTAGCTACCAAGATTTGGTAAAGTGGCACTAAGTTATATTGTTTCTCGGGCAACTCTATTGCTTGGTAATGCTACTCGGGAATCTTAGTCGGTTTACACTAGGTTGCTCGGGTATGCTGTGCAGAATGCTCAAGAATGTCGCTTGGTAATGTCTCTTAGGTTACACTTGGTGCTCGGGGTTGTTACTCGATGATGTTTCTCAGGTTTGATTGCAAATTTTAGGTTGTTGACTCAAGCTTAGATATTGAAGGTAAAGTTTATTTTGACGCTCGGGACTGGTGCTCGGTAATGGTGGTCTGTTGCTCGGTCATGTTGTTTAACAACCCAGGAAATGTAGGATGTGACATTTGTGATGAGCTGGGTCAACTGAAATGACTCCCAATGTATCATTTTTGTCTTTGATGGATAGTGACACCTATTCCAGTGTTGGGAGGGTCAATTTTGTCTCAACCATGCCATCTGTGCTGAAGTTGTTAAAGAGCACGAGATATTTTAGAGATATTTCTAAAAGATAGATATATAGTTGAAAGATTTTGTAAGAGAGTAGTAGTAAGGAAAAAGAGAGGAATGTATTTTATTGTTTAATAGAATAGAGGTTGTGAATAAATAGAGCTTTTGGAATTTGAGCCTTTTTGTGATGGTTTCCATGTGCAATGTGTATTGTTGCATTATTCAAGTTGAACCAGTTAGTTTAGCTTGGAGGATGGATCTATCCTATTAGATTCCACAGTATAAAATAGTAGCTTTGTGGTGAGAACCAGGTCTAGATCCCTTAAGGTGAGGATCTTAGTGACTTCCTCAAGTTAGGGTTTGATAATACCCTATAAGTTCCATTCAGAGACCTTGAAGTTGAGTCAAGATAACTCTTGGTAACAACTAGATTTGGCATTCTACATCAGATTGGTATCAGAGAAAGTTAGAGAATTGGGCTTGTGTTGTTTGGATGTGATTTTTAGAAGATTCTATAAATTCATCGAACATGGTGTCCAATGCAGAGCTGGAAAGAGATGTCAGAAAGCGGAGAGAGGAGAACAGGCTCCTAAAGGAATAGTTAGCCAAAATGGCATGCAAGTTAGAAAGAAGTGCAGCTTCATACTGCAGCAGTCAATGAACTAATGAGAGAAGCTGATGAGAAGGGTAAATTAGTGGCTAAGGAGGACATGGTCCCAGAGCTAGACCCTATGCTTCAATAAGAGCCATTCTTGAAAGCATTGAAGGCAATAAGTGGAAAGTCCTTAGAAGGTGTGCCTCTATTTAGTGGAAAAGTGGATCTAGAATTAATCATAGAATGGATAGAAGGTCTTAAAAATCACTTTGATTGTGATAGTGTGACTGAAGCTCAGAAAGTCAGAATAGCCAACACAAGATTGAGAGGAACTGCTCTCACTTGGTGGAAATTTGTCCAAGATGAAAGGGAAAAAAGAGGAAAGAACCCCATAACAACTTGGAAAGATATGGTGGAAAAGATGAAGGAAACTTACCATCCTGGTTATTATGAAGTGCAATTACACAAGAAGAGGTAGAATTTGAGGCAGAAAGACTTAGAAGTTAGCGCCTATATAGAAGAGTCTCATAAGTTATGCTTAAGGTCCCATGTGATGGAAGAAGAAATCCCAAAGGTGAAAAGATATCAGAATGGCCTCAAATGGAGTATTCAAGAAGAGATCAGTCTCTTAGGCCCCAAGAATGTACATAAATTTTATCAACTAGCTCTCAAGGTAGAAGAGAATTTCAAGAAGAAACAAGACTCAAATAGTAGAGGTAGGGGAAGAGACAATAGAGGTCATAGAGGAGGATATGGAGGAAGGAATCCTGAAGCTAAGAATTAGAGTGAGAACAAACTTATAGAGAATCAAGGAGAATCTAGCAACACAAGAGGTGGTTACAACCAAGGAATAGGTTTAAATAACAGTTCAAGAGGAAGAACTGATAACCAAGGAATAGGATCTTACTTCTCTTTGATGAAGTACTACAACTTTCAACAGTTTGGGCATCTTGCATATCGGTGTCTTGCAAAGAGCTCTACTATACAAGGAGGAGAGAAAAGAGATAACTATGTGCAAGAAGAGTCTTCTAGTAGCAAGACTGTAGAATTCCCCATAGGATCAAAAATGGAAGAGCATTTGATGGTTTGGAGAGCACTCCTCAAAGAACCCATCAAAGAAGAGCCAAGCCAAAGAAGATCTTTGGTTTGAGTCAACTACAAGGTACTTGGTAAGGTCTATAAAGTTATCATAGATTCAGGTTCTATTGATAATATAGTTTCCTTAGAATATATTGAGAAGTTAAAATTGAAAAGGATACCCCAAACTAATCCTTATAGAGTTACTGGTTGAACAAAGATCAACATGTAATAGTCAATGATCAAGCTTGGATAGAATTTTCCATAAGGAGGTATAAGGACAGAGTTTTGTGTGATGTCCTACCCATGGATATGTGTCATCTGCTATTAGGTAGACCTTGGTAGTTTGACCGCGCTGTAGTGCATGATGGAGTTAGGAACTCCTATTCCTTCAAGAAGGATGGAATAAATTTTAGGGTACACTCAACCTTGGAAGAAGAGAAAGAAAAGAAAAGAGGTCCCAACCTACTGTTAGTTGGTGAGAAAGAATTCTTAAAGACATTGGAAGAAGAAGATGGAGTAGGATTTGCTTTGGTTTTAAAACAACAAGGTGGAATGGGAAATAGGAGGGAAGAGTTGTCTTTAGAGATCCAAAGGTTGTTAACTCAATACCAGGCCATAGTTAGTGATGGTCAACCAACTATCATACCACCTGAGAGATCTATTAGTCATTAGACTGACTTTATTCCAGGAGCCTCACTTCCTAATAAAGATACTTATAAGATGACCCCACAGCAGAATGCGGAGATTTATAACTAAATCCAAGAACTAATTAACCAAGGGTTGATTAGACAAAGCATAAGTCCTTGTGATGTTCCCATAGTACTAGCCGCAAATAAAGATGGTACTTGGAGGTTGTGTATCGATTCCATGGCCATAAATAGGATAACTATCTATAGGTTCCCAATGCCTAGGATAAAATATTTGATGGATTGTCTTGGTGGAGCTAGATATTACTCCAAGATAGATCTTAAGAGTGGATATCATCAGATAAGAATTAAAGGGGGAGATGAGTGGAAGACCACTTTTAAGACTACTAAAGGACTCTATGAATGGCTTGTTATGCCTTTTGGGTTGTCAAATGCCCCAAGCACATTTATGAGATTGATGAATGAGGTTTTGAAGGAATTCATTGGAAAATGGGTTGTAGTGTACTTAGATGACATCCTAGTATTCAGCAAGACCAAAGAGGATCATCTTAGACATCTAAAAATGGTAATTCAAAGATTGCATGAAGAAAATTTGACAATCAGCTTGGAAAAGAGTGAGTTCATGAAGAAAGAGTTGGTGTATCTAGGTTTTGTTATCTCAGAAGGTAACTTGAAGATGGATATCAGCAAGGTGGAAGCAATTTTTAATTGGCCTACACCAAAGTCAGCAACAGAAGTTAAAAGCTTCCATGGTTTAGCACAGTTCTACCAAAAGTTCATCAAACAGTTTAGTGAAATTAGTGCACCTATTTTAGATACCATCAAAGGAGGTATGAAAGCCAAGTTAAAATGGAATGAGTAGGCTAATGAAGGATTTGAGAATATGAAAAAGAGGATAGAGACTCAACCAATCTTGACACTTCCTAGTTTTGAAAAATTGTTTGTTGTGGAGTGTGATGCTAGTAATATTGTTGTCGGTGCAGTTTGGAGTCAAGAAGGAAAGCCAGTAGCCTTTCATAGTGAGAATCTCAGTGATGCAAAAAGGAAGTATTCCTCATATGATTTGGAATTATATGCATTAGTGAAAGTGCTAAGGAAATGAAGACATTATCTCCTTCCCAAAGAATTTGTTATCTTTATCGACAATCAGGCTTTGAGTTTTCTAAGTTCACACGATAAACTAAGCCATAAGCATATGAAATGGGTGGAGTATATACAAGCCTATACTTTCACCATAAAGAATAAGAAGGGAGTGCAGAAAAAAGTAACAGATGCATTGAGTAGGAGGTTACTCACAGTGTAAGAAGTTCAGATAAGAAGCATTGGCATTGAAAGTTTTAAGGATCTGTATCCACCAGATGAAGACTTTTCAGTAGCATACACGGCATGTCGAGAGTATCAAAATCATTTTCATAGTGAGTATTAGGAGTATACTCTTCAATAATATCTTCTATTTAAGAGAGGACAACTATGTGTACCGAGAGGTTCCATGATAGAGAACCTAGTACAAGAAAAGCATAATGGTTCCTTAAGTGGACATTTTGGGTTGAACAAGACTCTAGAATTGGTCAAGAGGTATTACTATTGGCCAAGAATGAATCGGGACATCCAAAAGTATGTAGAGAATTGTATGGTTTGTCAGAAAGAAAAAGGGACTTCATCCAATGCTAGATTATATCAGCCCCTTCCTATCCCAAATAGACCATGGGAATTCCTTAGTATGGATTTTGTAGTTGGACTACCGAAGACCAAGAAGGGAATGGACAACTTATTTGTGATTATTAATAGGTTCAACAAGATGGCTCACTTTGTGCCATGCAAGACCACACACGATGCATGTTACAAAGAAAATCTATTCTTTAGAGAAGAAGTAAGGATACATGGATTACCATTGAGTATTGTATCTGACAGAGACTCTAATTTTATAATTCATTTTTGGAAAACCTTATGGAAGAAGCTTGGTACAAATCTTTCCTTTGGCTCAGCTTATCATCCACAGACTGATGGTCAGACTGAAGTGGTGAATTGAAGCTTAGGTAATCTTTTGAGATGCCTCACCAAGGAGTATGGACAATCATGGGATAATTTCCTTGCTCAAGTAGAATTTGCATACAATGATATAGTCAATAGATCCACTGGAAAGAGCCCTTTTGAAATAGTGTATGGGACTCATCCTAGGGGTATATGTGAATTAAGGGATCTTGGAGAAATGCAGAGAGGAGTGGGTATGCTGAAGATTTTTCTCAATCCATGAAGGAGGTCCATGACTTAGTTAGATAAGCATTGATATAGAGTACAACTCACACCAAGCAAAAGGTAGATGCAAGAAAAAGAGATATCAAATTTATAGTTGGGGATTTTTGTCATGGTGAACCTAAACAAAGCAAGGTTGCAGAAAGGAGTTCTGAGTAAACTTAAGATGAGGAAGATAGGCCCTTGTGCAATATTGGCAAAATATGGGTCTAATGCTTATAAAGTTGATCTTCCTGTAGACATAGGATTGTCTCTTATTTTCAATGTGGCAGATTTGGTATCCTATAAAGGACCAATTCTAGAAGGAGATTCTAATCTCACAACAAATACCAAGGATCTCAGAGCACTCAAACTACCTGTTACACCAAAATTGGAGCATCTAAGGTTAGAAATATTTCTTGGAGAAATCATTTCCAGTTTGTAAGGTGTTTTGTTCCACCATTCTTGTAATGAATCGAGGTCATTCGGTGAACAAACACCATAGTGCTAAATATTTTTTTTCTAGTTTAAGTGTGTGTTGAGGTAGCTTTTAAACCTCTGGAAATCCAACTAAAGCTCTAGCTACTAAAATTTTGTAAAGTGGCACTAAGTTATACTGGTACTCAGGCAACTCTATTGCTCATTAATGCTACTCAGGAATCTTGCTTGGTTTACACTAGGTTGCTCGGTTATGCTGTGCAGAATGCTCAAGAATGTCACTCGGTAATGTCTCTCGGGTTACACTTGGTGCTCGGGGTTGTTACTCAGTGATGTTGCTAGGGGTTTCTTGCATATTTTGGGTTGTTGACTCGCACTCAGGTATTGAAGGTAAATTTTATTTTGACGCTCAGGACTAGTGCTCGGTAATGGTGGTCTGTTGCTTGGTTATGTCGGTTAACAACCCAAGAAATGTAGGATGTGACATTTGTGACCAGCTGGGTCAACTGCAATGACTCCCAACATGTCTTTTTTGTCTTTGATGGATAGTGACACCTGTTCCACTGATGGGAGGGTCATTTATGGCTTGACCATGCCATATGTGCAAGGTGGTTGAAGTTGTTAAAGAGCACGAGATATTTTGGAGATATTTCTGAGAGATAGATATATAGTTGAAAGATTTTTCAAGAGCGTAGTAGTAAGGAAAAAGCAAGGAATGTATTTTATTTTTTAATAGAATAGAGGTTGTGAATATAGAGAGATTTTGGAGAATTATCTTGAGCTTTTTTGTGATGGTTTCCATGTGCAATGTGTATTGTTATGTTATTCAATTGGAACCAGTTATTTTAGCTTGGAGGATGGATCTATCCCATTAGATTCCTTAGTATGAAATAGTATCTTTATGGTGAGAACCAAGTCTAGAGCACTTGAGGTGAATATCTTAGTGACTTCCTTAATTTAGGGTTTGATAATACCCTATAAGGTCCATTCAGAGACCTTGAATCTGAGTCAGGCTAACTCTTGGTTACAACTATATTTGGAACTCTACATCACCTCCAATATCCCACCCTCAACATTCTCAAAATCCCACTTCATGAAGAAGTCAGCCAACCTATTTCACTCTCTAGGTATATGACAACATGAGACAAATTCCAAAGAACTGCGCAGATAATTTGTTTAACCATATATGGTAATTGTGAACTAACATCATCCAATCTTTGTTTGTTCATCGTATCCAAAAAAATCTAAGAATTTGACTCACATATAATCCTCCTCCATCCTAAAGAATAACCCCTCTCAACAATAGTCTTAATAGAAAGAGACTCCATCAAATTGTTAGAGTGTTTTCCTTTATAGATAGAAAAGAAAAAAAATAGCAAATCCATCGTCAACTCTATCTATACCTCCAATAACTGTATGCCCAAGATTCCCACAAGAAGAGTCATCTATGTTTATTTTTAAGACCCCCATAGGAGGAGGTATCCATCTTACATCTCTACTAATCCACTTCTTAGCATGTCGAGATATTGTTCCAGCAATATTACCATGTTTATTATTCCCCAGTTGCAAATTCCTTAAAATAGAATAATCTCCAGGATCAACATTTTTAGACATCACACTTTGCAGATATAGTCTCCTAGATCATGTTAACTCTATTTTGCCACACCTGAAAGTTCCCAAGTTGAGAATCACAAAAGATCCTATGATTCCTTTCCAACCAAAGATTCCAAACAATAAGGGTAAACCCAATAGCCCAAGCCACCTGAAGAAAATATGTCTTCATTGGAGGTCTACCTAAGATATCCCAAAAATCAATTAAGGAAATAACATGAATACATACATGTTTCCAATCCTCCCAACACTTGTTTCAGATCTCCCTAGAGAAAGGGAAAATAAAAAATAAATGGGTACAAAATTTCTCACTATGTATAGAAATAAAATAGATAGAGGGTCCCTAGAAACCTTTCCTATGAAGATCCTTTCATGTGAGACATTTCCTTTGAGCAACCAGCCATAGGAAAAAAAATACATTTTGGCCAAGAAGAGTTGTTTCATACCTTCTTCCACTAGCGGACATCTGTCAAACCATGTAGCTACCTATCTAACTTGGCATAACCTTCAGAAACTGTAAATTTTCCTTTTGCATTGGGACCCCAAGCCAAAATGTCTCTCTCTTTAAGGGAATTGCATAACCTACCCTCTAGGATATTAGCCAATACAATATGGTCCTCATGAAAAAAACCCATGGGCCACTTGAGAGGATCCTTCCAGCAAGTCACCACCATCTGACCTATACACCAAATTGTTTTAAAATTCTCCACCTTGATCCATCCATCATCTATGAAAATTTTGCAAAGGGGCTAAACCTGCAGATATTTAGAAATAATACGAGGGTGACCATCCCAAGAGTCTTTCCAAAAAAGAGCTTCATAACCACTATTACAAATCCAGAAAAAAAAATCTTTAATAAGTTGAACACCTATTTTTAGAGTGTCCTAGATACAATATCCCCTTCCCAACAAACCAAGGTGTGGCACCTCAAGGAGCTCCACATCAGGTAGATACTTGTGTGTTATAATCTTGGCCCAGTCCAGAGTCTGACTATTGCACCACCTCCAATACATCTTGGTCATCAAGACCTTGCTAATAAAATAAATAGACCAAAGCCCAAGGCCCCCAGCATTCTTTGGTCTACATACAGATTCCCATTTAACTAAACTCCACTTAGAAGAAATAAAATTGTCAAACCAAAGAAAATACCAAGAAAGAGCATCAAAATCTCTCACAAAGAAGGAGGGGGGAACCTACACAAAACACCAATATATGAGAATATCATGTACCATAGTCTTTAGAAGAATCACTCTCCCAGAAGAGGATAACCCCCTACAAGTCCAATGACTAACCTTGCTGCAAAATTTATCAAAAATTCCATGCATAAAATCTCTACGTTGTATCCCTAGGTCCAAAGGAATCCCGAGGTAGATTAATGGAAGAGAAACAATAAGGAATATAAGGATCATGTTGATCCTATTTTGGATAAGATAAGTATTAAATAAACATATGGATGATTTAGCTTCATTAATTTTCTGACTAGAGGCTTTCAAGTAGGTGTCCAAGGCTCTCCTAAAATTCATTACCTCATTGACTTTGACCCTTCCCAATAAAATTTTTTCGTGTACAAACTAAAGATGAGAATAGGGAGGTAGATAATTTATCCAACGCCATCCTTGAATAAGATCATGTCTCACCTAGGATTTAATAAATCTTCCATGTCCCTCAGCTATGATAATAAATAAGTAGGGGGGTAATGATTCCCCTTGCCAAAGTCCTTGAGAAGCATTGAATAGCTCAGAGGTCTGCCAATTAATAAGAACTAAGGAGGTAGAAGTCACACACATAAGAACCCAATTCACCCACACTTCTCCAAAACCAAAGGCAAAAAGGATTTTTCGTAATAAATCCTAATTCACCCTATCATAAGCTTTAGTCATGTAAAGTTTAATAAACATAGCTTCCTCCTTAGAGGTTTCCATCGAATGAATAGTCTCCATTGCTATCACAATGTCATCCAGAATCTATCTTCCATATACAAAACCACCTTTCTCCTTAGAGATTGGAGTACCAAGGAATGGTTTGAGTCTTTCAACAATCAATTTAGTAAGAATTTTGTAAACCACATTAAATAATGCAATAGGCCTCAATTGATCCAAGCTATTAGCCCCCCTCCTTCTTAGGAATGAGAACCAAGAAGACAGAGTTCATATACTTAAGCTTTTTATTATTCCTATGGGATTCCTAAACCACTTCAAGGAGATCATATTGTATAATCTCCCATAATTCCTGAAATAACTCAATAGGAAACCCATCAGGGCTATGAGCCTTACCTTTTTTCATATGAAACATAATTTCCTCTAGTTCGGGCAGAAAAATGGGGAACAAGCGAGCATTATTCATTTCAAATGAGACCAGAGAGGGAATACAGTTCAAGATGGATCTCTCTTCAACCATAGCTTTGAGATCTTATTTGGTAAACAATTTTGAAAAATAACTGATAGCTTCCTTGGAGATTTCTTCATTGGATGAGAGTTGAGCCCCTTCTGAAGATATGATAGAAGTAATAGAATTACCATACCTCCAAGCCTTAATAGAGTTATGAAAAAAAAATGTTTCTATCACCTTCCTAGACTCAATCAATCTGAGACTTTTGCTTAGATAAAATCTCCTCATGCAACTCCCATTCATTTAAGTCATTAAGGGAAAGAGACTCAACTCTACTAAGATCAAGAGTCAACCCTTGATCCCTAATCAGACATGTAACCTCTGCCAGTTTGGACTGAGGTGTCATCTTCTATGCATGTAGATTCCCAAAACATTTTTTATTCCACCTTTTGAGCTTATATTTCACATGTTGTAATTTCTTCCCTAAAGTGTACATATCCCGCCCATGGGAAGACATCCCTTCATACCACAAGTCCACCTTAAGATCCTTTAAATACTCATCACACAACCACATCAATTGGAATTTGAAAGAAGGATTTTTGGATATTCTAAAAGAGGTGGTAGAAAATTTCATAGGACAATGATTAGAACCCATCCAATCACTAACACATTTGGGTACATTTTTCAATGAACGATTGTCTCTTTTCTGAGGCTACTCTGTCTAAATTTTGACAAAATAACACTGAACAATTCGTCAGTACTTTTTTGTTGGAAAGTTTGATGCTCACATATCTATCACACTACCGATGAATATACATTAGAGGATAGTTTGGTCTGAAAGTGTAATACTTCAACGAGTAAGTTGTGCCTCTGACAGGACTTTTTATTGGACGATCAACATTTCTAACAACATTTTTTGAGGGTAGTGCACAAAATACTGAAGATGGTCCCAAAATATGCATCAACAAGGATGTTATGCCTCTGATGCAAAAGCTCATCAGATGTTTTTTATTTTTTATTGTATTTTTTTGGGGTAGTCATAGGAATTTTTACAACTATCCCAAACTATGCATCGATGAGGATTTTTTACCTCCAACGCAAAAGGTCGTCAGACATTCACCAATACCATCGGTCATAACTAGGAAAATTCATCAAAATTGCGATGAGATCCTCCATTTTACTTCAATGGTAATGTTGTACCCCTGATGAAAAATTTCATTAAAGGTACATCATTACCATTGACTTAAAATGGAGGAGCTCATCGTAATTCCAACAAAATTTGAACATATTAAAAAAATGTATGCCTTGGAAGGATGTAGAAGTGATTCATTGTAATAGTCAATACTCTCATGAATGGCCTCAATAAGCCTTATTACATCATTATTTTTCATTCTTGAAAGAATATAAAGGTCTTGATCATGATTACAAATATTATATGTGAAGGATGATAGGAAGATTTGAGAAAAGACACATTCATTCAATAAATAAAGTGTTTGCAGGTTTGTATTTGATGATATGGTCAAATATTTTCTCACTATAGTCACATTATTTATTGTTTCTATGTATTTCTTTTTGTTTTAATGAACTAGATAAATCTCAAACCCTATTTAGAAATCTAATATAATAAATTAACTTTATTTTGGACCTAGTTTGAGCATGGGTTGTTGATTGAGATGAAAGAAAGCGAGATTTTTCTAAAAAATGTTTTACACCCTCAGAATCAGAGACCTCTACAAGGGTTTAACAATATCTAGAGTTTCCATCGTTAGAAAATTTTGAATCTTGGTTCATTTTAAAGTAGACTCCGTGGGATTTCAAATGCAGGTGGTCTTGTATTGAATGGTTATGTTGTGTGTAAGAAAACTGATGCCCTAGAGGGTAGAACACAATCAATTCTTTGTCATTGATAGTAAATTGCATTGGATGGATTATTTTTCAAAACGTAATGATTCCTATTGGGAATAAATGATGAAGGAAGGGTTGTATAAGTCTAATATCCTCATTAGTGTGCTGATAAAAAGAACTCTATGGATTTGGATAATGGATTACATGGTTATATTATGACTATCATGGAATGACAACTGCATTAATGAAAGCAACTTAGTTTGTTTATTTCTAATATCTAACATTGGAGATTGTAGTTCCAAATAAGGTTGTTTCAGACCCAAGTATTGTGAACATTACACGTTATTACCTTGTAGATGATGGGCCATTTAATGTTGATGGGAATTCATATTACTATTATTGTTATTAATCAGAATGACATAACTGTTAATGTATGATCAGAATTGTTGTTATGGAGAAGAAATTGATGGACTCTAATGGTGGATTCTTTCAAGGTACAGATGTATCTTTGGTGAGTTATATTGGTTTTGGGAACAAATAGACTTGAGGCCTAAAATATTGTAATAAGAGTCAAATTGACCTTGAATAGGTAAATAGAATAATGTTGTAAACATGATAATTTTCTTACTGTATTTGAAGATGTCTTGACAACAATGTTGGGTGAACTTGAAGTTCCTAATGTTGTATAGATACAATCATACAAGTTGATGGGTATGGTGATGCCTCCTGGGTGGGTGGTGCACATCCACATTGGAAAATGGATTGTTTTCATTTTAACTTTGATTGGGAGATGTAGAATAGTGAACTACATATCATTTATAGAAGAGTTGAGTAGCATCTGTGATGGATGGTTAAGAGATCCACTAGGTTTTGTAAAAATTATCTTAAAACCCTCAATAAAAGACCTGTTTGTAAGGGTTTGTTAATATCTTGCATTCTAATTGTTGAAAAATTATTATCTTTTAGAATTTGGAAGTAGACTAAATGGGCTTTAATTTGAAATTGGTTTCATGTTGAGTGGCTTAGTATATTGTGGGATATTTGATGCCCTAGCAGGTAAAACTATTAGTTTTGTGGGTTTGAGTAGGCAACTTGTAATTTTTTAGATATATTAATGTTTATAATATTGAAATTGACATTTAATGGTTGGATGATAATAGAGAAGTATGTCTAGACCCTATATAGACATGGATGGTGGATTAATGAAGAGTTTTAAGGTATGATTGGAAGTGTTTTAGAAAACATAGTTAATTTTCTTAATGATGAAAGTCCTATAATGATCACCATTTGTTTTTATTGATCCTTGATATAAGGTTGATGGAAATATTTTGAATAGATGACACTGAGGAACTAGGAAGAAATTTTTTATCTCTCACTCATTCTTGTGGATTAGATAGATGATTTTCCTAATAGGATAGTGTAACACCCCAAAATTGGCATCTTGAAACCCTAACCAATTTTGTTGCATTTGTCATTCTTCTAAATCATCAAAGTCCTATTGTACTAGGCAATTCTGAGTTTTCACTGACTCTACTCGACCTGAGT